>CAWUFW010001929.1:1962500-2516588 GCA_963921515.1 Calotriton arnoldi
GATAAGTGGCAAGGCGATGGAGGAGCGAACCGTTCTTGTCGCCCCAGCCATACACCCTGGCCACGGACGAACGCCAAAGGAGTTTGGCCGCCTCCAGCGACAGCTGCTTGATTTCCGACCGGAGCCGGGCGAGGAGTCTGGCTGCAGGGGTGTCTGGAGATTGAGCAGAGGCCTGCTCGAGGCGTAAGGCTTGCGCCTCACGACTGGTAATTTGTTCTGCTTGGGCCTGTCGCTGACGCTTGAGCTGGCCCTTAGCGAACCCCCTAATCGTGGCCTTACCCGCCTCCCATAGAACCCCCGGGAGGAGACGGATCCGTCGTTGGAGAGGAAATAATGCTTAAGTTCCTGACCCACCGCCTTCCGGAACTCCCTGTCTTGGAGAAACCAAGCATTAAATCTCCATGTCTGCCGCGAGCCGGTGGACGGGGGGCCCGTGCGAATCACTACCGGGGAGTGGTCCGAGATACCACGCGGGAGGATGGCGACGTCCTGAACCGTGAGACAATCTGTCGCTGGAACGAAAATGGCGTCAATACGCGCTTGCGTATGGTGCGCTGCCGAAGTGTGTGTAAACTGCTTAGAATGTGGGTGCCATGTACGCCAGGCATCGCACAGGCCCAAGGACTCAGACCAGGTCTTCAATTGTTTCGCTTGAGCAATTCTACTGGAGGAAGGGGGCCAGACGTGTCAAGGTCGGGTGAGGAGACCGCGTTAAAATCCCCCGAGATAAGTGGGGCCCAATGGTAAGGACGCCAGGAGATCCGTAGCTTTAGCCAATGTCGCCGCCAGCATTGAAGGAGGGGAATAGAGCGATACAAGATTAATGGGGTTCCCATGTAACATACCACTGATGGCCACAAATGTACCCTGGGCATCAAGGGCTGTCTGCACAATGACAAGGGGAAGGGAGCGCTTCACCAGGATCGCCACCCCTCGGGATCCCCGAGTGAACCCCGAGTGCCACGCCCTATCATATCCATAGCGCGTTAGGAAGGGGCAATGGTTACCCAGCAAATGCGTCTCCTGCAATAATAATATATCCACCCCCAGGCGGTGCGCGTGGCGCAGGGCAGCCATCCGCTTGAAACGGTCCAGGAGGCCATTAACGTTCCAAGATAGGATGCGCAGAGAAGTACTCAGTGGAGGTATGTCTGGCATAGTGGCATGGTGGGATGGCCTGGCAAGTGGGTCCCAGACGGGGGCCCACATCAAAATAGAGCGCGTGAGGTTGTGGTGCAGTGTCCAAAGGGAAGTCTATGTACGCCCCGGATACAGGGCTGAGCATGATGTAAGTACTGGTGAAATGCAGAGAAGTGCCCCGCAGGGAAGTGTCTGGCGTAGTGGTGTGTACATCAATGTGATTGTAGGTTCTGCGGGGGGTAAGACTTCCCAGCTGGGTATCAGCAGGCCCATCGAAATATCTGAAAGAAGGTCTGCATGTCTCTTGAGGTGCAAATTAGGGTGTCGTGTGAAAACTGGTGCAGCGGAGCTAAAAAATAAAACAACCAAAACAACCAAAAATAAAATCAGAACATGGGACAACGGTCCCAACCCCCAACCCCTCTCCCACCCCCCACCCTACACTTCAGGAACGGAAGCATCTGTCGCCCTAACAGTAAACCAGTGAGTAAACAACCAAACTAAAACGCTTGGGAATGGGGAAGCGTGGAGGACCCCTCCTCATGTCCGGATGTGAGTTTACGAGTCCATCGGGAAGGAAAGAAATGTTCAGAGTTAAAGCACCGTCTCCGGCCGCGGAGCCAGGCCCGGCGAGCAGAGACCAGTTCAAGCTGGGTCTTTCAGAAGTATTGGGCTACGGGAGAGGTCCGATTCTGGGAGGTCAACCGCCGCAGGTCCGGGCAAAACACCACCGCCATCCAAACGGCCGGAGGAGCCAGAGCGCCTCCCAAGCAGGGGTCCCCCGGAAAGCGATAGTGGTTGTCGGGAGTGGCCCGGCGGGGAGTCCGAGCGGGCCCTCCTCCGCCCACGGCGCCTGCGGGAGCGGTTACGCTGATGTTGAGGAGCAAGAGGGGCGAGGTGGCCAGGTCTGCTCTCCGTTCCCTCCATGCCCAGGGCCCGACCGTCGGCCCGCAGAGGGCGCTCCTCCGTAGCCCAGGCCCAGGCCTCCGTCGGGTTGTCGAAGAACAGCGTTTTGTTTGCGAACACCACTCGCAGGCGAGCCGGGAAGAGGAGCCGATACTGGATGTTAAGGGCCCTCAGCTTTTGCTTGACCTCCCCAAAGGAGCGGCGCTGGCCCTGGACCTCGCGGGTGTAATCTGGAAAGATCATGACTGCCCCATTTTCGTAGCGGAGCCGCTGTTGTTTGCGAGCTTCAGACAGGATGATGTCGCGGTCTTTAAAGTTGAGGACCCGCATTATGAACGGCCGAGGAGGCGCACCCGGCGCCGGCCTGGGGGCCAAAGACCGGTGGGCCCGCTCAATCGCGAACCAAGGAGAGAGAGAGCCCTCTGGGATCCACGACCTTAGCCACCCCTCCAGGAAGTCCACCGCTCGGCCCCGTTCCGCTCCTTCCGGAAAGCCCACCAGGCGGAGGTTGTTGCGTCGAGATCTATTTTCGGCATCCTCCGCCCGACGGTGTAATTCCTGAGTGTGCGACTGGAGACGGGCCACCTGCCCCTTAAGTTGTTGGACGTCATCTTCCACAGTGGAGATACGGGTCTCAGTCTCTGTAATCCGAGCAGTGGCGTTTCGGAGGTCCTGTCGAATGAGAGTCATATCTACTCGCACTTCTGCAATCTTTCCCTCCACCGAGGTTTGGGAGGCCTGGATGGCCTGGAGGATGGTGGTCAAATCCAGAGCTGGAGGAGCCTCCTGATCAGCCACACCCCCGGTAGCCCCCGCCTCCAAGGTGGTGAAGCGGTCCATTTTCGTCTGGGTGGCAGGGGTCTTCGTTGACCGGTCCGTCCGGCCCATGGCGACCCGAGGGAGTCACGGGTTCAGAGTCCCCACAAATAGAGGTTGACAGGTTAACACTGGTGGCCGGAGATCGGCGGGGGCAGGCCACAGATGTCGAGACTCAACCTGCCGCCGCCCGAAATGTGCGGCCGAAGTAGAAGGAGAAAGGGCCACGCGCAGGGTCCCCCCACAGGCCACCAGGCACCCTGCCGGGCGGCAACACAGAGTGTCTCTAAAGGTCCGGGGCACTGCGGGTCCACCCGACCACCATGCCCAGGTCAGGGACGCCTTATAGGGGTCACCGCCGCCCGAAGTGACGGCCGAACAAATCCGCCCACACCCCAGGCCCAGAGAGGGACGGGTTCACCTCCGCCGCCAGTCACCGGGGGGCACATCAGGAGTGGGGGAGGTAGGGGAGGGAGGAGCCGCGCCGACCAGTGGCCTCCCCCGCACCTCGCCCGCTGCCCGGTCGACAGCCGAATCCTCACCCAAGCCCCCACTCCTTACCTCCAGGTCCACCCGCCGGAGCGCTCCGTCCGCTGCAGACCATCCACCGCAGCAGCGGCCCTGACCTCTGGCTCAGGTCGTGAGCAGGCCTCCCCAGCGCAGATACCACAGGTTCTCCACTCTCAGTAGATCTCAGTGCCGATGAAGGCCCGTGGGTGTAGTATCAGCCCTCGACACCGGTGACGTCCGTCCAGGCCCCAGGGGTGACGCAAGATCACAGCCCCCGCAGCTAGCGGAGGCCCCCGGCGCCGGCGATGCCCGCCCAGGCCACCCGGGGGCAACGACGACGCGCCGCTCCTTACAGCCCTGCAGGCCCACAGCACCCGCACCGCCAAACCAGGCCCCAGTCCGACCAGGGGGCTCCGCTGCAGCAGGTCGTGTCAGCGCCGCCAGTCCGGGCCCCGGGGGGCAGCAGACGCGCACACCGCCGGCGGGGGTCCAGGAAACAACGTCAGCGAAGTCAGGCCTCGGTGGGTGTAGAGAGGGCTCCCACGGCCTCGGGGCCCCTCCCCACAGGTCCAGTAGGACAGCTGCAAGCGGCCAGCGGGCACAGGGACACCCCGCCGAGCAGGGCCCGCCTCGGAAGGCCCCGGAAGGGCAGGCCCGCTCCAGGCAAGGGCAAAGGCGCCAGGCACCACCACTCCTCCACCACGCACTTCGCGGCGGCCGCCGCCGTAGCCCAGGAGGGGAGACCGGGACGGGCCTCGCGATGTGGGGGGGGCACCAGCCTCACCAGGAGCCCCCTCGCTCAGCTGAGATTCGCCGGTGTCGGGCCGCGGGCTGATGATGGGACCGAGAGCACCGCGGCAGGAGCCGCCACCTTGAGGGGAGCGCGCTGCGGGTCCGGGAGACCAGGGCAGCCAACGCGGTCTCCGGTCAGCACCCAATGCCCCAAACGGAGCTCCGGAGGTCCCCAGGCAGCCAGATACGGGGCGCCAGGTGTTGGGCTATCCCGATGGTGATGGGTGACAGAGCGGATGACGGAGGGGTCCGGAGCACACCTAAGGTGCGACCGCCATCTTGACGCTCGTAGCCACGCCTCCTACGGTAGATGTTAGTGACCAGTTTATCCTGTACTCTTTGGATTTGTACATCCAGAAATGTAATGGTGTCTTGTTGGACTTCAAAGGTAAATTGAATATGGTCATCAATATGATTGAGTTGTTCGAGAACCTGTTGTAATGCGGTGTGTGGGCCTGTCCAAATTATAAAAATATCATCGATGTATCGTATGAACATCTTAGTGTGTTCTTGCCAAGCACTGGTATTCATGATGTGTTGCTCCTCGAAATGGTGCATGAAAATGTTAGCATACGATGGGGCTGCGCAATTGCCCATCGAGTTCCGGACAGTTGTAGGAACCACTTGTCGTCCCATTTGAAGTAACTCTGGTATAGAGTGAACTGAAGCAGTTCCATGATAAACACTTGAAGATCTATATCCAAGGTGGAATGTAACAAAACATGTTCAATGGCTTCAATGCCAAGATCGTGCGGAATTGAGGTGTATAGCGCTTTCACATCCGCTGTACAAAGCCAGAGTTCTTCCTCTGGTAAGATGGTTAGTTGATTAATCTTGTTAATGAGGTCTGTGGTGTTTCGCCGCAGACAAAACAGACCTTACAATCCCAACACTGAAACTTCTTCATCTGACAGCGACACACGCTCCCGTGTACCACGATCCACCGCAATTTCAACTGCTTCAACTGATACCACAGACTCAACATCTGCGGTTCATTTTTTGGACGAAGGCGCAGTAGATCGGGACGACCCAGGAGGAGCCAAAGAAAAAGAACCACCAGGTGTGAAGAATCCACCGAACATCAGCAAGAAGGGCAGAGGGAAGAAATAGCGGATTTCAATAATCTTGTGATCAACATCTTTTCTCATCAACTGACTACCAGTGAGATTCGCACGTTACAGAAGGGTCAATCGTTTGTCCCTACAACATTCACCAATACTTTAGAACTAGAGATCAGCTTCTTCAAATTTATGAGAAATCTACGCCTCAGAAATTATTTCGAGAACGTGGTACAACTGAAAGAATCTGATGATGACAACTTGCTCAAAGGGATGCGACCACGGAGCACGTTTCTGGTCCCCGTGAGTCACAAAAGTCTCGACACCTTCGAAAATTTAGTCAAACATGAGTTACACTCTTTAAAATTTCAACATAAATCCAAACACACTAACCTTACCATCAAGGACAGGAGCATCCTCAAGAACTTGGCTAACAACAAATCCATTATTTGTCAAAATGCTGATAAGGGCGGTGCCCTTGTTGTCATGGACAGAAACTTTTATGAACAACAGGTCAATGCTCACATCATGGATATCAACACCTACTCCTTATTGGATCACAATCCTACCAACCAGTTTTTGTCCATCTTGAAAACTATAGTCCAACGAGCCGTTGATAACGGCGTGATTACCGAAAAAGTTAAGAGGTTTTTGATCCAAGATCACCCCAGATCACCATCTCTGTACATGTTACCCAAGGTGCATAAGGACTTGCACCAACCACCATTCAGACCAATAGTCTCCACTAAAGGCAGTATCCATGAACCAGTTGGCAAGTTTATAGATAAGCACCTACAACCATTTGTGATCAAAATCCAGACATATATTCGAGACACCACAGACCTCATTAACAAGATTAATCAACTAACCATCTTACCAGAGGAAGAACTCTGGCTTTGTACAGCGGATGTGAAAGCGCTATACACCTCAATTCCGCACGATCTTGGCATTGAAGCCATTGAACATGTTTTGTTACATTCCACCTTGGATATAGATCTTCAAGTGTTTATCATGGAACTGCTTCAGTTCACTCTATACCAGAGTTACTTCAAATGGGACGACAAGTGGTTCCTACAACTGTCCGGAACTTCGATGGGCAATTGCGCAGCCCCATCGTATGCTAACATTTTCATGCACCATTTCGAGGAGCAACACATCCTGAATACCAGTGCTTGGCAAGAACACACTAAGATGTTCATACGATACATCAATGATATTTTTATAATTTGGACAGGCCCACACACCGCATTACAACAGGTTCTCGAACAACTCAATCATATTGATGACCGTATTCAATTTACCTTTGAAGTCCAACAAGACACCATTACATTTCTGGATGTACAAATCCAAAGAGTACCGGATAAACTGGTCACTAACATCTACCGTAAAGCCACAGACCGAAACAGCATCCTGCACTTCAACAGCTTTCATAGATCAAGTTTGAAAAACAATTTACCTTACTCTCAGCTGTTGCGAGTCAAACGTATCGTATCGGATACTGATCAATGTTTGTTACAAACTGATGCCATGCTCACCAGGTTTAAATCACGTGGGTACCCTACGGAAATCCTGGAACAAGCCAGATCAAGATGTGCTAACAGGGATAGAATGGACCTCCTGAAGGTCAAACACAAACGAGTTCAGAACCGAGTAGTTATGGTACCCAAATATTCTACAATGAGTCAACGATTCAGAAATATCATAATGAAACATTGGCCAATGTTAACTCTGGAACCAGACTTTCAGGGATTATTCATGGACAAACCCATCTTCGCCTACACAAGAGGATGCAATTTAAAGGAAATGTTGACTAGACCGCCTGACAACACACCCGTGATCATGTACAGAGGTTCGCTACCTTGTCACAATTGCAGCAATTGTCACAATATGATACAGGGTTTGACCATAACCCATCCTATGAAAGGCACCAAAATTAAGTTAAAGGTCAATGCTACTTGTAACACATCCAATGTTGTTTACTTGTTGAAATGCCCATGTGGCTTGGGTTATGTTGGGAAAACCGAGAGAAGAATCAGAATACGTATTCTTGAATATAAGAGCAACATACGTACAAAAAATTTGAAATCTGTAATGGCTACACATTACCTGGACAAACTTCACAACATTAGCCAATTAAAATTCTTGGTTCTAGAAGTGGTCGATAAAAAAGAAGGCGTTGATAACAACAACAGATTACTGCAGAGAGAGAATCATTGGATCCACTTTCTGAACACGATGCAACCGAATGGATTAAATGACCGGATGGAATTCCTGTGTTACTTATAAACTGTAGTTCACCATGCCATTCATTTTTGTGCCTCATGCTGTACATGTTTTTACTATTTTATTTATATGGTTGTTCTTATCTTTCACGGACACTTTACATTTTTATTTTCTGCATGTTTTTTATCGTCCTTTACACCGTCTTCACCCTGTTCACTCATCACACAGCAGTGCAGCACTTTATTATTTTGATTAGAATCCTCTTCAAGATGGCACCCATTTTAGTACGATCATCAACCAACGTACACTACGCACGTTTGGGTCACATGACTTCCGTTTACGCTTTTACGTTGTGCACTTGATTCACACACTGTTCGGCTCAGAGTACACGCCGCATACTCTCTTCGTAATGAGTTGTGATTAACCTATGCTCCACTGTAAGTACTTGTCACATTTGCTTCTTATGTGTGCCGGCTACGCCGCTAGTCACTTTTACCTACTTTCGTTCGTTGTCCATTTAGGGGGACAGCGAGAATTCACAAACCACTGGCTCGTAAGATTTTCGTATTTACTCCATTTTTAGCTGTGCACGCTGGGATTCACTTGACTTTCTTGTCAATGCATGTTGTTACTTCTACGCGCTTCACTTAACAGTGTGTTCTATGTTTTTCGTCGCTCTTGGGCTCTAAAATTCGCTGATCACAACTTGTGGACATCCGCTTTAAAACGCGTCACAGTTTATTGTTATATCTTTTACTATATCACGAGGGCACCTCACCATTGCACGACGTTTTCAATCATTATTTTTTCACCCTTTTGGTGTGTTATGCATGTGGGATACAACGTTCGTTTTGGCTAAGTACATGACAGTATTATTCATCCATCTTGGGTGATCTCTTCTTGTAAGCGCTGTTTTTTCTGTTCTTATTGTCAGATGTTTTCCCTGACGAAGGGCACATTGTTGCCCGAAATGCATTGGGATAGATGTAACAATACGTACATGTTCTAATGGAATAGTCTATCAAATACAGACTTTTTGAAGATACATACGTTTATCGATAGATGTGAATAAAACATCAACTTTCAACTTATTTAATTTGGAATAAGTACTTCTGTTTTAAACTTTCACCATTCGCAGCTGTGCACAGGGGGACATCTCCTAACTAGGAGATGCAACTTTGTTATATTGCTTGTTCCCCATAGTTTATTGTGGAATCTCAAGCTTACATGTCATTATCTTTTGGGTCTGCAGCACTGTTTCTCATGTGCTATTATAAGTATTAGCTAGCCTTCTTCCATCTCTTACAGACTCACAGTGTCTACTCATTATTTCCATTTTGCGATATCAATTTTGGCTTTCACATCATTTTGGACTACTTTTAACGCAATTCTTTTGCCATCGTCTATATTTATTTTCTAAAGACAGCAATGTCTCCACGCTCCTCACATACGTTTCTAGATCTCCAGCCACCAGCCACTGGAATGCTGGCATTGCACCTCCACTGTTTTTAATTTGTATACTGCAGTTCTTAATTTGTATACTGCAGATCTGGGTAATTCTCCATCATCCACTAACTTGCTCGTCCCAAAAATCGGGCGGACTAGATTGTTTTTAATGCAGTACGCAGACGACATGGTCCTAATAGACCACACAAGGATGGGTCTACAAAAAGCACTTGATGCATTAAGCATTTACAATAATGCCAACGAATTAGTGGCCAATGCCAATTAAACAAAGGTTGTGATTTTTGGGAGCGTTGCCAACAAACTTAACCATCATTGGAGATTGGGCAACTTGAAACACAGCACCACCTTCAAGTATAATTATCCGGGGGTTTGGTTTATGAGTAACGGTAAGTCCAACCAACACATCGCTTCCATAGAAGCAAAGGCTAAGGCTGTGACATAAGCAAGGTGCAAACTTAACACTAAAATGTACAGTCCATCCACCGAGGCAATCTGAAAAGTAATAAAAGTCAAGCTCCTCCCTTCAATTTCCTATGGGAAACTAGTTTTTCCTGGAGCATGGTAAATACCATGGAGACTGCCCATGGCCGCGCTTTTAAACTGATTTTCCAAATTCCTGCCCATACCCGGAACGCCTTGGTAAGGCTGGAGTTCGGTTTAAATAAACAATTGTATGAAAACTGGGCTTCTATCATCAGATACTATCTTGGAATGTGTGCAGCTCCTCCTAATACAATGAAAGAAATCTTGAAGGAATCTTTCACAAAAGGCAAAAATCCCTGGTCAGATTTCCTGTTGACTGCCTGCTCTAAATGAAACCTTGATATGCCAAACTGGGGTCGTTTCATCCATCAGCCTGGAATACTAAAAACTGTGCTAAGGAAACAAATAAGACTTTCATCTAAGCAAGAAGATCTGGGCTTAATTGAAACCTTCGAAAGTAACATGTGAGTTATAATCAGCTCCCACAGAGATAAATTATGCATGTCTTATCTAAATTGTGCACTGAATAAATCAATTTTAAAACAGATCTGGCAAATCAGATTTATGACTTTGCCAATAAAAGACATAAATGTCCACTGGAAATCCCTTTCGACAGTTACCTCTTGCAGATTGTGCCATGAACACGAGGAATCTTTGGCCAATCTTGTCTGTATTTGTCCAAATCTGAGGTACGCACGCTGCACTTTATTAAAACCACTTTTTTTTTAAAGTACGGCACTCTCACTTGTACAGAAGCAATGGAACTCCTTTTTAATCTGGAAATCCCAATGGAACTGGCAAGGCTAGCAAAATTTCCACGACAACTCCAAAGGCTACTAAGTGAAAGCCACGGCTTGGGCTAAGGCACTATTGATTAAACCTAACTATTGTTTTATGGTGGAATATATACCCACAGTCCTAATGGTTCTATCTTTTATTTTTTAACTTTATTAAAATGAAACTAATTAAATGAGATGATACGTCGATTTTTTTAAGTAATACCAAGCAGGGTTCTAAAAGGATAAATGTGTATGGCTTTTGTAACAATTTGTATTAATTGAAACACATAAAATGTATTCATTCATTCACTTCCACTGTGTGGAGAAACTGTCCTCAACCTCCATCTTGTACCATGTTAAATCAGAGGCAATCAAAATGAATCCCATGGGCTTCAGTTCTCAGACTCTCACATATACACAGAGTCCTACTACCATACTCGCACCGTATACTGCACACACACACACACACACACACACTTGACATGTATACTGAATGTCAGAGAAAGTTTCTAAGTATCACGTAACAGAACTTTATGGGGGTAAGAAGACCATGGTCCCCTGACACAGTTAAAAAGGTATGGGCACACTATGAATCATAAAACACAGTATACTGTCACGTTGCAATATGTGCTAAACCCAGAGGAAGGACAATAGTTCACTCTCTCTGTGGGGGTACACTTGGTATGTCCCTCCGGATCACAGTACAGGTACGGGAATACTCATTGTCAGGGACAGACCTAGGCCTCTGTACACATGCTAGATTAGCATGACACCAGTGCTCGAAATGGAAACATTGAAGTGCAGGTACTCTGAACAAGAGTACCTGCTTGTTTCTGAGAAGTGCCGGTACTCTCCAATTAAATGTATTACGTCACTCTTGAAAAGTACCTGTACTCTCCCTCTCAAAATAAAAAAGTGCCGGTACTCAGTATCGGGCAGTACCGGCCCATTTAAAGCACTGCATGACACCAGGGCCAAAATAAAAGTCAGAATACCAAATTCACATGCTGTCGAGCACTCAGGGCAGAGGAACACATGAGAATACCATGCAGGGGACAATCCTGTTTCAACATCGATGATCTCCATTTTCATTGTCTTACTGACGGGATTCATGACCAGTACTTCTGGAGTTTTGCCTGTGACACTTCTGAGTCTTTCTGGAGTTCGCTAGGGTGCAGAGGCCTGGTGTAGCTGCCTGCGGCTTAGTTGATGGATTTCACAGGCGCTTATGCTGTCTGCTGCATCAGGGACTGCAGGGATTACACTGGCTTTTACATGCTCTGGCACCTATTTCTACTCTTCTCACACTTTGAGAGACGCGCAGGATGGAGGGTACGTACCATCTGCCACTGCCTGAGTGTTTCTACGGCTGTCTTGTTGCCCTTGTATCTTTGAGCCTTGCCTGCCTTCACCACTTTGAATGTGTGCCTTCTAGTCTGACGACATTCCTCCAGTGTTTTCAGCTGGCAGGACTTGTTCCTTTACCCCACCTTTCATTTCTTGAAAAGAGATATATCCATACCTCCTTATGAACTCATTTCTAGGGGAGTAATTCATATTTATATTGAATTGGTTCATCACTCTCATTTTCTGATTCTGTATGGATTTGTATTTAATTTCACCAGCCTTTGTATTCTCTTTCTTTATTATGACTTGTTAACCATCAATTCTGTGCTAATTACTTCACTACAGCCTTCACGTAATTTTGTAAAGTGGTGTAGTTAAAAGTGCAGTAGCGAGTACACTACTCATGCGTGGTTTGCTTACATTTGATGGAAACAATGAACAATTTGTGCCTTAAGGAGTTCTACAAAGAAATTCATGTTATAATAGTGCTCAAAAAATGAACGATAAACATGGCTAAACTTCATATGTGTTAACAAGGATTTTTGTTCTCTCTCAAAGTTTTTAAAGATGAATATGCCACTTTAATATTTCTGTACCTGCATACCTGTGTCTTACTGTCCTATAATGCCAATGGCGGGGGGGGGGGGGTCCTAGAGTCCTGATCACCAACCAAGAGGCTGAGTGGTTTTCACTGTCACCAGACCATGAGATGCTAAGGCACATTGATGGAGCAAGGACTCACAATGAGACTTGCTTGAAAGCAATCTTCTCACAGTATTAATTAATTTGTACTAAAACTCTGTAATGTCTTTATTAATAATGTGCAAACACAACATTTTTATCCAGAAGATGCTTGCCTATGTGTTTTCCACTAATAAGTAATCCTTGTCTAATCCAAATTGGCCGCTAAAGCGCGGGAACTCTACTGCGCATGTGTCAACCATGTCACGTGGTATGACGTCTTTCTTTGCTTGGAGGGAATCTTTGCTTCTGCGCAGTGTATGCTAAAATGGCTGCTTAATGTCCTCACATGCTAAAGCTTTCGCATTGCTGCAATTAATAATGTGGTATTCTAACGCTACTAATGCGGGATAGACATTTATAAATAAATGGGAGTAGAGTAGAAGTAGGGGTATACAGTGAAAACATTTATTTTCGATTTTAATATGTTTCTTCTTTGATTTCTATTAGTCCGTAAAGTGGGCCTGGGTTGACAAAACGGCAGCTCAAGAAACCACGTGATTGGCGCATGCGCCCTGAAAACTAACAAAGGAAAGCGATGAAGTCAACTTGGAAGATGTCCAAGAACATGACCCGCTGATCACCTTCACAGTTCATCTGAGATGTCCTACAAATTGATACATTTTGTATACACTTTGTATTAAAAATTGTCGTGAGACGGGTGGGAAATAAAGCAAATGTATTAATTGAGAGGGGCGGTATTTTAAAACAATGGGCTTAAGAAAATTGAACTAAATTGACATGGTGTGAGGATCAACCCCTGTCCCTGTCCAATCAGAAATAGTGGGCCCATAATATTGAAACATTAATGGGGGGTACATGGGCATAGAAGGGTATAATAGATATAGAATTAGCTAATTAGTTAGCGCTTAGGAGGAGCAGCTTGGGAGCGCAGAGAGAGCTGGAGGCACTTAGGCTCAGATGCTGCCATAGACGAGAGCTGATCGATTACAGACTGAACTGCTGTCCAAAGAGATCCTGAGGTGGGGGCGGCGGACTCTATTAGAAGAAGACACGGAAGAATCGAGGAGGAACGAAGTGTCAGAGAGGGAAACGACGCAGGCGTCGTTGGTAGAGAGGTCACCTATCCTGTCCTGAACCTGGTCCGGAGGTCTTGGTCTTCATCCTTCTTGGGACCCATCTTTCCAACTCCTTGGCCAAGGGGTTTGGTTTTCACACCTTTAGGTAACTATAAATGCGTAATTTAGTTGTACTGCTGTCTCTATCTTCTTCTTTCTGATGGACCGTCATTTGTGATTAATAGGTGATTATATAGTGTGCTTCCTCCTTGATATGCGATTAAGTATAATGTGGTTTGTAATTTACTCTGCTAAAGAATTTAGATAAACATTTTAAAACTTCCTGAGTCAGTGATTATTTCAGGTGGTTAATGAAATTATGTATTGTATGATCTCATTTCAACCCCAATTATCAAAGGTCCATTGGTAAGTCATTACTCTTCAATCAGGAAAGGTAATTGGTAGCAGGGATTTGATAAAGAGTACAACTGATTCCCACCAGCGGTGATTATTAGTTAGCGTGAATGAATGGGCCCAGGTGAGTATTTTATGTATGAATGCTTGTTGCTAGTAACCCGCTGGATCAGTTTTCTGGCTATCAGAGGATGGTTATACTTTGTTAATTGGGTAATGAGAATTTTATTTTTATGAACTAACATCCATTGTTTTTAAAAGTTTTGTTTTAAGTTGTCTAGAAATCCCCGGGGAAATTTGAATAGCGGATGGTAAGTGGAAGCCATACTGCAGTGAGGTTATCTGTCAGGCAGAAACAGTACTGAAAAGTTAAGCAGGGCTATCAGTACTTGTTAGGGACTCTGTGTGTGTGAGTGACAGCAAGGGAATACGCTGATGAAAATTTGATGTTATATCACCTAGAAAGGGTAACATTGAAGGAGTAGCAGGTATTTCTGAAGCTTACGTGAAGAGTAAACGGAAGGGTTTTACTCGTAGTGTATGTCTAGTAAACAGAAGGGTTTTACTAAGTGTGAGGAAATCTATCCTTTTCAATTTAGGGAAACTGACACGATAGCGAATGTTTTATGTTGTTACTGAATTTTAATGAAAAGTGTTGAAGAATTAAAATTTGCGTACGATTTTTGTAAAGGGAGGGTCACCTGCCGGAGTAGGAGCTGACGTCACAAACGCCGCGCTGGGATTGGTTGACACAGCGGGTGAGGAGCAAGCTTGTAAAAGAGGGGTCAGTAGTCAGGAGTGATACTGACGTCACAGGTGCCGCGTTGGGATTGGTCGACACAGCAAGGGACAGAGAAGAGCAGATTGTAAAGGAGGGGTCATCAGAGAGAGTGAATAGACGTCACAGAAAAGCCGCACTAGGATTGGTTCCGAAACAAATGTTAGCTGGAATTTGATTGGTTGTCAGCATAGAAGTCGAAATCTTAGTGGATAGTGTAGACTATATGTGGAAACGCGATCCGACTTTAATAGGAATACGTCCAGACAGGAGATTCCTAGGTTTTGCAGAATATAATTCAATACATATATATTTACCCAAAATGTACGGAGAGAAGAGAAAATGTCATTCTTACAAAAGATTAAGAATTATTTTAAGAAGGATAAGCCAATCAAAACTAGGGAAGGAATTATCATTCCACCAGCAAAAACGCCCGCCTCATTCATGATGATGGAGAGGGTTTTCATAATTGTGTATGGTTAGAAAATTGGATAGAATACACAAAAGATGACGGAATATTAGCTTTCCCAGAGAATGGTACTTTCAATGGGAGAATTCTTCAAAATCTAAGAATGAGAATGAATGAATTAGAACCCAGACCAAGATTAACGCAATACGAAGCCCTAGAAGAATGGGAAACAGAGGCATTTGAACGCGATAGACCCAGGAGCAATAGGGGTTATAGGGGATTTTTCCCTAGACACCAAAATGAGACAAGAGAAAGTCAGATGAAACAGTGGAGACGAGCGATGCTTACCGAGGGTTTGTATCCAGTGTGACAGATGAGCCGTTAGGGAGTAAATGCAAAGAAAAGACTAAACATATGACAGGGTTTGGAGAATCCGAAGATGAATTTATGGAAGAAATATTAAAGAACCCTCCACCATACCAAGAAGGGTTGAGTGGATGTTCCCCAAGTGCACCAATTTTGAGAACACCATTGGTACCTCAAGTACTGCATAATCCACCAGTTAATAGGGTACTTCAGGATAAGGAAAGAGAGGCTTTAGACAGAAACAGAGCAGAATTGATACAGAAAATAACACAGTTGAATGTACATCCTGATTCCCTGACCATACCTGTAACCATTGGTCCCGTGGTCCCTTTATATGGTGACAAAGTAAATTGCCCAAAGCCTTTAGCTATGCCTACACCTGTGGATATTCCTAAACATGAAACTGTAATAATTGATGATCATATCAGCGATTGTGAATCTATGATTTCACTAATGGATTTGCCTATTCGAGAATCCGCAAATAGCACCCCCAGAAGAGTCACACCTAGTTGCTCAAAAAATGTAAATATAATAACATCTTCAGGAACTAAAAGTGCAACAGTAGTAACTCCAGAAGACTTAGAAAGGTGGGCACAAGGAATAGACAAAGTTCACCCCCAAAGATTTTGGACATTTATAAATTAAAAGTCGAATTAGAAGAAATGATAGCAGGCAATGTAGGAGTAGATCGTTTAAATACCTACAGTGAAGAAGAACTATTGTTCGTATGTAGGAGCATAACCAGAAATGTAAAAATATTCCATGAAAAGTTAACAGATTTGGCTTCAGAGATGGGAATTGAAATAAGGAAGTCAAAAGTGTTGCAGAGACCATACAGAGCAGAATTTACTGACAAAGACTTAGAAAATATGAATACATCTGGTAGAAAATTACAAGTTAAAGAATTAATGTCAGTATTACAGAAATGGGGAGAATTGGATAGATGGAAAACTAGATGGACTAAGAAAAAGGAAGACGCACGTTCAAGTAGAATGACATCTGAGTATTTATTGAAGGAAACAGGAAAGGTAGAACAGATGTACCCGATGCGGGAGGTTCCAGGAGGAGGTTATGTTCATGTCCCATGGAGCAGGCAAGACATTTTGTCATTTACAAATGATTTTCCAAAATTGAGAGAAAAACCAATTGAATGGTACAAGCAGGTTGAGAGGTTTGTGAAAGTTTCAAAGGTTTTGTTAAAGGACCTAGATGGTTTGTTTGACATAGTGGTACCTGCCGATTTATGGACAGACTGTAAAATTACAATCGACTGGCCTAGTGAAGAGTATCCTAGGGATCCAAAGACAGGTGCCCCATCAAATGATGTAATGAAAAAGTATCACCAGGTAATAACTTATTTGAAAGGGAAAATACCACCAAAAGAAACAGATTGGGTGAAAATAGACAGAACTACCCAAGAAGCAAGTGAATCGGTACATGCCTACTATGAACGTCTATTACAGGTGTTCAAACAGTACAGCGGTTTTGAAGATATTGGAGACAAAAATATGAGTCAGTTTGTCTATCGATTTGTTTATGGTCTAAAACCAGAGATTTGTCAGATGATTAAGCAACACATGTTATGCTGGCAGGGAAAGCCTATTGATGAAATTTTGAAATATGCTAAAAATTGTGGAGATGACATTGAGGATAGGCACAAGAAACTACAAGAAAAAGTGCTGTGGGCTCAAGTGAAAATGGCTGAGCGACAGGGAATTAATTTGGATAATCCAACAGAAAGTCAGGGAAAAGAATCCGGAACGAATGGTGACACAGGGAATGGTGGAAAAAGGAGAGGACGAATGAGTAGAGAAGAGGCTAAAAAGAAATTTCCTTGTCATGGATGCGGAAAGTTGGGACATTGGAAGAACGAATGTAAAAAGATTCAAAATAATAATGGCCCAAATCATAATTTAAATCCACAGACGCAGAATGACTCACAGCAGGGTGTAAATCCTCAGAGTCAGTTGCCACCTGCCCCTATACAGGGTAATGTAAGCAGAGCAAAGCACGGTACAGACGTCGGATATCAAGGAGGAAGTGGTAAGAATGAATATGTAACTTCACAGTTTCTTTTACAGGATGATTTTAATCCATATGATTATCAATGACGGTGCCTAAGAGAGGGGGAGAAGGAGTGCGTACTTGGCGCATCCTTGCCGGTAGATCAGTCAGGTCCATATGTTGAAGGGAAAGTAAAAGGTAATGATATGACTTTTCTTTTGGACACTGGTGCTACCCGTTCTACTGTAAGAACAGCAGACACCTCAGACCTCCCTCTCTCTGGAGAAGCTATCCAAGATGTAGGTGTAGCAAATCAAAAGATTAGAACACCCCTTACTGAGCCCATTGAAGTAAGAATCGGAAACTTCAGAGAAATGCACCAATTTGTGGTGTGTGATTCCAGTCCAGTAAATATACTGGGCAGAGATTTACTGTGCAAAATGAATTGCACTATCTTTTGCACACCGGATGGTGTTGCAATACAGACCCCGGATGAAGATCATGTTTACAAATTCATGATAGCCAAGCAAGGTACCGAAGTAGATGAGATGTTCTCCTTGATAACCAAAGATGAATTACCAGAAGAGTTAAGAACTACAGTGAGCTCTAAGGTATGGGATTTTACGGGGAAAGAAGTAGGTCTCATGGCAAAAATAGACCCAGTGAAGATCACTGTAAAAGAAGGTGCAATTTTCCCAAATACCAGACAGTACAAAATGAGTGCAGAAGTAAAAGCAGGAGTTACTGAGGAAATTGGCAGAATGGTAAAACAAGGCATATTAAAAGAAGTCATGAGTAGCCCTTGTAATTCGTCAATTATGGGTTTGAAAAAGCCTAGTGGAAAATATAGGATCGTTCAGGATTTGCGGAAAATTAATAACATTGTGGTACCTTGTTGTCCTATAGTACCAAATCCTGCAGTGATCCTATACCAGATACCATGGAATGCAGAATGGTTTACTGTAATTGATCTGTGCCAGGCATTTTTCTCAATTCCATTGCATCCAGATAGTCAATATCTGTTTTCGTTTAAATTCGAAAACCATGTCTATGTGTGGAATCGTGTTCCTCAGGGGTACACAGAAAGTCCCTCCATTTTTAATCAAATACTGAAAAGGTGCTTAGAAAAATTGGTAATGCCTAGGAACTCAGTCTTGGTGCAGTACATAGACGACTTGTTAGTCGCATCAAGAACTCATGACGATTGTGTCGCTGACTCAATTGCATTATTAAATCATTTGGCTGAGGAAGGACACAAGGTGTCACCAGAGAAATTACAATTTTGTACAACAGCAGTTAAGTATTTGGGCCACCAAATTGAAAGAGGAAAGAGAAGAATAACGTCTGAGAGAATAAAAATAATTAAGCAAATGAAAATGCCAGTAACACAAAGAGAGGTGAGAATGTTTCTAGGGATAGTAGGATACTGTCGACAATGGATTATAGGGTTTTCACTACTAGCAAAGCCTTTGATACAGTTAACAAAAAGAAAGCAAAGGATCCAGTTGAATGGGATGATAAAAGTGCCAGTGCATTTGTAAAATTAAGAAATGCTTTGTGTGAGGCACCTGCCTTGGGCATGCCTGACTATACAAAAGAATTCACACTGTTTTGCTATGAAAGAGAAAGTTGTGCACTTTCAGTCCTAACCCAAAGACATGGACTAGACAGGCGTCCTATAGCATATTTTTCTGCTACATTGGACCCAGTGGCTGCAGCATTGCCAGGCTGCTTGAAAGCAGTAGCTGCTACCTGTATGAGCATTGAACAAAGTGAGTCAATAGTAATGGGACATCCTGTCAAGGTGTTCGTCCCACATGCAGTTGTAATCCTGTTGACAAGAACTAGAACTCAGCATCTCACACCTAGTCGGATGACAAGATAGGAGCGAATAATTCTAGGAGCTGAAAATGTGACCATAGCTAGGTGCACAATTGTAAATCCTGCTACATTATTACCAGATCCATATTGTGAAGAAGTTCAGGATGACACAGAACATGACTGTTTGCAAGTCACAGAGTTGTGCACCAAACCGCGTCCTGAGATACAGGAAATGCCCTTGAAGAACCCAGACAGGGAGCTGTTTGTGGACGGCTCATGCCTAAGGCATGAAGATGGCAAATTGAGTGCAGCCTATGCTGTATGTGAACTTTCTGGAATAGTCGAAGCATCCTATTTACCAGGAGTCAAATCTGCACAAGTAGCTGAATTAATTGCTTTGATGAAAGCCTCCAAAATTGGGAAAAATTTAAAAAGTAACCATATTTACGGACAGTCAATATGGGTACAGGGTTGTGCATGATTTTGGCCAACTGTGGATGCAGAGGGATTTCATGACTTCTTCAGGATCCCCAATCAAAAATGGGCAGTTTGTAAAGGAATTATTGGAGTCAATACAATCACCAAAAGAATTGGCAGTGGTGAAATGTTTCGCACATCAGTCAGGAGATGACTGGGTGGTAGCCGGTAACAGATACGCAGACCTAATTGCTCAACACTGTGCCAGAAACAGATTGGCAGTGAACAGAAAAGTCGAAAGGATGGGAATCAGCTGCCAACTTGTGCTATGTTCAACACCTGAAACATGGAATGATGTGAAACGATTGCAGGATGATGCAGAAGAGAGTGAAAGGGATGTTTGGATGAAAATAGGGTGTACCCGAAGAACAGATGATGATGTATGGGTATATTCAGATGGCAGACCAGTCATGCCTGACTGCTTGATTTCACAAATGGCCAGAATGTATCATGGAGACACAAATTTAGGGCTGCAGCAGAGAGTCTTTGCCAGAGGTGCTTAACTTGCCAGATGAATAATCCAGGAAGGAGAACAGTAATTGGTTTGGGAAAAATTGGAAAGGCAGAGGGTCCATTTGTGAGATTACAGTTAGATTTCATTCAGTTACCACCATGTAAAGGACTGAAATATGTACTTGTCATAGTGTGTCTGTTTTCAAGGTGGGTGGAGGCTTACCCTACCAGGAGGAATGACAGCATAACAGTTGCAAAACTGTTGTTACGAGAACTCATTCCACGGTTCGGTTTCCCAGTAACTTTGGAATCAGATCGAGGGAGTCACTTCAATAACGATGTAATTCAAATAATCTGTGAAGCATTTAAAATTGAACAAAAATTGCACAGTGCATACCGCCCAGAGGCTTCTGGAGTGGTTGAACAAATGAATGGCACAATAAAATCAAGATTGTCAAAAATGTGTGCATCCACATCGTTAGATTGGCCAGATGCATTGCCTCTTGTTTTAATGGGACTCAGAAGCATTCCTGATAGAAGTACAGGATTGAGTCCACATGAAATCATCATGAAAAGAGCAATGAGACAAGCCCATGTACCTGGAAATAAACTGCTGAACATAACAGATGATATGGTTCTAGATTATTGCAAAGCATTGGCTGACCTCGTGCGTTCTGTCTCTCACCAGGTTGGAGAAGACGCAGTTTCCAGGCAGCCTGAACAAGAGCATGATCTGAACCCCGGAGACTGGGTGGTAGTGAAGCATCACACCAGAGAAACGTGTTTATCACCCAGGTGGGGCGAACCTTGTCAGGTTATATTGGTTACAAACACAGCAGTGAAATGTGCAGGCTTGCCTAATTGGATTCATGTAAGCCACACCAAAAGAGTGCCAGCTCCTGAAGAAAGAGATCCTCAGACAGCATCAATAGCTGAGGAAGCTGAAGGTTGGACAGCTGAAGAATCCCAAGTGATAGATTCGGGAGTAGCTGAAGAAGAACAACCGAGCACAAGTCAGGACTGGATACCAGTGGTTGATATACCTGAAGTCTTTATCAAAACAAGGAGCAGAGCTAGATTAGAGGAAATTAGTGAGGACCAGATAGGTGAAAAAGAACCAGCTCAGGATAGGGAGATTGAAACAATAAGAGAACCTGAGCAGGCCCAGATAGGGAAAGGAAATTGGGCTCAAATTGACAACAAAACAACAAAATTTGAGCAGGGACAGACAGGTTCAGAAGAACGCGGTCAGTCTGCAGAAGTACAGAGTGCAATAAGCCCTGATCAGAACTAGTTAGGACAAGAAAAACACGTTCAGGGAGAAGAAAACCAAGATAACATCGAACAAGAAAGCATCAAGCATGAAAACGTCAATCCTCTACAGGGCCAGTTGGCAGAAACTGACATTCAGGCAACTGACGAAACTACAACAAGACCTGAACAAGAGCAGATAGAAGGGGAAACTGAAATAGAGGACAAACAAATTGTGCAACACCTTGAAAATAAAGAAATTATTGAAAAAGATTCGGAAAGTGAAAATACAGTGCAAAACAAGAGAGTCAGAAAAGGTGATCATTGGCCTAGCGTGATTAAAAGAGTAAAATATCGTATAGCAACACGAAGTGAAGACCCAGAACAAGTAAATGAAGTAACAAGCTTATCTGGACAAACAAGTGGGACTGAAAAACGAAAAAGCAAAAGATTGAAACTCGTGAACAATAAGTTTAAAGGTCCTGATTGGACTTATATAATCCTCGAAGACTGTGAAAGTTCAGAGTCAAGTGAAAGTGGGGACGAAGGAACAAGTGCGGAACTGACTTATGAAAAAGAAGTAAAACCACCTTGATAACGTTAAAGTCTTGAAAGAAAAAGAAAAGAAGAGAAATCTTCCTTGTCAAAAATGGCTGACGACAGAGTTTCTGGGAGACCGAAACGGAAATGTTGTAAAAGATGCTGTGCTATATGCATATGTAGTCTGGTAGTGGTGCTTATAGTGTGGTTAGTTGTGATTGTAGCAATTCCTTACCTTATGATAATGGACAAAAAGAATAACAACGATACCAAGGAAAGGATAGATAACTTGAAAGGTGATAGAGTAGAAATAGAAGCAGAAGATGAACCAGATTTTCATCACGTAGTAACAGATAACGATACTAGTTTAAATGTTTTTACTAAATTATTATTTCAGTACGTAGATACAATGGATGTTAGTGATTGTTATGTCTGTATGAAGTTACCTGACTCAGTAGCAGAAGGTCTAACATATCATCATTTGCCTTTAACTTATGGCATATCATGTAGTGTACTAACTAGTTTATTTTATAGAACAGGGAAACTTCAGTATTATTATTCAAATATAGATGTGATATTTTCAGAGGTTCCTGTTCGAAAGAATCTGAACCCAGTGCTTAGTAGTAAAGACGCGCAATTTATGGGAGAATTTTTCTTAACAATGAAGTCGATAGACATAACACATGCACATAGAAGCAATCTAACATGTTCATTACGTGAAGAAGAAAAGATATTTTTAAACTTAGTTGAAGATAGAAGACATAGGGGCATATTAGCAAGGCGATTATCGCCACTTTAGCGGGACTTTTTCCCGCTAAAGCGGCGATAATATTATCGCCTTATCAACAAGCTGTCACTAACTGCTGTTAGCGACAGCTTGTAGGCGATAGCGACCGGGTTGGGTGCCGATTTGCATGCCAGCGATATTTATCGCTAATGGCATGCAAAGTAGGCGTTCCCCACCTAACAGCGACTGGAAACAGTCGCTGAGGTCGCTAACGCCTATCAGCGAGGCAGGGGCGGTGATTAGCGAACCAGCGCTAAACACGTTTAGCGCTGGTTTGCTAACACCTGGTCCCACCCTGACTTAGCCATGTAATCCAATGAGAGGTGGATTACATGGCTAAGTCCCCTCGCACTATCAGCAAGCAGAACTGGGAACAGTGTGAATATCGCCTGTTTTCAGGCGATATTCACACTGTTCTTCAAGGTTTCTATCGCTTTGGAGATTAGCATTGCTGATTGCACGCTAACTCCGCGATAGAAACCGGCGATGCCTGGCGATAATTATCCAAGCGCTAATTGCGCTTGCGATAATTATCGCCAAGCATTGCTAATATGCCCCATAATTTCCAAAAGAAGGCATCTGAGCATAAGGCTCATCTTCCACCTTGGGCTGAGAAAGAGGGTATTTATACACCTGGCAAAGCTCAAGCTGCTATGGCTCTAGATTTTGTAAAGACAGGGAAAATTTGTCTTCATAGGTTAAAGAGTGAATATAACAATGTTTTTATTGGTACCAGTGAATGTGAACATAATTTCTTAATTCTTGGAGGTTGGGGACTAAAAGGAGGAACAGATTCAGTTTTTCCTGGAATCTAATATGTGTGTGGGAATAAGGCTTACTTTAGGCTTCCTGCACGGTGGTATGGAAGTTGTTATTTTGGAATAGTTTTTCCAAAGGTATACCACGTAAAAAGAAATACTGGGAGCAATGAAAATAATAGAGAATTAACACGTAATAAAAGAGCTAGTTTTTCAGAAATTGTAGGTGATATATTTGGTGCATTGATACCTTCAGTAGGAATAATTCTGAACTCAAGGAAAATATGTAAATTGTCTACAGTGGTTGATCGTTTATCAACGGATACTGCTGGAGGATTTCTAATGCGGAGATGGTTGCGATTAGATCTATGGTTATGCAAAATCGACTTGCTCTTGATATAATATTAGCAAAAGAGGGCGGAGTCTGTAAATTGTTGAAAACGAAACATTGTTGCACATATATTCCGGACAAAAGTGCAGAAATCGGAACATATATAAAGAATATTACTAAACTTGAGAAGGAACTGAAACCACTGGAAGTTGATAGTGTATGGGAAAGATTGACAAATAGCATTGCGTCAATTGGTACCTGGTTTACTAATGTAGGGAAAAGACTTATAGGTCAAATAATAGTACCCTTAGTAGGGATAGCAATAACAGTATTGTCAATAATGATATGGTGCAAATGTTGTAGAAAGAAGGAAACATATAGGGTGACAGGAAAAGGCAAGAAAAGGAAATTGGAGGAAATGGAATTAGAAGATCTGAGAAGTGAAATTTATAAGAAACTGAAAGGAGAAGATAAAAATAGACAATGTAAAAATGAAAATGTGAAGGCATATGTTAAATTGGCATCTGATTATAGGTAGTTTTGATGGCTCAGAAACGCCATCAGAGAGGGGATTGATGGAGCAAGGACTCACAATGAGACTTGCTCGAAAGCAATCTTCTCACAGTATTAATTAATTTGTACTAAAACTCTGTAATGTCTTTATTAATAATGTGCAAACACAAAATTTTTATCCAGATGATGCTTGCCTATGTGTTTTCCACTAATAAGTAATCCTTGTCTAATCCAAAATGGCCGCTAAAGCACGGGAACTCTACTGCGCATGTGTCAACCATGTCACGTGGTATGACGTCTTTCTTTGCTTGGAGGGAATCTTTTGCTTCTGCGCAGTGTATGCTAAAATGGCTGCTTAATGTCCTCACATGCTAAAGCTTTCGCATTGCTGCAATTAATAATGTGGTTTTCTAACACTACTAATGCGGGATAGACATTTATAAATAAATGGGAGTAGAGAAGAAGTAAGGGGTATACAGTGAAAACATTTATTTTCGATTTTAATATGTTTCTTCTTTGATTTCTATTAGTTCGTAAAGTGGGCCTGGGTTGACAAAACGGCAGCTCAAGAAACCACGTGATTGGCGCATGCGCCCTGAAAACTAACAAAGGAAAGCGATGAAGTCAACTTGGAAGATGTCCAAGAACATGACCCGCTGATCACCTTCACAGTTCATCTGAGATGTCCTACAAATTGATACATTTTGTATACACTTTGTATTAAAAATTGTCGTGAGACGGGTGGGAAATAAAGCAAATGTATTAATTGAGAGGGGCGGTATTTTAAAACAATGGGCTTAAGAAAATTGAACTAAATAGACATGGTGTGAGGATCAACTCCCTGTCCCTGTCCAATCAGAAATAGTGGGCCCATAATATTGAAACATTAATGGGAGGTACATGGGCGTAGAAGGGTGTAATAGATATAGAATTAGCTAATTAGTTAGCGCTTAGGAGGAGCAGCTTGGGAGCGCAGAGAGAGCTGGAGGCACTTAGGCTCAGATGCTGCCATAGACAAGAGCTGATCGATTACAGACTGAACTGCTGTCCAAAGAGATCCTGAGGTGGGGGCGGCGGACTCTATTAGAAGAAGACACGGAAGAATCGAGGAGGAACGAAGTGTCAGAGAGGGGAACGACGCAGGCGTCGTTGGTAGAGAGGTCACCTATCCTGTCCTGAACCTGGTCCGGAGGTCTTGGTCTTCATCCTTCTTGGGACCCATCTTTCCAACTCCTTGGCCAAGGGGTTTGGTTTTCACACCTTTAGGTAACTATAAATGCGTAATTTAGTTGTACTGCTGTCTCTATCTTCTTCTTTCTGAGGGACCGTCATTTGTGATTAATAGGTGATTATATAGTGTGCTTCCTCCTTGATATGCGATTAAGTATAATGTGGTTTGTAATTTACTCTGCTAAAGAATTTAAATAAACATTTTAAAACTTCCTGAGTCAGTGGTTATTTCAGGTGGTTAATGAAATTATGTATTGTATGATCTCATTTCAACCCCAATTATCAAAGGTCCATTGGTAAGTAATTACTCTTCAATCAGGAAAGGTAATTGGTAGCAGGGATTTGATAAAGAGTACAACGGATTCCCACCAGCGGTGATTATTAGTTAGCGTGAATGAATGGGCCCAGGTGAGTATTTTATGTATGAATGCTTGTTGCTAGTAACCCGCTGGATCAAGATCACAGAGAGCCACTTTGAGGCAGGAGATTGCCCCGCTACTCCATAAGCTCATTCCTAATAGCTACATGTAGCTGTGTACCAATTGCTAAAGAGGAGGCGTGGAAAGGGGTGCTGGGTTAAGGGGAGGAAAGAGGCCCTAAGAGTTAGAGCTTTAACAAGGATCAAAGGCTGGGAAGGAGTGGGCTAGGATAGCGGGAGAGTATTTACTGTCTTACAGTAACTGCTTCTTGCTCAGAAGAGACATTAGAACATTGGAATGTTGAGCGCTCCATTGAAAACAATGGAGTGCTCTGGGCTTCTAATGGCCGGTGGAAGACCGGAGGATCAACTTTCCAATATTTAACAAAGGCCTCATGGAGTCCAGGGGGATTTCAACCCCCTCGGGCTATGTGAGGCCCTTGTTTGACAAATTAGAACATTCTGCCCTCTATGGGCAGAATGTTCTAATAGCCTTAGAGCCCTCTGTAGGCTTTACCGGCCGTTGAAGCCCCTCCCTGGTTAACACTGGAGCGGGACTTTAATGGCCAGAAGAGCCCGTAGCGGGCTCTGAGGCTATAGT
Source organism: Calotriton arnoldi (assembly GCA_963921515.1). NCBI lineage: Eukaryota > Metazoa > Chordata > Amphibia > Caudata > Salamandridae > Calotriton > Calotriton arnoldi. Next base: position 1,988,933 of record CAWUFW010001929.1, read on the forward strand.
AGTCTAGCTCTGAAAACCAAAAGATTTATCTATCAAGCCCAATTTCCAGCCTGCTACAACACAGTAGACAGTAGTATATCTACAACTCTGACCTTTTATTGCACTGCGACTACTCATGTTTAACAAACACTTTTTTCAAGAATACTGATCTAGTGCCATCATTCCTGGTAGAAACCATTCTTTTTCGGAACATCTTTGTTCTGCTACTATTGAACGTTTCCCAGAGATGTCTTATTTCATGATCCCTTTTCCTCAAACAAGAGCTCCACTTCAATAAACTCGCAATGCCATCTGTGAAAAAGTGCAAATTCGACAGATTTAATTTACAGCAGCAATTCTTCATGAACTGTTGCCAAATATTTTTCACCAAGGGTATTACTTTTGAAAATGCGAATGCCACTAGTAACCATGGGTGTGGTGCACATTTGAGCATCTGTTCTGTCACTTACAGCAATGTACTGAAGTGCCAGGGGCAGTGGAAATGACATTATTCAACTGTGGCCAACAATGGCTTCATATGGTTCAACTCGAATCCCCAGTTAGCCTCTGAACTCCTTCCTAATTACAACTCAGTATATAGGTAGAAGCAAATACGCTTAAAGCTACTTTCATTTTCTTTCCTGCCACTACTTCACTGAACACAGAGACCAGTGGAAGCAAGGGCAGTAGTACGGGTACCGAATGATAAGCCTGTTCTGGCAACTGCTAATATTGGCTACATCTAATTGAGTGACAAATGCAAAAAGAACAATTGATGGACAGAATGCTGCACAATGTCAAACATTCACCCCAGTACAGAGATCTGGGCCTAAATCCATCGTTGTTTTGCTTCCCATGCCTTTCCAGTTCAGACCCAACCAAATGCAAATCAGTCTTGACCCTGTTCCCCATGGGAACAGTCCAGCCCGAACTGCCAGGCCAGGTCCTCCCTTGACTGGAAACAAGCATCCTGGACCAGTTTCAGGGCATCACCCTCATCAGCCAGGCTAGCTTGACTCCAGTGGCATGGAGAGCACGGGACCCACCTCTGGGCATACTCGTCCCACTTGGAGTGATAAATGCAAAAAGAACAATTGGTGGACAGAATGCTGCACAATGTCAAACATTCACCCCAGTACAGAGATCTGGGTCTAAATCCATTGTTTTTTTGCTCCCCATGCCTTTCCAGTTTGGACCCAGCCATATGCAAATCAGTCTTGACCCTGTTCCCAATGGGAACAGTCCAGCCCGAACTGCCAGACCAGGTCCTCCCTGGACCGGAAAAAAGCCTCCTGGGACCAGTTTCAGAGCATCACCCCTCAACAGCCAGGCTAGCTTGACTCCAGTGGCATGGAGAGCACTGGAACCACGTCTGGGCATAGCCATCCCACTCGGAGTGACAAATGCAGAAGGAACAATTAAATGGACAGAATTCTGTACAATGTCAAACATTCACCCCAGTACAGAGATTTGGTCCTAAATCCTTCGTTTTTTTGCTACCCATGCCTTTACGGTTCAGACCTAGCCATATGCAAATCAGTCTTGACCCTGTTCCCCATGGGAACAGTCCAGCCCGAACAGCCAGGCCAGGTCCTCCCTGGACTGGAAACAAGCATCCTGGGACCAGTTTTGGGGCATCACCCCTCCTCAGCCAGGCTAGCTTGACTCCAGTGGCATGCAGAGCACGAGAGCCATGTCTGGGCATACCCGTCCCACTCAAAGTGACAAATGCAAAAAGAACAATTGATGGACAGAGTGCTGCACAATGTCAAACATTCACCCACAATACAGAGATCTGGGCCTAAATCCTTAGTTTCTTTGCTTCCTATGCCTTTCCTGTTCTGACCCAGCCATATGCAAATCAGTCTTGAGCCTGTTCCCCATGGGAACAGTCCAGCCCGAACTGCCAGGCCAGGTCCTCCCTGGACTGGAAACAAGCATCCTGGCACAAGTTTCGGGACATCATGCCTCATCAACTAGGATAGCTTGACTCCAGTGGCATGGAGAGCACGGGACCCATGTCTGGGAATACCCATCCCACTCGGAGTGACAAATGCAAAAAGAACAATTGATGAACAGAATGCTGCACAATGTCAAACATTCACCCCAGTACAGAGATCTGGGCCTCAATCCATTGTTTGTTTTGCTTCTCATGCTTTTCCAGTGCACACCCAGCCATATGCAAATCAGTCTTGACCCTGTTCCCAATGGGAACAGTCCATCCCGAACTGCCAGGCCAGGTCCTCCCTGGACTGGAAACAAGCATCCTTGAACCAGTTTCTGGGCATCATCCCTCACCAGCCAGTCTAGCTTGACTCCAGTGGCTTGGAGAGCACGAGCCCACGTCTGGGCATACCCGTCCCAATCGGAGTCAGAAATGCAAAAAGAACAATTGATGGAACGAATGCTGCACAATGTCAAACATTCACCCCAGTATAGAGATCTGGGCCTAAATCCATAGTTTTTTTGCTACCCATGCCTTTTCAGTTCAGACCCAGCCAAATGCAAATCAGTCTTGACCCTGTTCCCCATGGGAACATTTTAGCCCGAACTGCCAGGCCAGGTCCTCCCTGTACTGGAAGCAAGCATCCTGGATCGGTTTTGGGGCATCACCCCTCATTAGCCAGGCTAGCTTGACTCCAGTGGCATGGAGAGCATGGGACCTTCGTCTGGGCATACCCGTCCCACTCGGAGTGACAAATGCCAAAAGAACAATTGATGGACAGAATGCTGCACAATGTCAAACATTCACCCCAGTACAGAGATCTGGGCCTAAATCCATAGTTTTTTTGCTTCCCATTCCTTTCCAGTTCAGACACAGCCATAAGCAAATCAGTCTTGACCCTGTTCCCCATGGGAACAGTTTAGCCCGAACTGCCAGGCCAGGTCCTCCCGGGACTGGAAACAAGCACCGTGGGACCGGTTTCGGGACACTGTTCACCCTAAGTGGGATGGGTATGAGTAGACGTGGGTCCCTTGTTTACTGTGCCACTGTATTCAAGCTAGCCTGACTGATGAGGGGTAATACCCCGGAACCGGTCCCAGAATGCTTGTTTCCGGTCCAGGGAAGACCCGGCTTGGCAGTTTGGGCTGGACTGTTCCCATGAGGAACAGGGTCAAGACTGATTTGCATATGGCTTGGTCCAAATTGGGGTGGCGTAGTGAGCAGACGAACGATGGATTTAACCCAGATCTCTTGACTGGGATGAATGTATGATTCATTCAGCATTCTGTCCATCATTTGTTTGTGACACACTTTTCGCCCTAAGTGGGATGGGTATGCCCAGACGTTGGTCCCTTTTTCACTGTGCCACTGGATTCAAGCTAGCCTGACTGATTATGGGTAATACCCCAAAACTGGTTCCAGGATGCTTGTTTCTGGTCCAGGAAAGACCTGACTTGGCAGTTTGGGCTGGACTCTTCCCATGAGGAACAGGGTCAACACTGATTTGCATATGGCTTGGTCCAAACTGGGGTGGCATAGTGAGCAAAAGAATGATGGTTTTAACCCAGATCTCTTGACTAGGGGTGAATGTATGATTCATTCAGCACTCCGTCCATCATTTTTTTGTTTAACACTTTTTGCCCTAAGTGGGATGGATATGCCCAGACGTGGGTCTCTTGCTGACTGTGCCACTGGATTCAAGCTAGCCTGGCTGATGAGGGGTGATGTCCCGAAACCTGTCCCATGATGCTCGTTTCCGTTCCAGGGAAGACCTGGCTTGGCAGTTCGGGCTGGACTGTTCCCATGAGGAACAGGGTCAAGACTGATTTGCACATGGCTGCGGCTAAAGTCTAAACTGGGGTGGCGTAGTGAGCAAAAGAACATGGATTTAACCCAGATCTCTTGACTGGGGGTGAATGTATGATTCATTCAGTATTCCGTCCATCATTTGTTTGTGTAATACATCTAATTGAGGGCTGTCTGTATGTATGGACACCAGGAACAAGTCTTTGTTCCAAGTGCTACGCCTCATGTGTTATTCGTGCCACCATCTTTTTAAACATTATCTGCACTTCAGGCTCCAGGAGTTCCCAAACATATTAGATTTGTGAACACTTGATGGAAGCTAGAATTACAGCTCACCATGTAAAACCAGGGATTGCAGCTTTGCCAATCTATGTATTAGGCAGCCTGGACATGGTGATCCGTCCCACAGACAGTAAGAGAGTTTTCTTCTTCTGCAAACAAAATACATGCATTGTTTCCTTTGAAATTCAACAGCAACATATTAATAACTAAAGACATGTTCTTAATCGGCGCCATTTTCGATCAATATTCATAAACATAATTTGGGAGGAGGATGCCCAAATGTAATGGAAATGTTGTTTTATAAAGTCTAATATGTTGATAGCAATGGAATGTGCCCACTGTGTTTAGGAATGCATCCTTTTCCATTGACTGTCCCTAAAAGTAGAACAAAAAAATTAAAATTCTATAAGTCTACTGTATATTAACCTGTGACATTTACCTTTTTATGCAAAAGTTCCTGGAGAGAAAGCACTAAACCCTCTGTAAAGGATAGTAAGATGAGCCCTCTCCTCCTCAGCAACGTTTGAGTCTAGTTGCGCTCCTGCCCGGAGACTCGCATGGACAGACGACCACCTGTGCACTGTCCAGATAACATAGGGTGACCAGGCGTCTCGGATTTGCCAGGACGGTCCCTGTTTTTCACCAGCTGTCCGGGCAGATTTCGAGAAATGTAGCTCTTGTCCCGGTTTTTGGAGAGGGTCGACTAAAAACGGGGGGAGGTGTTTTTTATGTTTTACAAAGCAGGGATAGTTAGCAGTTGTTCCAAGAAAGCAATTTAATTCACAGGCAAGCTACTGGGTTTAAAAATTGCATCTTATGTATGTTCTTACTGCCTGTTTTGTAATTCTCTGCTGAGGAGCGCTGTCATTCTGTGCGCTCGCTTGACGTAAAATTATAGTCCTTCTTCTATTTTTGTGAAATGTCCCGGTTTTTTGCTTTAAAATTCTGGTCACCCTAAGATAACAGAGACAAACAAAAGCAAGTAAAGTGAAAAAAACAACTCTAGTAACTATTTTACAGGTTGCAGGTTTTAGTGGGGAGAAAGCAGATTGTGGAAACAAATCACTGGAACTGAGCAGGCCTGAGTTCGTACTCACTGGTTTCTCCAACACTCCCGTGTTAGGCTCGCCAGTTGACTCCACCCTGCACGCGCAGCGGCACTTTTGTTTTTAAAACGCTGGACGTTGGTGTGCAACACTACGACACTGGTGGGGTCACCACCACCAGTGTCGAAATATATGCATCCTTGGTAAAATTCTACACACCGCACAGCCTCCGACTGCCCCTCTTTATGGGGGGATGTATACATTTTAAATAGGAATCAGGCTGTAGCTTTAAAGAATCTTGGTGAAGCATACATATAAACAAGGGATGTGCAGAGCTGGTGTTGTAACAACGCTTTTTATAGCATGGCTATATTCTGCTTTGCCACTTGATGGCACTGTTGTATAATATTTTGTGTCTGGATTTATGTCACTCCATTTTGTTGACAGATCATGAATGCTGTGGGGGGCAGGCTCTGTGGGAAATGGTTCTGGAACAGCTTTCTGGCTTGGGTGCTGACTAGGGGCATCAGTTCACAAACATGATAGAAGTTCTACAAAAAATGCTGCTGTTATTGAACGAATGTGTGCAGCAAATGAGATAAAACTTTAAGTGAGGTTAAAGGTGGTCAGAGACATTTTGTTTGCGAAAATGTTTTTCAAGGACACATTATGGTGCAATATATTTAAATATATGAATACATTTATCATTTTTACTCATAAAAGAGAATATTTAAAAGAGACAATGAATACATCCGTGTGGTTTTATCCATGGTGCACACAAGGTGAAAATAAACCTCCACTTGTTTGCTTTTTCACCATTACTTCGAAGCTTGTCTTCCACCACATTCCTCCATAAAAAGAGCCAAATTAAAATGAGGCCCATTTTTAGTATTTATAACCTTTTAAAATAAGCTATTGTTCACATTGGTGCCTTTCATTCTCCATTGGACTCAATCATAGGAGTGACAAAAGTCTATTATTAGCAAATGGCATTTCTTTGAATCCACATAATGTAAACGTAGATATGCAGGACAAGTGAGTGTGCAGTGGTTTGTTGAAAGTTGCTCACTGTTCTCTTCTTAATTACCATTGATCTTTCACCTGCATTTAAACCTGAAATGAAAACTGATAAAAAATGCCATATTATGTTACATTATCTTTGGGTTATGCCTTCAGGTCTGGGGTTGCTGCAGCACCTGCCGCACCCCTAGTTCCGGCGCCCCTGAGTGTGGAGGTTCACATGTTTCCAAATGATGTATATCTGCTGCTCTTTTCCCTGCCTGTTGTGGATTTTTAGCCAGCCCGCCTGCAGGCCAGCATGAAACACATGCTGCTGTAGCCCAACAGCGTATGGGGCGGAGCTAAAATTGTCCCTCCTTATGAATGCAAGCAAGACCAATCCTGAGCTCAATTCCTCCATGCCCTTCTGTGTCTGCCCAATTGAAGTGCCTATCCGACCACCAGATGAGTGGGATATGGCGGATAAATAACGTTGGTGCTTTATTATTTTCCAGGCAGTGGCGGCTCACATAGGGCATGCTGCGGATCGGTGGGCGGGGTAGGGGCAGGGTGGGGGGGGTAGTAAACTCGGACATACGACGGAATGGAGGAAAGTAATTATTACGTTCCTCCGTTCCGTCGTATGTCCGAGTTTACTATCCCCCCACCTTGCCCCTCCCCTGCCACACTGCCCCGCAGCACACCCTATGCGAGCCGCCACTGTTTCCAGGTCAAAAGGCTAATATCATATACCAAGAAGATGCAGCAATTCCTACTGAAACCCCAAGTTGAAAAGTTACTTTTTAATCAAAAGGCAAAAGTGGCCAAGAAACCAAAGGCATTTAGTAGTCTGGGAAAGCGCTGCTGCTGAAATGAGAGGGGAGAGGATGTGGTCTCACGGCTAGACCTGCCGACTTTGGAGCGGGGAAACCAAGGCTTGAGTTTCGGGGTCGACTCCACATCCTGTGATTCTGGGCAAATCACTTAATCTCCCCGTGCCTACCAAAAAAATATATTAAAAAAATAATGAACGTGTTATTGTGTAACGTAACTGGTGCTCATGTAAAGCGCTCTAATACCTTCGGGTCGAGTTTGCCTATATAAATCTGAGAAAAAAATAAAAAAATAAATGACGCTGGCTCAGAGGCAGAGCTGTCAGTCTTGACATGCCTGTACTGTGACGTTACTGCGAGGCACAGGAACACCCTTGGTAAAGAGGAGGGGAATGGCACTGCACGTTTTTCCAGGAAGTTCCTTTCGCAGATCAGTTTGTCTTCTTAAACAATGTTGATCTTCAAGGGCACAGAACTGTCAGGGGTTCTTTTGACCTGTGATGTTATTTAAACGTCTTGAGCAGATATAGAATCTGAATTATCAAAAGGTTTTGCCCGTTCTATGTCTATGGGGAAATGCTTTGATAAGAACTGGGAATAGCAACCAGCCCTGGCAGATTGCTGCTTGACCGGCCCTGGAATGGGAGTGGGGGATAGTGGGGAGGGGGGTTGGAGCTAGCAAGAAGCACCACTCCCGCTTTTGTTACAGGGGCCGATATTGCAGCGCTGCTGCAAAACCGTCACGGAGTGACAAAACCAGCCCCCACAGCCACAAAACTGGCTCCCACCCTTCCGGCCCACCGAGGAAACGCCGGCCCTGTTGTGGACCCAAAGTCACTCTAGATTCATTTTTTACATGGTTTGGGATTATTTTATTAACAGCGCAGGTGCCCAAAGTTTTTTTTAGGAGCACGCCACTCGCAATGGTACAGTCACTGAACAGCTGAATCCCAAAGCGACCCCCTCTTGACTCCACCTCTTGCCCCTTTCGTCCACCATCCTACACTTCGTCTCTTTATCTCACTTTTGCATACGTTTTTAGGTCGAGCCTATAGTGGCAGCGCACATGCGCTGCTCGCTTTGCGAGGCATGCAGTATTCAGTATGGCGTGGAAGCTCCGTTGAAGCTCCGCCCACTCTCCGCCCATCTTTTTCATTGGCTTAGGTCCTAAATACTGCCTTCCGATTGGTTTTAGGCTGGTTAGTCCCTCCTCATGACGGCCATGTCGTCATTTGTATCCTTCCAAGGCTACTGGCCCCTTAACTCTGAACACTATTTTCTTCCCGTGCCTCCCACCCCCCCGCAGTCCGTGACTTCTCGGCCCCCCCCGCACTCCCGTTCGTGCCTTCTTGCCCGCCGGACTCCCGTTTCCAATGCAATAGGTCTCGCGTAAATGCGAGTCCTATTGCATTGCAAATACTTGTTTAAGAAGCACAGAGTCCCTGCCCACTCCAGATTATCAAGCCGCTGCATGCATGATGATGTCACTTTAACAAGTGATTCAACCAGTCTGGGTGTCCTCTGAAGGGAAACGATGACTCTTCGGTATTAGCATGGCGGGACACACTACCTGTCATTTAAATCCATTGTGAAGAGAAGTTTCACAGGAAGAGCAGGGGAGGAGGCAGTGGCGGGACTGGCCTGACGTCAGGGCCGCTACCGGATCCCAGGCGCGAAGACTGTCCTGGGCAGTCTGTGTGTAGACTCCCTCCCGAGCTCGCATGCACGCACACTCCTCCCGCTGTGCTGATTCGGCCCCTCAGCCTTCTGTGTGAGCGCCCAGCCTGGGAGAGACCAGGCAGAGAGATTACACGGGGAGGACTGGAGCACTACCTGCTGTGGAACAGGAGGAGAGGGCGCGCCCTGTCCAGCTTCACACACCCAGGCAAGTGAACATTGTATGCCCTTGTCTGACTATGTTACTAAAGTTATAATGCTTGTTACATGCGAGCATAAATGTGCTGTCCGTGTTTTAATTCCTCTGAGGTGCCCTATATTAATGTTGTTATGAACATTGTAGGACCTCAACCGTTATATATAATAATAATAATAATCTTTATTCGGGATATAAAAAAAATATGACCATAAAAGATACACACTCAGCAACACAACATTTCAGTACATTAATCATCATACATGTTACAGGCCAATCAGAGCACCACAAACTTATAGAACACTACTATAAACATGTTAAGATATTATAAAAACAATAAAACTCTAAAAAAGGAGCGCCAGCTGTTGTCCCCACTTATCGGCTGGGTAATTAAAAGTCTCCTCCTTTTATACGCCCCTCGTATTTCTTAGCTTTAGGGCAGATCTTAAAAAATTTGTGACACATGATAATGTATAGACATCAGTGCACAGTTTTAGGAACAGTAAGGCCACCCGGGCCTGCTTGAACTTATGTTTCCTTAAAAGCCCCTTGAGATACACTCTTCGCGGGAATGAGTAATACGGGCACAGAAGAACAAAATGCAGGGTGTCCTGTGGAGACTTATTGTCGCAGCCACAAGGCCCCTTTTGTTCTAAGTGTGCCGTATACCCTGCCGGGACAGCCAGTAAATAGTGTATCAGGTCCAATCTGAACCGCGTGATTAAAAATCTGTCATGAGCACTGGCTATAATAGCTAGATACGGTTCTATGCTTTGTGTGGATGTAACTAAAATATAGTTCCTGACCGAGGGCTTTTTTAGTTCAATTTCCTCCCTTTGGACCCCAATTAATTTAAAAAACTGATTTTTAATAAGATCTTTGTCCCGTGTGCTCACCTTGGCCGGGCAAGAGAACAGGTCTGCCCTGCCCAGCATGGTCAGGGAATCTTTTACATATTTGAGCCACGGAATTTTTAACACGTGATCCAAGGACAGGCAGTCTTGAATTACTTGTCTATTAAAGCCTGTCTCCTCATTGGTCCACGTGTTCACCCAGCACAAAAGGGGTTTCACTTTCACCAGGTCCGAAATGTGCCTGATTCCCAACTCCTCATGTACAATGAAAGAGGGGGTGCTTTGGGGGACTCTCAGCAATCGCCTAAAGTACCTATTTTCTTCACTTTGTAGTTCACTTATCCCGGTGAAACCCCACACTTAACTTCCATATAACATTTTGGAACAACAAAATGAATTATACAATTTTAAAATTGTCGCCGGTGACCACTTGCCTAGCGTATGGGCAAAAGATGTAATTGCTCCCGTAGATTTTACCAGGCCTAGACACTTACTCTCTACTAACTGTCTAAAGTTCAGTTTTTCATCGAACAAGATACCCAGATATGAGAAGGCCGGTACTTTCCCCAGTGTGTGTGTACCAGCTGTATAATGGTTCACCTTCCTGCTCCTTTTCCCTAGTTCCATTACATAGGATTTTGTGAAGTTGGGTGTCAGGTCCAAGTCATTCATGAATGCCACAAACCCTTCTAATAGGATCTGCAAGGCCTTGGGCGTGCGAGCAAGGAGAACCGCGTCGTCCGCGTAAAGTAGGACGGGGACTGGTCTTAAACCTACTTTAGGGGAGTCAGCTTGTAATGTGGTTAGTGCCGCTTCAAGACCGTTAATATATAGTGTAAATAAGAAAGGAGCTAAAATGCATCCCTGCCTGACCCCACTTGAGCAACTAAAGTAATCTGTGGTCTTCCCCTCTTGCGTGTATCTTACTGTGGCCGAGGTGTTGGAGTGTAGAACCATAAGTACATTAATTAATGCCCGATCCGCCCCCAATAACCCCATGAGCTTCCATAATTTGGTTCGGTTCACACAATCAAATGCTGCGCTGAGGTCCATAAAGGCGAGGTAAAGTGCCCCGCCTTTCGCTACAGTATACTTCGCGCTAATTAGGTAAAGATTTAAACATTGTGCAACTGTGGATTTGCCCGAGCGAAACCCATATTGGACATCTGTTATAATACCATGGGTCTCTGCCCAGCCAGACAACCTATTTAGCACCACTCTACCCAGAACCTTCGCAGTTACGTCAATAAGGGATATTGGGCGGTAACAATGTGGGCTGTCCCTGTCCCCTTTTTTAAATATCGGGATGATGGTTGCCGTGGACCACGAGGGAGGTATTTCTGTTGCGACTGCCGCATTTATTACTCTTACCAGAATCGGTGCCCATACCTCTGGATTGCTACGGAATAGGTCAGGTGGAATCCCGTCTGGACCCGGGGCTTTGTTACACGTGAGACAGTCTATTCCTAGTCTCACCTCGTCTAAAGTAAAAACAATGGGGCCAGTTATCCCAGTCTCAATCTGTAATTGTGGCTCACCTCCTCTCAAGGGCTGGTTATATAGGCCCTCATATTGAGCCAACCATTGTTCCGGTAGGATATTATGGGATAAGGATGGACTATTTTACTCTTTAAAGCATGGGCTATTTATGACCTTCCAAAATCGGGTGGAATCCTTAAGCTCTGCGGCTTCTTCTAGGTCTTCCCAAGCCTTCAATTGGAGTTGGCGTTTCCTAGTCTTAACTGCCTGTTTATACGCTTTACGGCAGGACGTAATCTGCCCCCTGTCTCTAGGTGATTGTTTAAGTGCCAACTTTAGGGATCTAAGGGCCTTTGAACATTGCCCGTCAAACCATCTGGGCAAGTCACTAAGGCGTGTAGTTGCAGGGGCTTTTAGGAGGCTGTCCACTAATTGCGCAATGATTGAGAACGTCTGGATTAGATTCTGTCCCTGCGTGTCTAGATCTAGACAGTTCTGAATTTCCTGCTGACCTCTCCTAAAAAGGGATTTATTAAAAGCAACTGTGTTCACTTGTGCCCAGCGCAGCCGTCTTCCTTGATCCGTAGCAGAGATCAAGCCCCCCCGACAGGCTGTGCGGAGCAAAATGCTGCTGAGGAGCAACAAGTGATAGGGTTACCGGGTTATGGTCACTAAATGTGCTGTGACTGATATTAAAGCTGGTGATAAATTTCCTCACAGAATGAGAGACAAAAATAAAATCAATGTACGACGCGCAACCCCTGCCCTTATACGTCGGGGGCACAGGTGTATCTGGGTGGCCAGCAATCAAATCCATTGTGTGGGTCAGCCCAAAGGTATTTAAGAGCACAGTCAGCTCCCTTCCTGGCTTTGTGTGCTCCATATGTGGCCCTTTGTATAGTGTACATGCCTGCCAGTCGCGCTCAGTCACCCTCAAGTTAGGACACATGTGGCAATTAAAATCTCCCATTACTATTAAGGGCGCGTGGACCTGTCCTTCAGATTGTAATCTCCCTAAGCGAGTGCTTAGTTCCTCGAAGGGTTTTGATCCCTGCAAATTCGACTGAGCATTATAAAAATTAATAAGTACCAGGCGATAGTTCTTGCTAACAAATGTTAATCCCTGTAGTGTTTCCGACTCCCAAGCGGTCAACTTCCACCTCCCCTGTATCTTCAAATCTACAACAAACTGTTATATAGCTTTTGCGACCATATCACAAATATCTAACTACTCTTGTGTTGCTGTCGTTTTTTATTTGCGCGATCCCTACCTTGTTAACACCACGGGTCTTTGTAAGGCGTCTTATCTTATAAAGGTCCTATAATGCTTAATGCACACGTACATTTTCTTGGGGTGGTGAGAACAACTTTCAAAGCCTCCTGATCTCAACCGTAATATTTATTTTTGCACCCACTTCAAAAGAAACGATTGGTTTATCAGTTCGTCTTTTTTTCCTTGCACGATCTCTGACTTCTCCTTACCAAGAAACTATGAAAAATATACAGTTCCTTTAATATATTTATATTTATATGGAAGAGAAGCCCTGCCCACTCTCCGCCTATATTTGTTATTGCTTCGGAACATTCAACATTGGGTGGAAATATGTTACAACTACAACTATATTTTTGCAAACAGACATCACACAACCTTGGTTGAAGCTGTAAAAGCTCTGTGAATTAATAATGGTGTAAAATATGCTGGCGATCTGGCAAAAATAAATTTGGTCTGTTAGAGCGCTCCCCTTGTATTTATTTGTGGATTCTAATTGGAACCGGAGCATATTGTTTTATTTTTCATGACGTTTGCTGGAATGAAACATTGTTTGAGGTCAACAGTATGTTATTTTTGTTCTTTTGTGCCTTTGTTATTCCCTATTTATATATGCATGACGCACTTAGGGGTGTAAGCGATCACTAGCTTCAAATCGATGCAAAAGATATCACACAACGTTTGGTGAAGCTGAAAAACCTTGGTGAAATGAAGAATGGTGTGAAAAAATGGAGGCGCTGTAGCAAAATTAAATTTGGTCTGCTGGAGCGCGCCCCTTGTATTAATTAGTGACAGTTTTGCCATGGGCACTGCTGTGCGATTTGCTGTCCCAATCCTACCCTGCCCACCTTCTGTTCAGTCAGTTTGTAGCCTCTGTTTCGGAACACCCAACATTCGTTGCTAATATGTTACAACCGTAAGTATACTTTTGCAAACAGACATAACACAACCTGCGTTGAAGCTGCAAAAGCTATTTTACAGTACACTACAAAATTATTACAATTGCACACTTCCGGAAGCAGGGTTAAAGTAAGGGGCAGATTTACAAGCCCCTTGCGCCACTTTTGCGTCATTTTTCCCATGTTAAAAATGACGCAAAAGTGGCGCAAGGGGCTTGTAAATTTGCCCCTAAGTATAGCGGGAACTAAAATTTTAAAAAGTACTAGTAAGTAATCTAGGCGCTACTCTGCCACATTACACTCATCGCACCATTTTTACATTTGATGAGGCTGTAAGCAAGCACCGATCACTAGCTTCAAATTTGAGTTTTGTGTTTGTTTCATGCAACATCCATAAAAACGTTTCTTTTACATCAAAAATTGACCTGACATGAGAAATGGGAGGATGTCACAGATTATTTCCAGTAATATTAGTGACCTGCTGCTGTTACAATATTGAAAACACAAAACTATCCCTCAATCCACAACATGCCACATGATTCCACTCTGCACAATTATACACCACACCATGCCACATAATTCTACACAACGGCACACAATTCAGCGACACACATTTCGCCACACAGCATAATTACACTACACATAATACCACTCAACACCACATAATTCACCTCCACATAATTGCACTCTAATCCATACCACATAAATACAAACCACATAAATCCAGTCTATGCCACGTACCTACACTTCACATAAATACATTCTACAGTCACCATGCCACATAATACCACTCAACACAGTTTTCACTCAACGGCACACACTTCCACGCCACACAATTCAACTCTACACATTTCCATTCCACACCACATAATTCAACAAACCACATAATTCAACTCAACAACACATTTTCACAACACACCACAAACAACCAATCCACACCACAACATTCCACATCATGGCACAAAATTCAACCGCACACCACATAAGTAAACTCCACTGCATACCACTCCACAACACACAATACCATTCCAAATAATTACATTCCATGACACACAATCCCACTCCACATAATTCCAGTCCACTTAATACCACATAATTACTTTCCACATAATTCCACTGCACACTTTGCCATAATATTCCACAACACAAATCCACTCCACACCACACAATTCCACTATACACAATTCCACAACTAACGATTCCAATCCAACCCACATATTAACACTCCACACCACATACATTCACTCCAAAAATAAAACATATAGGTAAAAACATTGTTATTTACAACGTCAATAGCTCTAACTCACAAATGCAAGACCTATTTGCGTTGCAAATGCTTATTTTCCCCTCTTTCTTCTTTTGTCACTGTTTTCCTGTCTTTGTTTTCTTTAGAGACCCTGCAGTCATGTAAGCAGTCATCATTTCAGATGTGTTGCATCCAAATTCCTTAAAGTGAGATGAAGCGGCAGGGGGTGTCTGGTGGTGGATGCAAGAGGCATGAGGTGGAATCAAGACTACGCAGTCTTGGCATTCGATAGCCCTGACCATGGGCTTCTGACCAAAACGTTAGGCCCGGCACTGCATTATATTGATTTAAGCTTCTTCCCTGTTGCTAAGTTAGCTATCTTACGCATTGTGGTTATGTGCCCTCTGATATGTTTAGTTTCTAGGTTGTCTTTTATGCAACTGAAAATGTAATAAACAATCAAACTGTCCTGCTTCTGAACTGTCTCCTTTCTATATAGCATAAAGAAAAAGCAGGGAGAGGAATACAGGAGACACCCAAATAAGAGCAAAGAGAGCCAAATAGTTGGTACTTAGCGCACAAGCAAGGTAACGTTTTAAAGTTTCAACTGTGCTCTGTGCCCAGTGGCTGACACAAGCTGCTATTGAGAGAGGGAGAAATAGAAAATGCTGGTTACTCTATTTCTGTTGCATCCTTTGCAACCTCTGAGGCCTGGGGTCGCAAAGGGGGTGCCAGGGGTCGCAAGCGGCAAGATAGGGGTTGCAGCTGCGACCCCTAAATGATGCACATTGTTCAGTTTTTGTCTTTTGTGCAACTGAAAATATAATAAACAATCATATTGTCTGCTTCTAAAGTGTCTCCTTTTTGCAGGCTTTAAAC
This sequence comes from Calotriton arnoldi, assembly GCA_963921515.1. Lineage (NCBI taxonomy): Eukaryota > Metazoa > Chordata > Amphibia > Caudata > Salamandridae > Calotriton > Calotriton arnoldi. Next base: position 2,004,323 of record CAWUFW010001929.1, read on the forward strand.
AAATGACAACAGGTGGCGGCCAACACTGAAGTGTGTCAGCTTTACGGTGATCTCTGTATTTCACACTAGTACGTTTATACAGTTTGTTTTATTAAGCCACCAGTTATCTGCAGACCTTGAGGCTCACTCGCTTCCATGTAAACAACCCTTCTGCGTTGCTTTTTAATGGTCTCCTGCTGTAAGCGAAAGCTACACATTAAATACAAACATGACTAGGTGTAGCAACGCTGACATATATGTGCTTTATAGAGGAACTCAGAAGCATGTTTATAAAAAATATTGGAGCCAGAAGCTGCGCCAAATTTGGCAGCGCCACGCTCCAGCATTTTTAAAACGCAGGGATGCGCCACATTCACAAGAATACGGGCACCTCTGTGTTTTCCCTAGCACAAAAAAAGCTGCCTAGCGCCAGCGCAGGAACCGTGCCCCATGTTGCAAGGGTGCCTGGGCTGCAGGGACGATTGTTTATGTGCAGGAAGGGACACCATGCAAAGAGTAAAAAACTGGGAGAAATTAATAATTTCTCCTCGCATCGCCATTCTAACGCCTGATATTCCATGGCATTAGTTTTCGGCTCTGCATCAGCCTTGTAAATCTGAGGCAGCGCCAAAAATCAATGGGTGTTGCTGTGGAATGCCCACAGCAACACTCATTGCACGCCTTTTTGCCGCAGAGGACTGCGACAGAAGGGGTCATATTTACAAGGTGGCATTAAGCCACGCAAAGTAGCTTAGCGCCACCTTGTAAATATGGAAAATGGTGCTGTGCCACCGGAGCGTAAAAAAAAAGTGACGCAGTGGCGGTGAGGTCTTGTAAATATGCCCCTCAGTGCACTTTCAACATCAGCAGCTGTTTTTAACAAAGAATTGTTCAAGTCTTACTAATTACTAATATCAGTACTTTTCTTTCTTATCTGCACACAGTAAGAAAGGCTGCAAGCCACTTAAGTTTTTAATTACTCCACCATTCAATGCCCAAGCAATGCACTAGGTAAACAATTACAGTCTCACATTCAACTCTGACCCCAGTCACCCCAGAAGATTCTTTACTCTTCTGCAGTGATTCCCAAACTTTTTAGAATTATGAGCCAATTTTTAGCTTGGCAAACTTCGCGACCCACCAAGCTTTAATGGAAAAGGTGGGCGATTTTTTAATGTTACTAAAGCATCGTGTGGCATTTACAGACAGCACATTTTCCATTGAACTGGCCACTCGTTCTGCACAGACATAAAGTTTTTAATGATAGAAATCTTTTGCACACAAATGATAATGTGTGGCATTTGGGTTTCAGTGAATACTTATAATTTGCACATCACCAAGTAAAGTGTCTTGATTTGTTTTACCGTATTAAAATCTTTGTTTACATCACACTTCAAATTTACATTAACAAAAATTGTGATATTTGCTTCCCTAACGGCTGAATGTGTACAAATCATTTACAAGTATTTACATTTTGTTGTGTGTTTCATCTTTATTTATTGCTGGACTTTCGCGATCCACCAAAAATTGGTTCAAGGCCCATCAGTGGGTTGCGACCCACAGATTGGGAAACACTGCTCCACTGCATTCCAAATTTTCCACCCCTGTATTCAGCTAACTTGTGACTCAAAACTCACAGGATCACAAATACGAACTCTGAGACGCTAGGCCCAACAACTGCACACCACATCAAAACCATAGCAAGGTATACATTTCAATAACCAACTGCCTATTAAAACTACAAACTCACTTCCTCCTTTTCTCAATCTCATTCTCTCAAATGCAGAAGTGCATTCTCATTAACACCAAATCAGCAATATTACATGCTTGCGAGATATCTGATACACACCGACTAGGTGTGGCTATTCATCACAGCAACATGTCTATTGTCAGGTCTATTGTCAAGTCACAAACACGTTAGGGCACAAGAGGCCTCGCAAACAACAAACATGGAGAAGAAGGAGACAAGGCAGTGTAATATGCAGAATGGGAGTTTTATGATTCAGCCACAGTAGGGTCGTATGCCAGAGAGGTTCACTTCCCGGTCATTAGTGGCAGACAGGGTGTATAAGATCTCACCTGTGCTGTATCAAAGTGCCAATGTGTCTGGTAATATCAGTTGTGGTATCTCTCTCACGTCTTGCTATAATTTGCACCTGGCTTATTCGAGAGTCTCACCTTTATTGCTTTTCCTCGTTCCATTCCATCAGTTCCAGTGTGACTTCATTTGTTGTATTTCCTGTTACCTGTTGCACTCTTTCACTGCCCTCTTGTCACCCTTCTCCAAGGCTCCCTTCTTCCCAGTGCTGCAGTTGTTCTTCCACCTGAGTTTAGTTCCTGAGCAAGGTTCCTGGTACTCAAAAGGTACTCAGTGCCTGTAAGTTAAATGTCACTAATGGACTGCAACACCCATTGTGCCACCCTCTACAGTGACAGTGTAAATATGACTGCAGGCCTACCATTTGTAACCTGTCTATTGGAGTTTTAAACTGCAAATTTGACCCTGTCAGAATAACCCTTTGGACAGGTCAAAATCTCGTTTTCAACTATTTGTAACTCACCCCAATGTAGGCCTTGGAATACACAAGGCAGGCTATATCGTATTTAAAAGTAGGGCATGTAGAAATTTAATGATAAAGTGTATTGACAGTGAAAAGCCCCCAAAGCTATTTTTACTGTAGCAAGGCTGCTATTACATAGGATAATACTGGGTTACATTATTGTATTTAAAAATGTTAATTTTGGTTTGAAAACCGCTAGAATATTAAACAACTATTTTAATAGTTATTAATCCTCCAATTCAATTGCGAAGCCAGATTCTGATGAATATGAAGGGAAAGATATTTTTAGAAAGTTACCTTTTCCTTGTCTGAAGTCTCTGGCGGATCATTTGTATTTGCTCTCCCACTTCTGCCAGCAAGTAATTAGCATTTAACTAGGTGTCATTGGGTGTGAAATGCCTCCTAGGAGCAAAGAATAGGCTGACCTAAATGGGCAGAGATGACCCCTTTGAACCTGACAGAATATGCAGAGTAGGGATGTGAGCATCCTTTTCTGCATTACGGTATCAAAACTTGCTGGAGTGTCAAATCCTGATTGGTAGGTCTGCTAGGGTTTCACAAATAACAATTGGGGTGCACTTCAAAGGGCAGGAAAAGGATGCCAAAACAATTCTTGTGTATCCACTGTCGGGCTGCAGGATGCTGCTGCTTTTTTGTGCCAGACTACGTTGCTGAGTTTTTTGTTTGTACTGTGGCTGCTCCAAGTTGAATTTTACTGTTAGGTGTAGGAGGAGACTAGGATTACCATAGTACATTCCCCTCATACACTCACATAATTCACTTTACTTTTCATTCTTTGAGTGCAAAGTAAAAAAAGTTTTTAAACACCAATCCCTGTGTTAAAAAATAAGCAGCAAATTGTCACAAGACATAGTCTGACATTTGACCTCTGCCTTGGAACTACAGAAAATGTGCAGTGGCTGCTCCAAGCTGAATTTTCCAGTTAGGTGTAGGAGGAGTCTAGGATTACCATAGTGCGCTCCCCTCATACACCCATAGGCCTCAGATCCCAAATTTAGTGTGGTTGAAGAGTTCAGCCATCTTGAAAATGCCTGTAGTGGGTAAGGTTGGCCCTGGGAACTGGTAAACCATCAGATAAGGCGTACCCAGGAGTCATTCCAACCCACTAGCTCATTACAGGCATAAATGTGACACCTTGATACGCCCACTGTTGAAAGGATTCAAACATCACATCATGTTAACCGCTTCAACGCGGCCGGAATTTTCCCGCTGTGCGGGCGAATTAATCAGTGGGTGGGATTCGGGCGGCCCCCGGCCGTCCTCCGCACACGCCCACCGTGATGTCGGACGGCCAGGGGCCGTCCGCAGCATGGAAGTGGTTAAAATATGGAGTTGTAGCTAAGGCGCATAAAGTATGTCCTATACATTTAGCACGTAGGTCTAAATTTAAACAGTAATTAGACATATTGTGCAAATAAAGAATAGTAGAAGCCGTTAAAGCTTTTAAATTGTTGTCTCCTATAGCTTTAGTGAAAAAGGCGGTCCAATGTCAGGATGTGCATTGATTTGAGAGCCTTAAATAAATCTAAATGGGTGGGTCAGCATTCTTTACCAAACACATGAGATGCTAGGAACTTTGAAGAAAGCTATGGTATTTACACCTTTGGATCTTTCATTGGCATACCATCAGATAGCTTTGGATGAAAGGTCAAAGCCGTTAACTTCCTTCATAACACCAGAAGGTGCATTTAGGTTTTGTAGAATGGCTTTTGGTCTGGCATCTGGTTCAGCGGTTTTCCAGAGACCTATGCAACAACTGTTTGGTGGTATAGAAAATGTGACATATTTCCAAGATTATATTTTGATAGATGGGAAGAATAAACTGGAGTATTATAAGACTTTAAATCAAGTTTCTAGTATTCTGAAAGAAAATGGATTAACTATTAAGGAAGAGAAATGTAAAATAGGTGTGTCTGGTGTACATTACCTGGGGCATCGTATAAATGCGAATGGAATCAGACCCAAATTATCAATAGTTAAGTCATCAGAAGACGCACCTAGTCCATAGAACAAAGAACAGTTAGGGTCATTCCTTGGTTTAGCAGAAGTTTATGCAAAGTTTGTTAATAATTATTCTGATAAAACTGCTTGCCTGAGGAAATTGCTCAAGAAAGATTTTAAGAATGAATTAAGGGAGCATTGTGAAAGAGAATTTGCTATGTTAAAGACAGAAATGTGTACCACACTGTATCGTATACCATTTGACACTGCCTATCCATCAATTCTAATTACTGATGCTAGTGATTGTGGTTTAGATGCAACAGTGCTGTAGAGAAAAAATGAGGGCGAAGAAGTGGTGGAGTATACTTCAAGAGCTATGAGACCAGCAGACTCTTGATGTTCTGTCATTAAGAAAGAGGCACTTGCATGCATGAACATTTTAAGTAGTATTTGTGGGGAACACAATTTACCACAAGAACAGATCATAAGCCTATAGTGGATTCATTTTCCACCAAAGGAGCTGGTAAATCAACACTTCACACAGCAAAGCTCTACCCCTGCCCCATGATATTATAAAGAGTTGGACTCTGCGTAGGACCGGGACACCCATAGAAAAAAGAATTAAAAAGAAAAACTAAATGAGCGACAGGAGCTGCTCATTTATTAATCACTGTTCCAAGCAAGTAGCATCCCATAACACCCTGTAAGAGCTTTCTAGATATATTGTTGGATCCTGGTGGTGCCCCTTGAAAAGGCATGGACACAACTAAGCATTTTTTATATTGTGGGGGGCTGCATGGAGCACAGCAGCCCTGCAGCAACATTACAAAAACACACAATAAGTCTCCTGGGTCATTGAATCCACGACTACAGGAGGCTTACCATATTTTCTTTTTTAAGCACTCTGAACTGGAGCTGTATGCTTCAGCTGAAATGCAGAAACCCCTTGTGATTGGTTCTATGGTTTCCCTTTGTGGCCTGAAAAATGGTTTAAAAAAAAAAAGACTCAAAGACATGTTTGATTCTTTTTAATGCTTTATTGTAAATACTGTGTGACAATCGCTATTATTAAACATTGCAATGTGTGAATTTATAGAATTTACATTTGATTCTAGATATTGGTGACTTTTTAACAAAGCCAATATGTCTGCTTTATATATGTTGATGTGCTGACCCCTTTGATGTCTTCCCATAAATTATCAGTTAACAAAGTAGAGAGAAAGAGGAGGAAGCACGGGCGCTCGTTCGTCTCCCCTAGTCATAGATATAAATAAACAAAGAGAACAAGCTCAGAGCTGCGCTCTAAGACACCCAGTCATCAGGGTCATTGAAAAGAAGTCTCTTTGGCAAGGAACCCATTTGGTTTTTAGAAGAACCCTCACCCACCAACCTAGTTGGTGGCATGCTTCATCATTGGGTTCCCACCCAGGAAGCCGAGTGCCTCCTAGGTGTGCTTCGAAGCCTCATTACAGCAGAGCTGTTTTTTTCGGTGTCATTTATGTGGATACTGTGAATGTGGAAGGTTAAAACTACCTCCAGGGTACCCAATTCTTTATTATATGGTCCCTGGGGTAGGGTTTAAAAAATAGTTACTTGGACGTGAATGAGAGAATTGATCGCAACCGTCTCCTCAAAGGTATGTGAGAGTAGTGATTCAAGTGAGGTGGTCTACATGTTTCAGCCAATAGGTTTCAAATTGATTGGCTTTCTTCAGGACCTGTGGCTCGGAGTAAACCATGAGCTCACGTGAACTATGTACACACGCTAAGGTGTGCAAAAAAGTGTAAGGTGCGTGACTTACGAATTTCACCGTCAGATTTTCTATTCCTGCAAAAAAGAAAGACAGAGGAGACACAGCGTAATTATGATTTATCAATAGGACCCCCATAGTTGAGACCCATCCTCCATGCATGTGTTCACAGGTAGCATTTTATCGAATACTGACAAACACGTCCGTGAGTGTAGTGGACGTATCGCCAGACATGCAAAACTAAGAGTGTGATGTCACTCGTAGGCAGTATTCCCATGCAGTGGCTATATGAGGATAATCCAGAATACATCCAGATCGATTATCGTACACTGTTGGACTAAATGAACTGTTTAAGGGTCATTGAATTGCATTATGCAAGCGTGAAGTGAATCAGAGCAGGGAAATGCATGCGGATATTGCAAACAAATGTGGAACAAGTTGCCAGGTGCGCGTGAACAAATTTGCATGCCACCTACTTATAACACGAGCATTTCTCGTGACATAGATCCCGGCGGGAGGCAGTGCCTATTGTCACACTCTGTGTGTGGAAAATGCGGATAGAGGAAATGAAGAAAAACACGGGATCAGTACAAGAAGAATATAACGTTTGGCGGCTCAAGCGAGCGGTGAACTAGTGTACTCACTGAGTCAAGGTCAGCCGCCTGTGGGTATACCTATTATTACTTCTCTTCTGGGATCTCGACGAAGCCGGGTCCTGGTCCCACAGGGTCTTTATGAAAGGAAACCAGACATCCAGCCTACGTCGACGTGCGTTACACGTCGGCATGGGCCCGGAGCCTGTGATAGGCTCAGGCGGGCGAGCCCCTCAAGAGATTTAACCCATGCCTATTCGGGAAAATAAAATTGGTTAGGTGCTTGTAGCGGCATAGCTTAGCCGTCATGAATGTAGCACTACATGAAGGACAAGGGCCACCAACACAGAAGGCAGTAGCGAGAGTTCGCAGCCACAGAAGCACATCCACTGTTTTTAAAACAATGTGAGACAGGTTAAGAAAGAGGTTTCAGAAGAGATTTTTTCTTTTTCTTGGGCTACACACTTTGATTATATTCTGAAAGGTCTATGGAAGTTTGTCGTTCTTGCAGTAGAGGGGGTATCATCTTTTCCCCTTATAAATGCTGTCGTATGTGACTAGGAGAAGAGTTCCTTGCCAAGGAGACTTCTTTTTAATGAACCTGATGACTGGATTTCCTAGAGCGCAGCTCTGAGCTCACTCTCTTTGTTTAGTTATTCCCATAAATTATGCCAGGTGACCGTAGACCCTTGTGATGACACAGGAAAAACATTACTAAAGGTATAAAGTCTACAATTAGAGAAAAAATCATAAAAAAGAGTTCTGTTTATACGATTATCATATCACATTTCTCTTTTATTCACCAAGTCTACCTCTTAAACCTCTGCCTTAGGATCCCTCTCACTTCCATTGCTGCTATCTTCTTGTCACTTTACTTCTGCATCTTCCTCTAACCCGCACCTTTTCATGCCCTTAACAGTTTTTCTACATCATACCATGATGCATTCTCCTCTTTCCTAGTTTACCTCTTAACCACACCTTTGTTATACCCAACTCACACTTCCATCACCTGTTCCCTCCCACTACTACCCTCATTACCATTGCTCACACATTTCCCATCATATCTACCTCTCATTCTCTCTCCTCTGTCCCCTGGGTTTCTCTACATGCCCCTCACCCTCATTTGGGTCCATAAATTTCCTCTCACCTCCAACTTCATCAATCTGATTCACTCATATTTCTCCTTCCCTGTCTCACATTCATCTACATATTTCCCAGTTTCCCTGCCTACTCTACTTCTCTTTATCACCTCCATCCCCATTTTCCTTACACCAACAGGTCTTGATTTCTCTCAGCTCAGTGCCATACAACTTCATCCCAGTCTTTGACAACTAATTATTGCTCTCTAAGTTTCTAACTGCCAGATATCCCCACCATCCCACCTGCCTCACATCCATCTCAAACATTCTCTGACATAAATCTTCCAGATTTCATCTTCCCCTATTAGGCTGCTTCTTCAATAACTCCCCTCTTACCTCCACCTTTCCTAGTTTTCATCTCAGTTCACGCTAGTCTCTGTTTCATTTCTCACTAAACTTCCTTTGCATTTAGATGATTCACACTTGCCCCTGCATCACTAGGTCACTCCCTTTGTTATCCCACCTCTTCACTCAGCCTACTGCACCTTGGTTCAACTTTATACCATCTTGCGCTAGAAGGCTCCATACCTTTACTTACTGCTGCTAGCTCTATCCAGAATTATTTCTTGTCCTCACACTCATGGTCTCCTTCTCATGCTGTTTATCCCATGTTTCCACCTGGCTCTCATTAAATCTATTCCTTCTACTCCTTTTTCCATACCCTTTGTATTGGCTCTTGCTCAGACATGTTATTGAACTGCTAGACGTCTGCAGAAGGATCTGTAATGTGGGGAAAGAGGTAAATCAAGATGCCTCACCATCCAGGGAACACCCTGCCACTGGATCTGAGTTTGTTATGCACCCCCACACCCATCAGAAGCAAGCCACAGACTCAGAGCATTATGACGATGTGTCTCCCCACCTCAGGATTACTGATATTCGAGGCAGAGGTAACATTATGGGGGTGGGTGGCTGGAATTTTTGCCATTACAAGGTGTAGACTGAGGATAAATTTAGAAGTGATGAATTACCCTGGGAATCAGGAGTATTGCACCTGATTTCACTGGTAATTCCCCTTTTTCTGCACAAAATTTATGGATGAAGTACACCGGCCGGCTCTGTGGAGTAACCACGGATCTTGTAAACCTGACTAGGCCGGTAACTGCTGTTATTGGCCCCCATCAGGATTACTATGGGGCTTGTAATGAGGCCCTCTGAGACTTGTCTGGAATTAATTTTCTCTCCAGGTAGCAGAGAAAGTGGAACTGATTCTGCTGCTGACTTATTCATGAAATGGACTGTCCATGCACATGAATTATTGGAATGACTCTACATCTTCCATGTAAGGACATGACCAGAATGGGGTTCTATCTAGGCTGCCCTGCCTCCCTCAGTAGAATAGGCTAAAGCAGCAGAGTCCTGCTTATTTTGAAAGTGTTTTTTGCTTTTGCAGCAATCAGGGCACGGATAAACAGCAGAACAGAGGGGCATATTATCAAGGGCAGTATCCCCACTTTAGCTGCACTTTTTGCCGATAAAGCGGCGATATTTTTATCGCCCTATTAGCAAGCTGTCGCTAACAGCTGTTAGCGACAGCTTAATGGCGATAGCAGCCGTTTTGTTGCCGCTTTGCACGTCAGCGATAATTATCGCTAATGACATGCAAAGTAGGCGTTCCCAACTAAAAACAAGTGCAAACAGTCGCAAACACAACTTCCCCCTATTATCAATGCCCGCGAAGCGATAAAAAAAGTCGCGCTAACCGCGATTATCGCTGGAATTTAACACCTGATAAAAACTTGACTTAACCTTACAATCCACCTCCCATTGACAAGATGGTTAAGTCCTCACCTGCCTATTAGCAAGCTTTTCATTAGCGCAGTGAATTTATTGCTGGATTTCTCGCGCTATTGCTGGGTTTCGCCGCTATCGCTGGATTTTTTATCGCCTTGGAGATAAGCGTTGATAATAACGCGTTATCTCCGCGATAAAATCCAGCGATAAAAAAAAAAAAAAAACAGCGCTAAGCGCGCTTTGCGATAATTATCGCAAATCCTTGGTAATATGCCCCCGAGCCCCTTGAGGGCAGCTGTGGAGATGTTTGTTGCACCTGTGCATGAATGTAATGTTTTAATGTTTTAGTTTGTTTTAATGTTTTAGTTTAATGTTTTAATGTGTTTAGTTTGCAAAATGTCTATTTTGCAAAATAAATAATTTTAGAAGTGTGTTACACATTGTAATAAAATAAATATTCCAGTTCTGTTAGAGCAGCAGAAAATAGACAGGGCGTGTTAGAGCATTGTTTACTTTCTGTTCCTGGCACTTTGTTTGCACGATTGCGTGCAAACAATCAGTGACTGGATGAGCAATCAATGTCTAAAGCTAAACTCTGGAATGACTGAGGTGATTCTTTTTTAATAATAATGCCCAGTTTTGGGCCCCATCTTGTTGGCCAGCGGAACAGGGACCACTTCCAATCCCAGTGAAAAAAGCAAAGAATTTAGGAGTTGTAATTGACGGCAGACTGATTTATGGAAATCTGATCAACTCTGTGGTCTCATCCTCATTTAACACATGGAGGATGATCAAAAAAGTCTCCCCTACATTCATGCAGATGCTAAAAAAAACTGTGATCTTAATAAACTACAACCCTTTCAAAATGCAGCAGCCAGGCTGCTCCGGGGTATTCTCAAATTTCAATCTGTCTCCCGGTCCATACGAGGGCTACACTGGTTAACAGTTAGAAATCACATCAAATTCAAGGCTATCTGCATTGCCTACAAGGCTTGCACAATATTGACCCGTAGTATCTGACACAAATTTCAAATGGTATGAACCCAACAGAAATCTACGATCCATGGGGGCCAGGAAGTCAGAGGTCCCTAGATTTAAGAGGATGAACTTTGGAGGAAGAAGTTTCGCTACAGGCCCGAATAAAACTTTGAATCTTCTTCCATCTCATAGCAGGGCTTTACCCTCTCTGCTTGCTTTCAGAAAGGAGCTGAAAACTTGGCCTTCTAATAATGAGGGCTTTACTCCAGTTGTGTTGAGGGCTTTACTCCAGTTGTGTTCGAGCAATTGCTAGAGACAAGACACCTCAGAGTAAACAAGTGCTTTACAAATTGCATAACATAACATAAGATAACTTCTCAGGGCTCACAAGGGCTGAACAAGTGGTCGCAAGGAGCAAGCTAAATGTAGAAGCTGTGATCACTGGTGACCCTTAATGACATCCATAAGAAGTTATCCTGACCTCAAGATAGTCTCTCATATTGCTTTGGTGTCTCTGATTTGGACGTTCGATTAAGTGCTAAAAAATAAATAAAACCTTACAGGGTAAAAAGAAATCCTGCTCAGGATTAGCTCAATGGGTATTCCTGGTCACCATAAGTCCTGTCTCTTAGGGTGGAATTTCCAGCTGCGGGAAAACAGGAACATACTTTTTTCATATATATATTTATTTTACTCAATCACAAGTGCATGGCAGCTGAGGACTGCTGGCTGCCACAAAGGCCACAAGAGCGTCTCCAACTGTTACCGAGGTTCTATTTTTCTTCCCCGTTTACATTTTTAATAAACTTTTTTACCTTCTTTTAAATTTGCGAAGCTGCTACAGTTTTAAAAACAATTACATGAGGCTGTTAGCCTCATACTCACCAGGTAAATATGGGTTAAGTGGAGAGGAATTCTAGTGTAGAATTTCCTCTTCACAATCATGAGTAGGCATCCGTATTTACCACGTGCTGAAACAACAGACCATGGGGGGATATTACCAAGGAATTGCGATAATTATCGCAAAGCGCGCTTGGCGCTGTTTTTTTTATTGCCGGCTATCGCTGGATTTCATCGCGGAGATAACGCGTTATTATCAACGCTTATCTCCAAGGCGATAAAAAATCCAGCTATAGCGGCGAAACCCAGCAATAGCGCAAGAAATCCAGCGATAAATTCACTGCGCTCATGAAAAGCTTGCTAATAGGCAGGTGAGGACTTAACCTTACAATCCACCTCCCATTGACTAGAATGGTTAAGTCAGGTTTTTAGCAGGTGTTAGATTCCAGCGATAATCGCGGTTAGCGCGAATTTTTTTATCGGTTCGCGGGCATTGCTAATAGGGGGAAGTTGTGTTTTCGACTGTTTTCAGTCGCTTTTAGTTGGGCACGCCTACTTTGCATGTCATTAGCGATATATATTGCTGACATGCAAAGCGGCACCAAAACGGTCGCTTTCGCCATAAAGCTGTCGCTAACAGCTGTTAGCGACAGCTTGCTAATAGGGCGATAGAAATATCGCCGCTTTAGCGGCAAAAAGTGCCGCTAAAGCGGCGATAAGGCCCTTGCTAATATGCCCCTATGTTTTAACAGATGGAAATCCAGATAGTAAAATAGCATTAGAAGAGGGCTGAACTTCAGCCAGGACCCACTTCTGTATCACCCTCAAGCAAGGCACGGGGGAAACACGCTATGGTCTCCAGCCAACGTTATCCTCTTCCGTTCCCACCCTTCCCACCACCTCCCACGTCACCGCCCCAAACTGAAGCCCCTGCAAACATTTAACAGCTGCTCAGAGCAGGTGTTAAATGTGCATGTTAAACCCCTTGAGTCTGAATAGGAAATACTGCGCAGATTTCTACCTGGTAATTTAGGATCCAGGTAGATATTTCCATTCCAAGCGGTTAACTCATAATCACACAATACTAGTGGAGTGTTACAGCGGCTAAAGTGTCATAAATAAGGCATTGAAATGTCACACATACACACAATTAAGCAAACAAAACTCTGGGCATCTATGCAATGCTGAAGGAGCAACATATGAACACTGGTTTAAATGCAAAAAATAGAATGAAAACACTTACTGGGGCTACAATTCTGTGATGGCTGGCATGTTGCAAAAATGCTTCATTCTGAAAAAGTACAGGTCACTTACTACAAGAAAGCTGGGATCCAGTTAGATGCAGGACAGGCCAATAGAGAAAAACATGAAAATTCAGAGATTGCAGACAAAGCAGCCTGGGGCATGGAAAGGTGTTGCTGGGCAACAACTTAGCTCTTTGGGCAAGATGAAACATTTTTTTTGTTCCAAAAGTTTTATTGAATTTTTTAGTGAATATAAGAAGGAAAGATCTCTCTGTACATATCAAAACATAACAAAATGTTGACTTAAAGACACAAGCAGCGATACAATGACAACCACATAATGATCAAAACCATTACTGAAATAAAGTTATGTTACATAAATCTAACTTTAAATTATAGAAATCATCCTATATGACTCAGTTGGGTGGAGATGTGGATGCATATACTGCTGGTTATAAGTATCTAGTGTTCAAAACTTTTTGTGAAGTGTGTCTATATACACGTCTGTAGATGAAGAGAAGGAAAAGAGAAACCTCCATACTGAGCTTAGTGTATGGGGTAAAAGAAGGAAGCATGATAGAATAAAGAACAAGCATTGGCATAGCCAATAGGTCTCGCCTTTGGGACCTTATAAGTGTTTAGCCATGCAACAGTTGATGTTGTTGCACCAAGGATATTGTGCTGGATAACTAAACACTTATAAGGTCCCAAAGGCGAGACCTATTGGCTATGCCAATGCTTGTTTGGGATATATGTGGGCCTGGTAAATGGTCTGCTGGCCGGTTTTTACAGTTGATTTTCAAAACAAACATTGCTTGCAGCAAGCACAAATCCATGCAGTCTTTCGTACCTTGCAAACCACACATACAGCATGCCTTTACAAGTTCAAAACTTCCCCAATTTACAAAGATGACACTTTTATTAGTTATTTGATTTACTAGCGGGGGCACTTTTATTTTGATACTGGCCTATATTGTGTCCAGTCCGACCTCCACAGAGGGCATGTGCTTGCCACACAGGCCACCTCCTGTGTGTCGACGGACGTTTCAGCCCTGTTGCAGTTGTGGGTTGTGCAAAGCAGGGCACTAGTCTTCGTTGCCAGTAGCGGCTGCACTGAAGGCACTGGTGAAGCCTAGTTACACATGTGGGATGTAGCACCCGCACTCTGAAGCCACGTTTGGGACCCTGTTGGGGCGGAGTTTAACCTTTTATCCACCTCCATTTACTGCTGCAGTACAAGTTCTCATTTTTGTCAAGAAGCTGAATATTATTCACCCATAATTGTGCTCGGGAGGCCTCGAGGAAGAACACTTTGTTCTTTCTCTTAAAGGGCTTGCTGACCGGAATACAGAGCGATATCGACCTGTGCTTACAGAATATAAGAAATGGGCTTAATTAACATGGTATGAGACGCTATCGTCGATACGTCCACGCCGAGTCTTCTACACGCCGGCCGGTATTATCCAATACTCTCTGATAGACATTCAACCTAATTATTCTCTTTAGCAGGTAACAGCCGCGCCAGCAGCATAGGATGTGGCGTAACAACCAGGGCTGCCGACTTTGGAACTGAGGAAGTGGGTTCGAGTGTCTGCTTGGCTCAGCATGTAAAGCGCTCCAATACCTTCGGGTCGAGTTCGCGCTATATAAATATGCAACAAAAAAAATGTGTTCTACCTCTTCTTCCTCATATGCCTTTCCATAGGAAACGCTTTCATTCTTCAGCGCTCCGAAGTAACCTAAACGCAATGCGCGGAGCTTTCTGAAACTACTAACCGAAAAACTAAATTTCAATTATTGTATGCCAGTGCGTTACTTGCCTTTCTTTACAAAGACCGCAGAAGCTGGCAGCCTCCTCTTAACATCATAATGATGTTTTCTGCCATTTATCTCGCCCGCCAGTCCTAGTTCACCTTCTCAGATGAATATACTTTCTGCTCTGAGCGGCGCTGCTTCGGCTCGGCGCCGGTAGACAATGGAGCCCGGTTGCCTGAAAGCGATTCCACGTGTTTCTAAATAGAGCTTTTAAAGCTCCTTTGAAGCTGTGATTTAATCAGCCTTCGGTGCGGTAGATATCCTGGTGAGATTTTGAAGCGGCGCTTCCCGACTACCTGGAAAAAGTACAAAATAAAAAAATACCACAGGAAAGTTTGTTAAAGTGATGTGAAGGTTGATGCCGTCTGCGCGCGCCTCGCGCTCAAAGTAAAAAAAAACAAGCGCGCGCGCCTCGCGCTGAAAGGAGGCAGCAGGGGGAGGGGAGAGAGGAGGGGGCCTGCGCCGGTTTCCCTTGCGGGAGCGAGCAGGAACCATCTGTTTGTAATTAACAGATGGTTTGAAAGCTCGTTCCCGCAAGGGAATCGCCAAACGTGCACGCGTTGCCATGCAAAGCAATGCAATGCGTGCACGTTTTTGGCAGCAAACCTGAATCGATTTCTAAAGGTCTTTTCCTAAGCAGCGCATGCGCGCTGCGTAGGCGAGACCTAAAAAGCGGGGAGGGGAATACGGGAGACACCCAAAGAAGAGCAAAGACAGCCAAATAGTTAGTACTTAGTGCACAAGCAAGGTAACGTTTTAAAGTTTCAAATGTGCTCTGTGCCCAGTGGCTGACACAAGCTGCTATTGAGAGAGGGAGAAATAGAAAATGCCTGTTCCTCTATTTCTGTTGCATCCTTTGCAACCTCAGAGGCCTGGGGTCGCAAAGGAAGTGCCAGGGGTCGCAAGGGACAAGATAGGGGTTGCAGCTGCGACCCCTAAATGATGCACATTGTTCATTTTCTGTCTTTTGAGCAACTGAAAATATAATAAACAATCATACTGTCTGCTTCTGAACTGTCTCCTTTCTGCAGGCTATAACCAAATGACATCAGATGGCGGCAATAACTGAAGTGTGTCAGCCTTCTGGTGACATCTGTATTTCACACTAGTGTGTTTTTAGGGTTTGTGTTATTATACCACCAGTTATCTACACACCTTGCTGCGGCTCACTCGCGTCCATGCTGTGGTGTCCTGCAGGACACGTTCTAGTGTTTGGCAGGATATGAGTTTCCCAGCCACTCCCTCGAGGGCTGGGCACACTGGCACTTCCACCCATCCATCACGGGTTTCACGCGTGACGTGGCCCCGACAATAAAAGGGCCCGGGTGCACGTGCTCGTGGCCAGTTACTGCACTCTATCTCCAGGTGTCCGTGTCGATCATTTCTCGTCATGTGGGCCTGAGGCCCGACACCACATTGGCGACGAGCGGGTCTGACCCCGCGCATACCATGGTTCCCACACAACTGGTCCTCGTGGAGGGGAGAAGAGTGCCTGAATAGAAGGCACCCCCGCACCTGCTGTGAGCGCGGTGGCGAGTTCATGGTACCGGCAGCAGCCTGCGACACCGACCGGCAAGCGCAGGGTGGTCGCACGAGCCCTGGTCCACTGCCCCCTGCACAGCATGCCCCATATCTGTTTCCACAGCCGCTGTGAAGAAAGGAACGGCCTGCAGCGCTGAAAAGGCTGTCATCTCCCCGTAAGTAAAGAGATGCGCCATCCCGGCACAATGGGCCACGCACATTTGCCACGGCACCACAGTGATCAACACTAACACCACGACTCCCTTGCACAAGGCGATCCCTGCCGCGAGAGTAAGGCGCCCCACGCGCCCTACATTCTGCAGTGAGAGGAGCAAGAATGGGAAGGTAACTCCCGCGCCCTTTTCTCCATCTACAAAGTGCCGTCGCAGCTTGACAGCACGAGAATAACCCGGGAAGCTGCAGCAGCCCACTCTCCACAGCCGGACTCTCACACAGTAAAGCACATCTGGCACCAAGAACAAACAGCGCCGCACCAAACACTAACCTGGCACCGGATTCTTCAGCGCTGCGCAGCCCGCGCCTTCAGTGAGGCTGCTGTGCCGAGAAAGACTGGTGGAAGAGCCACCTTGTGTCATGCTGCTGCACCGCAGCCCCATACCTGAAGCAGCCCTCCCCCCTACGCTGCTCCAGTTTTAAAAGAGGTACGGCAATAGTAAATAGTATGCAGCGCCCCCTTCATACCTTCATCAGGCTTGTTGGGCCCCAAGCATTGTCGGGCCCCCGGGGGGCACTGCCAGTATCGCCTCTGCGCAGCCCGCACCAGAGGGGAGAGTGCACACAGAAAAGTCGTCGGGACAGCAAGCAGGCACGCAGGCCTTCTCAGCCTGCCTGTACTCACGGATTTGCCTCCTCCCTGTAGCCTGCACCTGCATTCCCACACCGGCAGCCCCCGTGTGGGTGGGAGCACTTTGCCTACCCTCAAGCAGCCCCTGACAGAGATCCATGGCCCAGCAACTCCTATCTACCCGGCAGCAAGGCAGAAAAACAGGCCCGCAACGAGAGCCAAGCTGCTGAAGCCCCTTGGAAAATTCCCACAGCGCCACCTGGTGGCCACAGTGCCACACCACACCCGGAGCTGCTAAACGAAGGAAAAGGGCAGAAGGAGACTGCGAGACAGGCAGCCAGGACTGGTGCCGAGTGCACCACACGCCCCGAGTGGCAGTATGCCAACTCTATAGACAAGAAGAGGGCTAGCAAGAGCACTACAGGCCTCGCGGGGGGGCATCCTTCAGTGGCTGTGGGGGAAATGGGGAGAGACTGCTGAAAGGGTGCCAAGAAGCCCAGCGAGGCACTAACCCAGAGAAGCCCCAAACAGCCCGGCTAACACTGTGCGCACCCATGCACAAGGCCACCACACGAAGGTAAAGCTGCCGCTGCCACCAGCTTCGATGTCAGTGCCACCTGGTGGCCAACATTGCAAGCCAAATCTGCATCTGCCCGCACACAAGCAGCCCACGTGTCAGCACCGCACAGAGCCCTGCACCAGCTCCTCCAGCACCCAAAACCTGCAGCAATCAGGGCAAGCCCCCGAAACGACCGCAGCGCCACCTGGTGGCTCTCCAGAAGGAGTGCGCTGAAGAACGAACGTACTGCTTGGCCAGAGCAGATAGCCAGCTGTGCCCCACGACCGTCGTCCCAAGCAGCAAGGTAGGCCGGAGGAGAGGCCCTGATGCACCATCACCCTGCCGGAAGAGGCAGAATCAGCAAGAAGAAAGTGCAAAGTGATCCTGGCAGGAGGATCTACACCGGCACATCCAAAAAGCGGTCAAGCACACTGACTGCCCACCATGACCGACGTCAGCAGGCGAGAGCGGCAGACCAGTGACAAGTGTGGTTGCACTGCCACCCACAGACCAGCGGCACCAGAGCACAGCACTACGCCCCGCTAACCAGCCGGCAACAGCAGGCAACAGGTCCCAGAGTACGCAGCACCGCCATTAGGAGAAAGACTGCCTGCTCAAACCCAGTTGCTGAGACAGACTGCATCAGGCACAGCAAGACGTGCCCTCAGAGAGGAATGCTTAGAAGAGTGGCCCTCTGCACCCTGCAAGTGAGAGCAGCAAGGACACCCTCAAAGACAGCAAAGTCTCCAGGTAGCTGCCACACCTTGAGACACAAGGAAAACTGCTGCCAAGCGCGCACCACCGGTGGCTGTTTGACTCTACCTCAAGCAAGGACACTGCGACACAAGCCCCCACTAGCAAGAGGGGACGACCAACCAGAACAGCAACGTCTCAAGGGAGCTGTCCCCACCGACAGCGTAAGAAAAGACTGGTACAGAGCGCGCACCACACGTGGCTGCCCGAACGCCACCGCTGGAGAAGAGATCGCATCACTTGCTCCTCCTGGCGTACAGGCACAACCGCAAGTAACACCACAGGCACACCAAGTGCCAGAAGAAAGCGCCCAAGAAGAAGACGGAGCGCACTAAGTCAGAGATGCGCAGGAGGCCGTGCAAGCGAATCTGACAACACGGGCAGGCGCCCGGGAGATAGAGACATCTCCACAAGTAAGCACTGCTGAACGCAGCACAGAGAGCAACTACGTCTCTACTGCACCAGCGAAGCCCCGCAGTGGGCCGAAGATGAGAGTGTCCTCCTTCGCACTGCCTCAAGACGGAGTCGGCGGTGACACAAGACAGGCAAGAGAGGAGTCGCACACTCCACGTGGCAGGCCGCCAAAATAACAGGCGCTCCGACAGCAGGCGACACGTGACCGGACGTCACGTCACCCAGCAAGCAAGGAGCACGTCACACGAAGTGACCAGTCCAGACAAGCACGCCGGAGCGAAGGCAGAAGCCGGCGCCACGACAGCGCCGCCCCGAGGTCCAAGCGCAACGCCCTCGAAGGAAGAAGAGAGTGACAGCCCTGTCACCCCGAAGAACCGGATGAACACAGGTGCGCTGAACAGACCAACAAGAGGGGAAGACCGAGGACTCGCACAGCAAGCCAAGAGCACACCCTGACACACCAGACAGCCACCAAGGCGGACCGACGTCCCTGGATACAGCCTCACGGGAGAACCGTACATAAGCCGCAGCAAGCTCAAACCGCGTCTCATCCCAACGATTCCCCTGGCGACCGTCAACCGACGTCCCTGGATACAGCCTCACGGGAGAACCGAACATAAGCCGCAGCAAGCGCAAACCGCGTCTCATCCCAACGCTTCCCCAGGCGACCGTCCATCCCAGAGTGTCGGCAGTCTAAGTCAAACGGCATCCCTGCTCCTGACCGCAGATGCCATGGGTGAAAATCAGCACCGAGTGTCTTTCCTCACACCGCCTCAAGATGGAGTCGGCAGTGGCCCCAAGCCAGGCAAGAGAGGATCTGCACACTCTACGTGTCAAGCCGCCACCGAAGATCAACCTCAGCAAGGCAGAGACACATGGCTGCTAAGTCCCTCCTGACATCCAACTCTCCCAGCAAGTCACCACCACCTGTCATTCAGACTCACCACATGGCTGGCAACTGCCATCACGCCAGCCCTCAACACATGCGTCGAACAACACCACTCCCAGAGTACCGATGGACTGGAGCCCTACACTGTTGCCACACCAGCCGACAAAGGAAACCAGAGGCTACCTGTGAACCTGGCATACACCTGAACTGCGCCAGCGAGAGCAAGTCTTGGCCAAGACTCATCCACCCTCGAGGGTTGTGCGTGCGACTAAGTAACGGCTCCTCGGTGGCCCTGCAACTGCCTCCAGTCGGCACACAAGTGGCCCCAGCGCAGCCCTCCTGCAGTCCCGCAGCAACCCCGACAACGGGCCTCCCCAGGCTGGAGAGTGAGAAGAGACATTGCCCCACCGACAGGTTATCGGTTACAGCCAAGCGGTTCAACAGAGACAATCGATCAGGCAACACCTCCGTGAACTCTCACCAGGGACTCCATCCATGCTCATGACGCATTCCATTGCATGGACTGTTAGAACTCACCACAGACCATCACCGACGTCAGCAAGGTGGAGCCATGCAAAACTGCAAGACCCGTCATCATCAGTGAACTGTTGGTACGCAGCGGACGTCTCCAAGCCAGCGGTCGTGTCCTGAACCCTTCAGGTTAAACTACGAGTGCCTGCCGAGATTGTCCTGCTGCAGGCAGAGTCATCAGCCCACGACTGACGTCTTCCTGCCACCTGACTCAGAAGACTGATGGACCCTGTGGTGTTTAGTTAACTGTTTGTTTTGTCCCCACAGGTTGGACTAACGTTTTGTTTGTTCTTCAATAAAGTTGGGGAGGAATGTAGTGTCCTGCAAGACACGTTCTAGTGTTTGGCAGGATATGAGTTTCCCAGCCACTCCCTCGAGGGCTGGGCACACTGGCACTTCCACCCATCCATCACGGGTGTCACGCATGACGTGGCCCCGACAATAAAAGGGCCCGGGTGCACGTGCTCGTGGCCAGTTACTGCACTCTATCTCCAGGTGTCCGTGTCGATCATTTCTCGTCATGTGGGCCTGAGGCCCGACACCACACATGCAAACATAAACAGTCATACACTGCCGTTATACTGGGCTCCTCATTGGAGGTGAAAGCTACACATTTAACGACAAACGTGCTTAGATGGAGCAATGCTGCCTCCAACAGGCTTTATAGAGGAATACAATGCACTCTCAACATTAACAGAAGGAGTATTGTTTGTCTTATTTTTGCAATCAGTGTTCTCATCTGCAAGTCAGGGACTTAACGCAAGCCCCCGCAGCCTTGGGACTCAGGTCGGGCCCCTCTGGAGTTGGCGGCGCGGCCTAGAAATAATTACACCAACTCGGTGGTATGGTTCACTGGGTTACTTCATGACTACTCGTCATGGGCCCCGCCTTTATTTTTTTTACCCAACATTACGTCATACTGGGACAAACCACAAACCAGGATGGACGGGTATGTATTCCCACAACCATGGTCCCACCTCAACAATGGAACATTACTTTCCTCCGGGAACACTGGCTCCTCCTCAACTTTAACAAAAATCAAAACATTGCACAAACACATTCAACAGTTAGTCATCATTTTCATCAACAGGGTTCTGAATACCAATGTTCATTATTGGAGTTCATACAGTTACCAGTCTGCTGATCGCTCGCCTCTCACCAGGAACCCTGCCAGACGGGAGGCTGGGGCCGGGTTATCTCTCAGGTGATATCGGAGTAGTCACTTCATCCGGAACCGGGTGGTGCCTGAGAGTCTGCATCGGAAAGTCTAGGCATATTCTCGTTGGATGGGGAGCCTCTTGGAGGGGGACTCTGGATAGAAACAGGGGACTCTGGAGCAGAGTACCCGTTGTAATGTTGGGCCTCAGGCCCACATGGTGAGAAGTGACGGACACAGACACTGGATAGCATGGTGCAGTAACCGGCCCAGGGCACGTGCACCCGGCCCCTTTTATTGACAGGGTCACCTGACTGGTGACGCCTGTGGTGGGTGGGTGAATAGTGTGGGTTACATCCTCGGTGGAACACTACAACGTATCCAGCAGGATACTACATCCCTCCCAAACGTTAATAAAAAAAAAAAACAACAGTCCAACCTGGAACAAAACAAATAAACAACAATAGCACCAAATGAGTCTCTTCAGGCCGTCAGCCAGGCAGCGCTGGAGCTTCGGACCGCACAGTCAGGATGCCTTCATCTGCCTTGGCGATGTTCTTTAGACCGGCCTGGTCTCGCGGTGTTGAAGTCTATAGAGTTTCAGTGCTGGTGCATCTGGAGCTGAGGTGGAATCCACTCTGGAGGATCTCTCCGGTGCTCAACCTTCGGTGGATGACAGAACCTGCAGCTGTTGGAGACGATCTCTGTGAGTGAGGCCTTCCTTTGGAGGTGGCGTGCTCGGTGGCCTTCCTTACTCCTGACTGCTGAGCGACGTCCGACTTGCCTCTCTCGCCCGGACTCCTCTCTCACTGGAGCCTCTTGGAGGGCTTTCCTGCTGGCTGCCATGGGACCGTGTGGACCGTGCGGGGCTTCGCGTGAGCCGCGCGAAGGCGTCGCTGAGGAACTGCCAACGGATTCACAGCCAAGTCGCTCATGTAGCCTCCGGTGGTGGTGTCTCCGTCTGGGCGTCCTCGCCGTCCGGTCTCTGGTTCTGCGCTTTCCTCTGACGGTCTTGTGGGTGACCAGTCATCAACTGTGACCTCCATGCTTCCCGCGCCTGACGTGGAGCTGCGGCCGACGCATCTCTCCTACTCGGACTCCCTTCGCACGGGAACTCCGTCGAGGCCCTTGTCCCCTGGCCTGCCACGTGACCACGTGGGCTGTGCGGGCCTTTGCGTAGGCTGCGCTTAGGGGTCGCTGTGGAACTCCCAACAGGGCCATGGCCAAGTCTTGTGTAGTCCCCAAGGGCGGATCTTCCAATGGCCGGGTGTGCTCGACTTCGGCGGGCTGTAGGTTGACGGGGATGCACAGAAGGTTCCTGGGTGATTCGCCTCATTGAACTCCGGTTGTTTGGGGCGTGTGTGGATTCACTCGGGTGGTGCGATGCTCCTTGGTGATGATGCATCTGGATGGTGATAACAGAATGTTGGTTTTCTTCAGTGGGCAAGCAGGTGGCGATCTTCTGTCGCGGTGACCTTAGGGAGTGAGGAGGACTTGAGGGACTTCGTGGCACCGCTCCGTTGTCTTCAAGCAGGTGCACTGCGAGGTGTGGTGCTATCGATACCAAGCAGCCGGTGACAGGTGAGAGGACGGTCTAACTGCGAAGCGTGGGGCCAGGACACAGATTGCGCTTGCTAGCGGCTTACGGTAGGTCCTCCCGCGGAGCTGTCTCCAGTGACGTCTCTGCACCCCAGTGGCTGGCTCGTGCTGATTAACACCTTCCTCAGTGCTGGTGCGAGTCCTTTGTCCTGTCGCTCTTCTCCGTTCCATCTTGCGCGCCTGTGGTTTTTGTCTGCCCTGTGGCGTCATGCCACTGTTCTTTCCTCCTTTGCGGAGTGGCGTCGTGCCACGCTCTTCTTCTTCCGACCAGGCTTTCACGTGGATGTGGCGTACTGCCACCTGTCTCATGTTTGCTCCACATGGACGTCTTACTGGTGGCGTCGCTCTTGTGACGGTCTTTCCTTTTCTTTTGCGGACCTGTTGCAGGCCTGTCCTGTCAGTAGGACTTGCATGTACCTCTTGGGGACTTCCAGTGGCACCATCCCCTCCTCAGGGATTTCACGGTGTCCCTCTTCTCTTCGCTCGAGGGCGTCGTGCTTGCACCTCGAGGCTGCGCCATCGTGGCGGCTGCTTCTGCCTTTCTTCCGGTGCGCTTGTCCGGACTGGTCACTTTGCGTGACGGGCTCCTTTGTCGCTGTGCGCTGTGACGTCCGGTCACGTGTCGCCATGCTGTCGGAGCGCCTGTCGCTGTGGCGGCCTGCCACAAGGGGTGTGCGACTCCTCTCTTGCCTGTCGTGGGTCACTGCCGACTCCGTTTTGAGGCAGTGCGAGGGAGGACACTCTGTGTTTCCTTCGGCCCACTGCGGGGCTTCGCTGAGGCAGTGGAGATGTAGGGGATCTCCCTCCAGCAGTGCTTCTTCGTTGCGACCGTCTGGCAGGTCGGCTTCACTTGTGGCGCGCATCCGACTGCGCCTTTCATTTTCTCCACTGGATTCGCTGGCTGCGCATTCTCTTTAGTCTGTCACTCCTGGGACGGTAGCAGCTGTTTCTGTGCTACTGTGCACTTGCTTGGTGCTGTGTTCTCCTCCCTGCGTTCAGCAGTGCTTCTTCGTGGAGATGTCTCTATCTCCCGGGCGCCTGCCTGTGCTCTGAGGTTCTCTGGCGCGGCCTTCTGCGCGCCTCTGACTTAGCCCGCTCCGTCTTCTTCTTGGACGCTTTCTTCTGGCACTTTGTGTGCCTGTAGTGTATCTTGCAGTGGTGTCCGGTCACCACTGAGGGTGGGTGGCGCAATTTCCTCGCTTGGTATCACACGGCCAGCTGGGGTTGTGTGCTCTATGCGTGTTCCCCATGCCTCTTCTTGGAGCTTGACTGCTTCTCCTGTCTGGGGCAGCTCTTGGCTTCTTGGCAACGTCTTTGGGTGCTCTGCGCTGAGCACAGGATATGTTGGGGAAGCAGTGAGCGTCTTGTGGCTTCTCGTGGGGTTATTAGTTTCTTCCCCTCCCGAAGTTGCATCTTTTTGTGCTGGGGTCGTGTTTCTCCTGCTGGCTGGTGGCTTATGGAGCGGGGACCTTACAGGGATTGACTGTCTTTTGCTGCTGTATGGGAACACTCTATTGTTCAGTTTGTGCTGGGATAAGGTAGCTGCAGCATGTACTTGTATATGTGTGTGCCTTAGGCATCCTCCTGGCATGATAAGCTGTTCATGTTGC
Source organism: Calotriton arnoldi (assembly GCA_963921515.1). Taxonomy (NCBI): domain Eukaryota; kingdom Metazoa; phylum Chordata; class Amphibia; order Caudata; family Salamandridae; genus Calotriton; species Calotriton arnoldi. Next base: position 2,028,755 of record CAWUFW010001929.1, read on the forward strand.
CAATTCTGCCACTGCAGGCAGTTTAACAGTGCAGTCTCTGTTCTCAGTCTGCTCCCTCTAGATGGCTACGTGGTGGCACCATCACACAAGGCTGGAGCAGCCTCCTGAAGCGTCAGGCCTCGCGGAGCGGTGAATGGTTTGGTTGTTGTGGGCAAAAGCACTGTGCTGGGCTATGCCTTCATTGCCGTACTGTCATCTAGTCCCTCATCTCTCCGTTAATCACGGCCAGTGATATGGCCGGCCGTCTCCTTTGTATGCATCGCAGCAGCTGGGGCGAGTGTTGTCTGTGTCTTCAGGGTGGGGTGGGAGCTGCTTACAGTAGATTACTTTCCAGGCACCTTCCTCTGTTCAGGGAGCTCTGCGCTGGCTTCCCTTGCTTGCAGGCATTTCCACCACGGCATTCTTGGACTGAGGGTACGGAGCACTTTCCGTCAGTTGCCGGTGAGGGTGCAGTGTGGCAGGCCACCCCTAGGAGCGCTGCAGTCACTTTGTGAGGAGACCCCGGGCCTTGACACTCGCTCCAGATGCTGGTGCAGGACTTATGTATTTTTTTCTTATTGGTGGCAACTTCTGTGATGGGGCCTTTGTGCTGGCGGTGAACAGTGCAGCCGCTAGGTGGTGCCTCAGCCGTGTCACACTGCCCAAGGCTGCAGGCTTTCCATGTCATGCGCGCTCTGTGCGTAGCTGCCGGTGCGGCCTCGAGGTTTGGCAGCAGCGGCTGGACTCTCGTGAGGATCGGGTGCCAGGGCCAGGAGTGGGCAGCTTCGCCGAGGCTGCCTGCCTCGGGGTGCAGCCCGCTCACATGGGCTGGGGCTTCCGAATCTTCAGACAGCAGCGCGGAGCAACTTGTGAAGGCTGCATGGGCCGGTGGCAGGCTTATGGACGCAGGCGTCCCGTGGCTGGCGGCTGGGTGCAGTCTTGTCACCCCCGCAGGCATCGGCAGGGGGGGGTCACTCGACAGTGTGGCGGCGCTTCACCTCCGCTTCTCTCCCCCCGTCACAACTCGTGCAGGCTGGCGGAGCTCCTGGCGGGTGCGGGGCACTGCGGGTATTCCGTTCACGTTAGTGTTGGCGCAGCTTTCTCACCTCACACGGCGATGCTGGTGCGGGGTAGAGTCTCACCTCCTGCGGTGCCGGTCGCATCACCTGTGGTCACCCCCAGCCTGGTGCTAGGCCGTTCAGTGCGGTGGGCTGCTACCAGGCCAGCGTGCGGACTGGAGGGCGCGTGTCCCGGCTTGCTACGCTTGGCAGCCGGTGCGGGGGGTGCTCGTAGTGCAGGCGTTCAAGCTACCCTTTTCCCCCACAGGGACTGTGACTCAGCTGCCTCCTCACGCGTGGGATAAGACCCACTCGTCGCCAGTGTAATGTTGGGCCTCAGGCCCACATGGTGAGAAGTGACGGACACAGACACTGGATAGCATGGTGCAGTAACCGGCCCAGGGCACGTGCGCCCTGCCCCTTTTATTGACAGGGTCACCTGACTGGTGACGCCTGTGGTGGGTGGGTGAATAGTGTGGGTTACATCCTCGGTGGAACACTAGAACGTATCCAGCAGGATACTACACCCGTCACTGTCTGAAACATCTCCCTCATGATCACCTGGCACTACTGCAGAATCTTACTTTCTTGAAGAACGAGATGTTCCGGGTGACTTCTTCTCTTTGGCATGCTGTGACCATGGTTCAGTTCCGACTCATCACTCTCCGTGAGCTGTGCTCAGAGAGAAGACGAATTTGCTGCCTTGATGGCGATCCTTCAGGTAAACTAAGACCCCTGGGCTGATGGAGGAAGTGTTGGCTCTTCACCTCACACTAGATTGGTCATTGGTGTGTGCCCTTTTCCTTAGAACATCAAAATGCACTGGCGTTTAGTGGGATGGTGGGAGATAGTGTCCTCTATGACCTGCCCCATGCAGGCGTGCCCTGGCGCTCTCTCAGACATTACATGGGGTGTCATCCAGTACTCTCTTAAGAAACCGTAGAAGGCTCTTTCAACAGATGAGTTGTCTGCATGAGCAATGCAAACTACCTTGTTCAATGTTCTCATGAAACGCTTGACTTCCCCATTTGCTTGGGGCCATCTCTGTGTTATCTTGCAATGATGGGTGCCCCAGGAGCTTAGACAGTCAGCGAATTCTTGTCTGTGGAAGGGAGGGCAGTTGTCGTTTTGGCTACTTTAAAGAATCCATGGGTTGCAATGGCCTTCTCTACCTTAGCGATAACCTTTGCAGCAGTCTGGGTCCCTACGATCTCAACTTCTGGATTCTTTGTGTAGTCATCAATAATGACAAATGCGTACCTCCCATCTGGGAGGTGCCCAAAATCCATGCTTACATTCTCCCAGGGACGTTTAGGGTTGTCTTCAGTGAGCACAGGGGGTGGTCGCTCAGGGATCTCCGACACTTGGCACCACAGGCATGAGCGGACTGCCTGTTCTACCATCTTGTCTAGGCTGGGAAACCACACCTTTGCTCTGAGTCTGCTTTTCGTCTTGACTATACCTTGATTCCCACAATGGGCTAGCTGTACCGTTTGGGATGTGAGGCTCGACGGGATGACTAGCCTGAGGCCTCTCAGAAGGCAGCCACTGTCGTCGGTGGATAGTTCTTGCAACACATGTATCAGGGACTCTAGGACTTCCTTGGCCTGTGGGGTTTGCTGTGCCAGGCCTGTCATGACTGGGCACCAGTTATTAGATCTAATGGATGTTAGCGTGAGCTGGAGGCATTCATCCTTCATCATGGCATCATCAGCGATCCCAATTCCATGGGGAGGGAGCATGATCGCTCCCTCACAAGTCCCACATATGCTTCAGTATCCTCCTCCTAAGACCTCTCCTCCACAGTGGCATTTGGTGGGTGGCGCGAGAGGTAGTCTGCCGGATTAGAACACCCTGGTCGATATTCAACCTTGCAGTCATACTCTTGCAACTGGAGGAGCAACTTCTCGATTCATGGTGGTGGCTTCGAAGCTGACCCTTAGAAGAGGGGTATGAGTGGCTTGTTGTCCGTCAAGACCATAAATGGATGGCCATAGACGTAGATATGGAAGTGCCTGCACGCCCAGTGGATTGCAATGGCTTCTCGCTCGATCTGGGAGTATCGCCTCTTGGTTTCCGTCAGAGAGCGACTGGCGTATGCCACTGGGGCCCAGCTTTCGTTCAGCTGTTGTTGCATTAAGACTGCACCTAGCAGGCTGGCATCAAAGGCTATGTTGGTGGGCTTGGTGGGGTCAAAGTAGGAGAGGGTGGTGTCCGAGGAGAGTTCTTCTTTGGTCTTTCAAAAGGCTTGCTCTTGGTCCGCCCCCTCCTGCCAGGTTACGGTCGATTTTGTGAGATTAAGAAGAGGCCGTGTCAGATTTGTCTGGTCAGGGATGAACCTGCCACAGAAATTGTCCATCCCTAGGAAGCTTTGCATCTCCGATATGTTGGTGGGTGCCAGAACTTCCTGGATGTCGTGCACTTTATCTAGATCCGGGGTGATGCCTTTGTCGGAGAATGTGTAACCAAAGAAGCTAATCCTTTGCTTTAAAAACTTACACTTCACTCTATGTAGGTTCAGGCTGGACTCTTTGATGCATTGTAGGACTCCTCTTCGGTATTGGTGGTGCTCCTTGAGAGACTTTGCCTAGATCAGTATGTCATCACTCATGTTGGGGACCCCAGGCAATCTGCTGAGCATTTCCCTGATGGTGTTCTGGAATACTTCAGCCACACTGGAGATCCCAAAATTTAGGAGCCGGTACCACCGCCGACCGATGTGGGTCAAAAATGTGGTGAGGTAGCGTGAGTCGGGGTGGAGTGGCAGCTGGTGGTACCCCGACCTGATGTCTATCTTCGAAAACCACACACACTGTTCAGCTCTCCTAGGATATCGTCGATGATAGGGGTAAGGTGGCACTCCCATTTGATGGCAGCATTTGGGAGGCACATGTCCACACAGATGCACACCTGCTCTGGTTGTTTTGGTTTCTTAGCAACCACTATTGGGGAGACTCATGGAGTGGGCCTGGTGACTCTTTCAATGATACCTAGTCGTTCCAGCGTCTCGAGCTCTTCCTCGACTTTGTGCTGGAGGTGGTTGGCGATGCCTCAATGCCACTGGCTGGATAGACTTGTCGATGTGAATGGAGATCTCTTTGCCTTTGAGACAACCTATGCCCTAGAAGACTTCACAGAATTCTTCCAGTATCATCGCGATCACAGAATTCTTCCAGTATCATCGCGATCTCCTCCTCCTGCACCATAAAAGCAAATTATATTAGCTTGAGGGTCTCCGCAGTGGTTTCACTTACGAGTATACTGTGGTGTGTATTGTTTGCCCATGGTGGGAAATGGTGGTCGTGAAACACCCTACGAGGTGAATGGGTGTCTTTTGGCCATATGCAAATGCGCAGATTCTCGCCTCTTGCAGAGGGGGGCTCGGGTTCATGGATCCGTAGCTGCTTGCTGACATAAGTTCGATGGATGTTCCGGTGTCGATGGTGGCTTTAATGCTCTGTTGGTGGATCTGGATCTGGCATTTGGGAAGGCGACACCTGCTGGTTGATTGTTTTTCTACTGCAAAGACGTAGTGCACTGGGTAACCTTCGGTTTCATCATCCACATCTTCTCTTTTAGGATCATCCTCTACCATTTGTGCTGCCTCCCTCTGGGGTCTGGAGGACCTGCAGACCTTCGCAAAATGATTCATCTTCTTGCAGGCTGAGCACCGCTTTCCTTTGACTGGGCACTTGCTCGTTCTATGTGGAGGCCCTCCACAATAGCCGCATTCTTTCCGCTGCTCATGTGGGTGCTTAACCACTGGAGGGTGCGATCGTGCCTTTACCACATTGGCTTGCTCCTTCTTGATGGGGCGGTAGAGTGTAGCTACCATATGTGATGCTCTGGTCTTCGCCAACTCTTTGGACCTTCCCATAGAAAGGATGTCATGCAGCGGCTTTCCTGATTCCTGGAGGATGTTCTCACGGAGTTTCGCTTAGTAGCAGCCCTGAATGATTTGGGCCCGAATCTCCTCTTATTCATCGTGGAACCTGCATGTGCTGGCGAGCTCCTTCAAACGGTAGTGGAAAGTGTCTAGTGATTCATCAGCCTCATAGCGGGCCTGCCTAAAGACAAAAAGCTCATAGTCCCTGTTTGACATAGGTTCAAAGTGGGCGTTTAAGGCGTTTAGGAGGGTGACATATGTTTTTGGGGTAACCTCTACTAGTGTCTTGTAGATTCAGTGGATTTCTTTCCCCCCTAAATGTAGCAACAGGGCTCGACGTCGCTCCCGTGCAATGCCTGCCCCTTCAAAGTAGAACTGCAGGCGGTTCGTCCAGTCCTTCCACTTAGGAGCTAAGGAGGATGGTGCGCCATCAAACACGAAAGGTTCAATGGCGGGAATGGCCAACATTTCAAACAGTGCTAGTTGGATCACAGGAACGCCTCGCGGCACGAGCGCTGTCGTTCTTCAGTGGAGTCCTTCGACAGCTGCCAGACCGAGGGAGGATGCTAGACAAGATGCGAGGTCGATGACTTGTACTGTGACAAGACACTGTAGAGGCTATAGAGATTGGCCGGTATCCCCGTGAGTGCAGGAGCCGGTGAGCATAAATGGCAGCAGCCTTACCTCGTCCCCCTGTTAGGGCAGTCAGGGCCCTCTAGGACAGCCTCATATTCATCATGCTCATCCACTTTGGATTGAGGCAGCAAACAGCAGGCGAGGAGAGAGAGAGAACTCACTGCGGTGTGGGGCACTCCAAAGCTGTTGCTTCGCTCTGCGCAACATGTCAGCAGCCGGAAGGGACAGGGTGGGATACCACCAGGCCTGAAAGAACCCTCCCCCTGGGGATGCCAGGCGCGATGCAGGATATTGGAGGGAAGGCCACGATGTGCCCCGTCTATGTGCAGGCCCTGGGCGTTGGCCACGTGGTGGTGCGCCCGCCGGGGAGAGGATGTCCTGCCAGGAGTACCGCACTGTGGGCCACCAGATGCCTGGTTTGTCTCGCGGGTGTGAGCACGAGCAGTCCTCCACTGCAGGCTGGAGCTGAAAGGTGCACTGGGGCAGCTCATCTCCTATGCGGGGGCCACGCCTACACCTCTGTGTCCGGTTCCTGTCTCCTGGAAACCGCAGTGATACCGGCAGCACCCTTGTGCAGCCGGGTGGGACGCCATGGCGGTGAGCATCATGCCAGCGTGGACTCGGTGTTGCCAGGGACTGAAGCCAGGAGGGTAAGTAACCCTCGTTGCCAGTGTGGAGTTGGCGGTGCAGACTAGAAATAATTACACCAACTCGGTGGTATGGTTCACTGAGTTACTTTATGACTACTCCTCATAGGCCCGCCTTTATTTTTTTATACCCAGCATTACATCATACTGGGACAAACCACAAACAATGATGGGACCGGTATGTATTCCTGCACCCCTAGTCCCACCTCAACAATGTAACATTACTTTTCTCCAGGAACATTACAGCCCCAACCCTTCAAGGGCCCTTAGCCCTTGCGGATGGACTCCATTCAACCCAAGGCCAATGAAGAGCGGTGAGAAATGGGAGTCTCAGGGGCCCCTCTGTTGGGGGGCTGGAGTTATTCTTTTTTGTTACGCCACTGCTGCATGGAGTAAGAAGGCCGCAAGCCCCTTAAGATTTTATAATTACTTTGCTAGTCAAGCTTACAAGCAATCACACCAGCAATACAATTACCGTCTGACTTTCAACCCCACCAGTCACTCCAGAAGCCTGTTTACTCTACTGCATTCGAACTGCTCCTCCCTTCTATTCGGCCAACATGTGTCTCTCAAAACCTACAGGATTACATATATGGACTGTTAGGCTCTACACCCCACACCTGCACAAGACATCAAAACCATGGCAAGGTAACTATTATAGCATCCAACTGTCTATCAAAACTACAAACTCAACCCCCTTCTCATCAAGCTCATCCTCTTAATAGTTGAAGTACATTCTCATCAGCATCAGAGCGGCGATAGCAAATGCCTGCCAGCTAGCTGATCCGCTAACAACACTCTACTAGCCCTTCCTCACAGAAACAATAGGTATTGTCAGGTCACCAGACTAGTTAAGGCAGAAGAGTACTCTGGAACACTAAACATGGAGAAGATGGAAGACAAGGAAGTGGAAGATGCAGAATATGAGATTTATGATTCAATTCCACAGCCTCAGCCACAGTCCAACCGTCCCCAGGAGGTACACTTCTGCGTCTTTAGGGGCAGACAGGAGGGCTTATTTACAAGCCCCTTGCCACGCCAGTACGTCACTTTTTCCCATAGTAAAGGTGACGCACTAGCGGCGCAAGGGGCTTGTAAATAAGCCCCAGGGTGTATAAGACCTCACCTGTGCAGTATCTATCTCGATTGTTGTGACTCTTTTGTTTGTTGCTATAGTTCACACACGTGTCATATTCCATACCCTTACCTTTATTGTTTTTCCCCTTCGGTTCCCCTGGTTCCTGTTTGACTTCACTTGTTGGACTTCCTGTTACCTGTTGTGCTGTATACTGCCCTCTTATCTCCCTCCTCCAAGGTTCTCTCCTTACCATTTCTGAAGTGGTTCTTCCATTTGTATTCGGTTCCTGAGAAGGTTCCTGGTACGCCAATTGTAGTTACTGTCTGCCTACTGTCAGCACCAATTGTGTATATTTATTTCATTGTGTGGCTTCCTCACCTACCTCTGTTCTCCCACCAGTAAGTGGATTTTCAAGCCACCAACCTGCAGGAATGTGCCCTTCTTTCTCCATCCCCTTCGAACCTATGTATGGGGCCTCTTCACAACTTGATATCTTTCCCAGCGGGATGAATTGATCCACTGGCGGTAGAAAGATGGATTGGGCTCGAAATCAGAATGCCCCAGCCCGTGGTCATGATAGCTATCCCCTGCATCATGACCATCCTTAGATATCCTGATCCCAGATGGGTACACCATCAAACATAAAGACAGAGCTCAAAAATGGAGGAGGTGTAGCCATCATCCATGAAGTTTCTTGGTACTGCATCACGATAGTGTCATGTCATTTCTATGCCTTCGAGCTACTGCCATTCATGCTCTGTCATACTACAAAAATTAGTTAGTGCCCCCACCTTGTATACTTCCCTCAGGACAAAAATCCAACTTCCCAGAGCAATTAAAAAATGTAATTACAAATACATCCCTACAACACGCCAACAACCCATAATTGGAGGATTTCAACGGGCTGTCACCATCAAAAGAATAAGCTGACTGAGCAACTAAAAGAAGATGGTAAAACACAGTAGTCTCATGATATGTAAAGTTTTCCTGACTCACAAAAAGGGTAACACCCTTGATCTTATAACAGAAGAGAACTTAAACACTGTAGAGGACCAAATCGTTTTGATTGGACTGACCCTTATGCCATTCTGCTATGAAGCCCCTCTAACTGGTCAGAAAGGATCTTAATGGAAAACCAATAAAACCTGGAAAAGACCCACAAAACATCCCTATCCACCACTTTTCAGAAGCCCTGAATTCAATCATGCAAAACACTAAAGAGCTGACTTCCACCAATGCCCTTACAACTACTACACTGAGGCAACAACATACTTCCTCAAGGAAGTAGCCCCCCACAACTCCCAAATAAGGTTTGAAAGGCTTCTCACCCCATGGTACTCCAAAAAATTACAAATAAGTAAAAGACTAACTAGAAGACTTAAAACACTTTTAGCCTGATTCACAAAGGTAACGTACACTTTTACACTTTTGAGTATGTTTAATAATCTTTGCTTAGTCATAAAATCCAAGTGTAAGTTACTAGTGAAAAAATATAGTAGTAAGTCCTGCACCACACATGGCCATCCACTTGTACTGCATCACCCTCCTGTAGAAAATAATGGAGTTAGGGAATACAAATAAAACCCCATAGGAAATAATGGCAAATTAAATTAAATTAAAATATTTAAAATGGATAAAAATATAAATGCATGTAATATAATGTTAACAAATATATAAAAATAGTACATATTTAATTATGACATATTTTAGTACTCTATTTTGAAATTAAAAATGAATGTAACAATAATCTTTATTACAATATAACTACATTAATTTTAATTCATTATGTACATCACTTTTAATAAATATTAATAGATAATAAAGCATTTTTTTGGATAAGTGGGAATTTAGTTTCTTAATTTAAATGTTGGAAAAATAATTATAATTGAATTTAATATATTTCAATTAATTAAAGGTTTATTTCATAATTAAGGCAAAGAGGCTATAGCTTTTTTTATTTTGTTCTACAATAAAATAAATATATAAAGTGAATTTGCATTCCTATTTAATATATAATTATTTTACTATTTATTTTTCAGTTACATAAACTTTTTTAATTTTCCCCTACACTTTACTATTCGGAGGTCTCTGCCCTGACTGTGAAGTCTTCTTATGGTAAAGTATAGAGAAAATTAGAATTAGTTATTCTAGTTATGGGCAGTGAACGGACGCGCAGCGCCTGATAGGTTTGCCTGATTTACTGTTCCTTATGAAAATGCTTTTTTGCACAATTCTGTTGTTCTGATCTGTTCCCCTTTTTAACGTTTATCAACTTGCACCGTTTTTAATGTTTTTGAATTTGCCAATTGAATGTGTTAAATCTTAGTATACTCGGCACTTTGCTCGCGCTCGTCTTCCGGGGCGGCCATTTCTGTGCCTCACGCTGTGTCTAGTCAGTGCTCTAGTGCTGCACGCTGTCCTGCCCCATCACTATTTAATGGGCAGTGAACGGACGCACAGCGGACGCGCCAGCGGCGCGCCAAAGGCAAGCCCGTCTGCGCCCGTCCGTGCCCAGGGGCCAGGACCCCTGTTCAGATTAAGAGGAATATCATTACTTACTCCCATAAACAGCTTTTGGACTTGCCCAGTATGCCTCGCCTTGAATGTATGCCAATCAATCCTGACTCTACCAACTTAAGATGTAAAGGTTGTATCTTTGCATCCGACACGCAACTAAGTAAAGTACACAGCTTAACATTATTCCCGGATATTAGAGCGCAGGAAAAATCCTCTGAAAAAAATAGCCACATGCTTAAAAAGAATTTACCTTTTTAATATTAATTGCCGCTCTCTCCCTAAACACAAAGCTGATATTTTTGATCTTCTAATGTGTGAGCAGCCGGATGCTATTTTTTTGACTGAAACATGGCTGCACGCAAGTTCCGGCCCGGATGTAGCATCCGCCCTTCCCCCCAATTATGTGATAGTTAGGAAAGATAGAGGAGCACAAATGGGAGGAGGCATTGCCATCATTTATAAAAACTCATACAGGTGTAAAGTTGAAGATCTACCTTTTAGGGGATGCGAAGCTTTTTTATTGAAACTTGCCTTATCCTCCCGGTTCACACTCTCAGGGATTTTACTCTATCATCCCCCTGGATCGGCGGGACCATGGGCTACATCACTTCCTGATCTCATCTCTCCTTATCTTTTGGATACGGCCAATTTTACCATCTTGGGTGACATGAATCTCCATCTTGACGACCCGATTTGTGTGACCAGCACTACCCTGATATCTGATTTGGCAGCAATGAATATCTTGCTCCATAACGTAGGCTCTACCCATACGGCTGGCCACCTATTGGATCCCATTTTTTCCAACATAACTAATATCACCTGTTCTCCAGCTCTCCCAATACTCTGGTCTGACCATTTCTTGGTCGGTTTCCAGGTCAAAAAAGAAATATCGAAATTATCTTCAACTGCCTTGGGTACTAAATCCAAGTCAAGAGACTGGGGGAAACTGAACATGGATACTTTTAATAAAGTTCTATTTGATAATGCCCCCACTATTAATCAGGTCTCTATGACAGACTTGGATATTATCCAAAATTGGATGTTAAAATCCATTGACGTGTGTCTTCCACCTTCCTGTAAACAGGTGAGAAACCATCGTCCCCCTGCCCCTTGGTTCACCGAGAGGTTAAAGACAGAGAAAAGTAAATGTAAGGTGTTAGAAAGACGCTGGAGAAAAAGTATGCACCTGAATCTAAATTGGCATATAAACTGGCAAAAAGAGACTATCATTCTTTCTGTAATGTAGCCAGAGCGGACTATGTCAGTACTACCATTTTAAAGGCACAGAATAGCTCCAAAACTCTGTTTAAGTTGGTCAAAGAACTTACTGGGGCATCTAGTCAATCCATCCCTCCCGCACTTACCGACCTACAATGTGAGGATCTTGCTAAATTCTTTCTTAGCAAAGTGGAAAAAATACACTCAATACTGAATATTAAGTCAGTGATTACTACACAGCAAATTGAGATTGCTCCGGCAACTTTGACAAATACTGTGCAGCTGGAGGATCAGACGGCTGAGCCCACTGATACACTGGAAAGTTGGTCACTTTTTAATATAATATCTTTTAAATTGATTCTTGATAGCCTTAAATCTGGCTCTCCTAGAGATTCCCTTCCGGTAGCTGTCCTACAGAAGTTGGAGCTGTCATCTCAAAAGCTAATCATGGAGTTACTTAATGCTTCCTTACAGTAAGCAATTGTTCCTCCTGCATGGAAGCACGCGATGGTCCTTCCACTGCTAAAAAAAAGCCAATGCTGACCCAAGTCAACTATCCAACTTCCGGCCGATCTCTTTACTCCCGATTGTTTCCAAAATTTTGGAAAAGCACATTAATTCACAACTGTCACACTTCATTGATGTTAAAAAGTTTCTACATACATCACAGTCTGGTTTCAGAGCGGGCTTCTCAACGGAAACCACTCTTCTTGGAGTCACAGAGATGATGCGCAGCCGTTTAGATGCAGGAGAAACTGTGGCACTCGTTTTACTTGATTTGAGTGCCGCTTTCGACACGGTATCTCACACTGTGTTACTGAAAGCGTTACAATCTATAGGTGTTACAGGCTCCGCACTCAACTGGCTCTTGGATTTTCTGACAGACCGCACCTTTCAGGTATTCTCCTCTATGGCCAGTTCCAAATCCCATGTTTCACCTTTTGGGGTACCTCAGGGCTCCATTCTTAGCCCCCTGTTGTTTAATATCTACATTAAGCCTCTGGCTGTCATTGCTGAAGATGCTGGGTTGTCCATTTTTTCCTACGCTGATGACACCCAAATAATCTTCTCCCTCTCTGCTGAACAGCCGTTAAAGCCATCTGCTTCGCAGAGTGGATTGCGAAATATTGCAAGTTGGATGCAAGCCAACCTGCTTAAGCTTAATGGTGAAAAAACGGAGGTGCTAATTTTGGGGAATAATAAAGAACTCTGGGGCCCACAACACTGGCCTTCTGAAATGGGTGCTCTGCCACAGCCTAAACACCAGGTCCGCAATCTAGGCTTCGTCATTGATGACCAACTATCGATGAAGCAACAAGCGGTGAAGGTGGCTTCAACATGTTTCACTATCCTGAGATGGCTCAAAAAAATCCTCTGGATGTTGCCCGACTCCACTCAAAGAACTGTGGTCCAGGCTCTTGTTACTTCCAGATTACATTATGGTAACATCTTGTATCTAGGAGCCAATAAGGATGTGATACGCAAATTACAGATGGTGCAGAATGCAGCTGCTAGGTTGCTTTGCCAGGTTCCCAGGATGACCCCCATCTCAGGCTATCTCCGGGACCTACATTGGCTCAGGGTGGAAAATCGAATTAAATTCAAAGCCCTGAGCTATATGTTTAAGATCAAAATTGGTAAGGCACCTCAATATCTGAATGCCCTTGCTCGCCCTTATGTACCACCACGCCTTCTCCGCTCAACCACTCAGGCCAAATTTTCTGTTCCTAGGATCAGATTGTCACGAATGGGGGGTCGGTCCTTTTCCTGCCTGGGCCCCTCAATGTGGAACTCCTTTCCCCTGCCACTTCGAAATGAAACAGTTTTTGGGAATTTTCTAAAGGGCCTGAAAACGTGGCTGTTTAATCAATAGATCTTCCATCCCTCAATAGACCTTCCTCCCTTTGCTCCTATCAGGCGGCGCTGGGAAACCCTTGGGTAGCTGTTGCGCCTTATAAGAATAAAATAACATAACAAATAACATAGTTGAATCCTTTATTTTTTAGTCGACCCTCAGGGTCCAATTTGTAATAGGCCAGGATTGTCATCACTTCCAGAGTTACTGGTATCCTTGGAATCTATAACTTTGGCTGTGGGGAACATTTGACCCATTTACTGGGTCAATCAATCAATCATTCAATCAATATATTCTTTATTCGATTTTAAAAATAAAATCATAAAAGACAAATACAGATTAAAAAAGAGCACAAATATCAGCATCAGCATAGGTTAAAAAAATTATAGTAAAACCCCAAAAAGATAACGTAAAAGAAAAAAAAACTCACTGTAGGTGTATTTAAAAACTGCAAATGCAATAATGCAAGTCTAACTTGGGTAAAATTCATCGGCTTTAAGAGCGGACGTATAAATTTAAATCGCAGATGATTAAATTTCGCATAAATCATGACAATATGTAGGGTGTCACTGACTGAGACATTATCACAATCACATAAGGGCATCATCGAGTCCTTAAAACAGCCGTGGTTAAAAGGCACTAATTGCGGAAATAGATTTAACCTAAAATATACCAATAGACGTTGCTGATGACGGGACAAGTTCCAGGTCAGATAGGATTCCAGGCCACTCACGGGTTTCACTAGTATCGCGTGTCACACAGAATGTTTTTGTAGTGCTACGTCCTCGCGATCAGCTGCCATCTTCTCTCTGAACGCTTCAGTGACCCATCTAAGGTCAGATCTAACTATGCTACTGGGATTAGTATAAAGTTCAGGTCTCCCTAAAGATGTCATATTGTGGGAGATATAAGCCAGCCAGGGAATCAAGGAAGGCTCATCCATATTCAGACAGTCTTGTATAATTAATCTGTTAAGACCAAGTTCCTCCTTTGTCCAAATTAAAAGCTAAAGTTTTAAAGGACAAAGTCAAAGTTGGTCGGTGATATAGCCCAATCCCAATTCTTTGTGGACGATTTCATAAGGTACACTTTGTGGAACTCCCAATAGGCCCCTTAGGAATTTCTTTTCCGCTATTTGAATTGGGGCTACAGGTCCATAACCCCAAATTCCACAGCCATAACTGGCTATTAGGATGCAATTGGCCTTGAAAATTTCCAGGACAGATTTTATGTGGGTGTGCCCAAGCCAACGTTACTGGGTAACTTTTAATGATGTTCTTACTCTGTAAGGGGATTTAGCTGTGCCAGAACTTACCTTAATTTAATTTGTAGCTTTTGAAAAAAAAATTGTCAAGGGGGTTTTTGGTACATGTGGTATTTCTTATCACATTCTAGGGGTGTATTACTTTCAGTTGTGCATTGTGAAATAGCCAGACTCGCGGGAGCGCAGTGGCAGCGGTCTTCCGACCGCCCCATTACGACCAGGGCAGTTGGGTTGCCCTGGAACCACCGCAACTGCCAGGAATCAGAGACACCTGGTGGCAGTGCGGTGGTATTGAGTCCGCAATATGCGTGGTGGGGCCGCTGCGGCCCCGCCAAGCATATTACGAATTTCCTCACCCCCACACTTTTAATGGTGGTGCGACCACCATGAAAAGTGTGGCGGTGAGGAAACAAAGGGGGCACTACAGGGCCTCTTTGTGCCTCACGCCGTGTGGATGCACACAGGGCGGCACAACATGTGCCCCCCTGTGTGCATGCACACCAGTACCTGCAAGGCATGGACTGCAGCAGTCCATTCCATGCAGGTACAGCCTTTGAAGTTCCCATTTCAGTGCCTATTTCATAGGCACCACCCTGGGAACACCAAAGAATCGCCCACCAGACAGGAGAAAACTCCTGATCTGGCGGGCGGTTTGTACATGGGTTTAGTGGTGCCGGAGCGGGGCGGTCCTGCTCTCGCACTCCCAAGCTCATAATGAGGCCCCTAATCTTGGGAGACCGGGTCAAACTCAAAAGTTAAGGCCGACTGCGATGGAGCACGGTTCGGATACAAGAAGTGGATAGGGCCCTGTCAGCGCTTACCTTCAGACTTAAAAGAAATTCTCAGAAAAACGGTCTGAAAAGGTAAAGTTCCGTGGGGCAACGTTGCAGGAGGAGTCCGAGGAGGGAGCTTCATCATCGGATGACCTCGGGTTGAAGCTGCGGTGAAGGTTTCTATGTTCAGAGTTAGTCGGTGAAATGGAAGTCAAAAATCTACAACAGGACGAGGCACAGGGCTGTAGCCGAAGATAGTTCCACAAGGTCAGACACCCCTTTTGCAAACGATAGCTGAAAAGGATTTGCTGCTGCGGAGAAGAACGTAGCAGGAGAAGCCGCAAATTCAATCCAACCAGTGATGCACCTCGGGGGACTGGTCAGCAAGTTGGTCGCGTTCTCCTCCTGGTTCTCAGAGCACTTTTGGGCCACAATTTGTCAAAGTCCTCAGTTTTGGTTTTTGGCCATCTGGGAACCTTTAGCCCCACAAGCAGGGGTCCAGGAGTGGTGGGACACCTCTTGGGGGTCCAGTACTCACTCAGACTGGGTCCATGTGTGGGTTCAAGATGGTGTGAGCCTTTTATGTCCCTGTGGCTTGGAACAGAAGGCCAGCAAACTAGTCCTTGGAGTCCTTCTGGTAGTCCAGGGTGCAGTTGAAAATGAAGAGCTCAACAGCAAAGCTGGCCTCTGAGGGTTCAAGGCAGGCTCCAAGAAGCAAAGTAGTCCTTCCAGGTACAGCAGCAGTCTGACAGAGTGCACAGCAGGTCACAGCAGCAGGCAGTCCCCTGAGAATCCTTCCACAGGTCCAGTAGTGAACTGAAGAGTGGGTCTGAAGGTCCTATTTTTATACCAATGTGCCTTTCTTATGGAAAGTGGGAGAGGCTTCTGGAAAGGTTCTTTGAAGTGCATGGAATTTCCTAACTCCCCTGCCTTGGCTATAAGCTGGCTGCAGTGACAGTACAGGGTTGTTTGGCCCCTTGTATGAATGCAGAGCCCAGGCTATTCAGTTGTAAGTGGGGCTGTGCTCAGCTCTGCCCCATCCTGCCAGCAGATGGCCCACAGAGGCACACCTAACCCCTCTATTGTGTGACTGTCTGGGAGAAATTCACAAAATCTAACTGTCAGCTACACCCAGTCAGTGACCGAAGACAAGCTGCAGGCAGAAAGGGCTATGGGCAGGAAAATGCCCAACTTTCTAAAAGTGTCATTTCCAAAATTGTAATGGAAAATCTGACTTTAGCATTAAAGATGGTTCATCATTACAATTTCGTAGGTACCAAACATGGTATATCTACCTGCTCCCAATTAGGAATTACAGCTTATTAAATGTAATAAGGAATCTCCAATGTTATGCTATGGGTGGGGTAGGCCTCACAGTAATGAAAAATGAATTTAGATGTTTTTCACTACCAGGACATGTAAAGCTTAAAAGTACATGTCCAACCTTTTATTTACACACCACCCTGCCCTATGGACTGGCTAAGGCCTACCTTAGGGGTACCTTAAATTGTATTAAAAGGGGAGTTTCAGGCTTGGCAAGAGTTTTTTATTGCCAAATTGACATGGCAGTTTAAAACTGCATTCAGGCTGCAATGTCAGGTCTGGGGCATTGTTAGAAATGGGATTTCTGGTTGGCTAGGGCATGCGCCTAAGCCAGACAGAAACCACCACTCTCGTCAGAGCAAGGGAGTTACACACCGAAGATAACCCCTGCTCACCCCCTTGGTAGCTTGGCAGAGTAGTCAGACTTATCCCAGAGGCAATGTGTAAAGCGTTTGCGCAACACACTCGCACAGAAGCGACACACTCTGCACAACACAAAAGAAACTCCACACAAGGTCATATAAAAATAGCCTTTGTATTATCCATAAAATACATTAGAACATATCACATATATACACTGTGCCACCAGGCACTTGTCATGAATTTACAAGTATTTGCATAAATAACCAGGCCAATCGGGCCACTGTCATAATATCACAACTCACAGTTAGTGAAGACAACCAGTAACTACTGGTAAGGGTACAATTAGCCCAATAGGCATATAATCACAGGTGCACCATAGTAATAACCAGTGAAATCAGCTGTGCACTATAGCACATTACATTACCTCAGCAGTGCACCAAAGTAACCACTTATAGTAAGGACAACCAGTAATTACTGGCAAGGACTGCGCTTAGCACCACACAGTTGGCATAAATCATAGCCATAGTGTGCCACAATAACCTCACAGCGTAATCAGGGCCATGGGATACACATAATCCCCAGTGCACTATCGTAAAGACTTTAAACGTGCACACCTTATAAGTGCATCATGCCCACCTTAGGCATCACACCATCACTACACTTACAGGCCACTTCCTGACATGATAAACAGTACCCTGTTACTGTAAGGCAAGACAACACATATGGTAATCTTAGTATCAGGGCGGGTAAGGTGCAGCGTCCACCTAGGGCCGCGCTCCTGCGCCCTTGTACCCCGCTTTTGAAAATAAAGTAATGCCCGCGAAGGCGGAGAGACCTCACTCCGTCCTCCTCCACCTAAAAGTGGTCTCTTTCTCACGGGAGACCTCGATCGGGGAGGGAAACCGACATCTTGCTCCCCCTCCTCTGCACTGGCTCAAAATGGGCAATGCCCCGCCTCCCAGCGACCGGAGCCACGCTCGGCGGCCGCCCGTGGACACAAGGAGGGGCAGCGGCGTGTCAATCCAGCTCACCTCTGCGGGGACAAAAAGAAATGCTGGGGGGCCACGGGAGGATTCCGGCCGGACCTCTTTAGGCCAGGAAGCCCAGAGCGACGTCTCCCCGCTCCACTCTTCCCTTGACGGGGCCCCGTCCACAGGATCTCATCAGGAGAGATCCCCTGACGCTGCTTCTGTGGTGGTTGTTGAGCAAACGGTTCCCCGGGCGGTTGCGTCCTGCACTCAGCGTCTGGAGCTCTCAATGGCTCCAGTCGTCAACCCCAAGGCTGCAGGCAGACTTCCTGAAACCGGCCACAACAACCTTAGGAATCACGCAGGGCTCTCCTCCTCCTTATGGGAGCCCCGCCCACAGTCAGGCGTTCTCTGCCTGACTTCTGGTGACTCCTCACGGCCCGAGAATACAGAGCGAAGTCTCCGTCGGGCTTGGAATCTTTTTGGTCCTTCTCCTGGCTGATCTCTTTGGCGAGCACTTCCCACGTTATTGGGAAAAAGTAGTGATCTGCCCATGTGACAATCAGGTGCACAGCGCTCACCCCGCTCTGCTCATAAGGAGGCAGCAGAGCACTCACAATGCGCTGATTGCAGAACCAAGCACCCACGTCGGCCCAGAGCAGGGGCACATCAGCCCTCCTGGCAGAGTGCTGGAGGGACAAGCAGTCAGGACGCAGCCAGGCAGGCCAGCACAAGGGGCCCCAGAACAGAGGGGCAGTCCTCCTCTCAGCAACAAAGTCCCATGGTGGTTCCTCCTGACTCACTGCAGCCCACGCAGTGTTTCCTCTTCAGTTCCAAGTAAGTTCAGCACAGTTCAACAGACATGGGGTCCCAGCCCCAATATTTATACTACCAAGTGTCTTTGTTCTTCCCCCTGGCACAGGGCTCTGTGCCCAGTCCAAAACAGTTCTGGGGGGCACTTACACACAACCCCCTCTATTGTTAGTGTAGGCCCTGGCCCCAGACACACCACAGGGGGGCAGAGCCATCATTGTGGAAGGCAGGCACAGCCCTATTCAGGTTCAGGTGCTACTCCTCCCACTACTCCAAATGCAGATCAGGCCTAGTCAGCCTAGCGCTGACTCATCCAGACTCTCTGGAGCCACTGCACCTCCCCAGCCCCTGTCACTCCAAGGCCAGACAGTCAATACACAACAGGCAGGCACAAAGACACATAGCACACAGAAATGCCTACTTCTAAAAGTACTAAACAATCAAAAACATCTAGCTGGCTATTTGATAGGCTGCCACTAGTTTAAGCAGACTAGGACCAAACTACTTAATAAGATGGTCAACATCATTTATTGATACATATTTGTTCGTTATTCTTCATTTTATGTATATTCAAAAGACAGAAATCAATACACTTCACAAATTACATAACATCAAGACAAAATTAAGACAACAAATAACAATTGAGAGAATGTTCCAGTCAAGAAAAAAACCAAAAAGTAACCTGCGACAACAATTTCAAAGGAGCAACCACGGGTTACCAACCAACGTGGATAGACATTTCAAGCAACAGAGGATATATATTTTCAGAACATTATTTTCCCCTGTCGCTGTATATGTTTCTATTAAAATTCATCCCCTGATGGTAATTTATGCCAACGCGTTTCAAATCCCATTTTATTACAAGGGATTCTCTTCAGGGCTGAGACTGGATTCTGTAAACCAATAAACAGAAAAGAAAAACACATATTTTGTTTAGAAAGCATTTCGCCCTCCCTTTCATCTATCTACATCCACTCATAGATACAGCCAATGTATAGTATACCTTATTATTAGGTTTCGGAGTTCATGCACCAAGTTGTGAGTGTATTTCCCTGAAAACATCAAAAAAGCACTCAGTTACGATCTTTCAATCCTATACAGTAAGAACGTTTAACAGTTAGTGTGATTATGGCAAATTCCACTTACTTAAGGATGAGCTCTGTTAATCAATCCTATTGGGGACTTCAATTGCGTGTTTTTATACCAACTGGCGCTGAGTACTTAAGCATTTTTCTGGATGGAGAAGAGAAACTCAGTTGTTTACCAAAGTTTCAGACTTTAAACGATTGCAGCATTTTTGTCATGCTCAATGTCAAACTTACTTCCTGCAGTATATTTTGTTAGCCAGCGAGCGTTCACAAAGTCAATTTGAAGAAAAAGCCGCTTTGGTTTTTTCAAAGCGTAGCAGGCACTTCCACGTGAATTCTCTGTAGGTTTAAACGCGATCAAAATCATTAGTACAAGTATGGTATCTCGGTGCACTCTCTATAAGATACATTGTATTCCTACGCGGTTACTCACTCGTGCTTCAAACGCGTCCCGCGAGCATACATCCCGGTCACCATCTAGTTTACGGAGCGCTTTCAGTTCAGCTATACTTAATGATGTTGGAAAGGACTTCCTGATCCTTGTCCGTATTCTGAATGAGGGTTAAGCAAAGAATCCTGGGCCTTGTAGTCCCTACATAGAGCGGTGGCCTACTCGTACTTCATTTTAGAGCACAAATTATCAAAGTCAGTGTATTACAGGAAAAATACATAGTTGGAGCTATTCAGCTTCTTTCTGTGGGTTAAGCCCTTGAAATTTCAGACATTTCATTCAAGCCGGTTATAGTGCTATTGAATTTGAGGATGAGATAATCTTCTTTTTGAAGTAAGACATTTTCCATGTCTCCACCTCGTTGCGACTGTTTGACGACCCAGAGGACTGTCCATTTAATGTCTTTGTCACTATGATTGGCTTGTAGGAACAAGTGGTGCTTTCTGCAATTCAGCAAATTGAGAACAAAAAATCTTTTAAACCGAATAATCTAACATCACAACAACGGAAGGCCCTGTTGGATCTCAAGCAGGACAATTCAATCGTCATAAAACCGGCCGATAAGGGCGGGGCATTAGTCCTCAGGCCAAAGGAAATGTACCTTAAAGAAGGACGGAATCAGGTTCAAAATAATGACTGGTATCGGAATGTCAAAGCTGATCCCACCCGAGAAATACAGGAAGCCATCAAGCCGATTCTTACCCAGGGCCTTGAAACTGGAATACTTGGCCCTAAGGAGTTTGATTACCTGAATAAAAAACATCCCAGAACACCGGTGATGTATTTTTTGCCAAAAATTCACAAGCAATTAATGGACCCCCCCCCCCCCCCCCGGAAGACCCATAGTTTCTGGCTGTGACTCGTTACTAGAGCCTATTTCCAAATATGTGGGTATCTTCCTGAAACCGTTCCTTCAACAAGTACCCTCGTACTTGCGAGACACAATGGATTTCATCAACAAGATTGAGGGGCTCCACTTTGACTCTAGAAATCATCTGCTGGTGTCTTTTGATGTGGTGTCTTTGTACACACAAATTCCCCAGGAGGAAGCACTCGAAGCCCTTTAAACATATCTTGAAACTCGGGGACAGCCACAGCAGGTACCCACTGAGTTCATCCTTCTGCTTGCATCAGTGGCACTAAAAAAGAACTACTTTAAGTTTGATGATAAATTTTACATTCAAACCAAAGGGACTGCTATGGGTTGTCCCTTTGCTCCTGAGATGGCAGTCCTTTATATGGCCCGATTTGAAAAAAAATTTGTTTATGAGAACAATCCCTTCAAACAACATCTTTTGAAGTGGTACCGTTAAATCGATGACATTTGGTGCCTGTGGGATGGCCCGGAATCAATTCTAATGGACTTTTTTGATTGGCTCAATGCGAGACATTCTGACATCAAATTTACTGTCACTAAGAGCAAGACTTCCCTCACATTCCTTGATGTAGAAGTAAGACCTATAAATAAAGTGTTAAGAACAACTTGTCAGAGTCCCACAAGTCTTACCTTCTACTTGTGAGAGGTTCTCGCAGGGGCGATAGGGACCACCACCACCGTTTCCCACCTACCCTAGTAGCTGTGTGAACGCTGACCAGGATGTAGATGGGACCAGGGGTAGAAGCCAGATCTAGACGGGACCAGGGGTAGAAGCCAGGTATATATCCTCAAGATACTGGTCCTGTAATAGAAAGAATAAGGACACGGCTATTACCTGTGGTGAACACCAACCCCCTCCTATGCTCTCGGAGTATTACTAATTCAAAGAATGACAGTATGGGCTACCTTATATTTATATATATGAAATCATCAATCAGAATAGCTGAGAATAAGCGCTCCTGCGTAATTTCCCAGGAACGGTATCTCTTCAGTGCACCAGGAAGTGCACAAGGGACGGTTTCAGTGTTTTTAGTACTTTAAACAAGTAATTGCGCTCCTGCGCTCTTTAATCAAAATCACGAAAAAACAGCGCTCCTGCGCAAATAATAAAGAGAACCTTAAACCAGCAATATGCGCTCCTGCGCGTGCTAAACAAAATCAAGAAAAACAGCGCTCCTGCGCAAATAATAAAATAGAACTGGTAGCACACCGCTGAACACACTCCTGTGCGTGGTGTCAGCAAAGTATTGTAAATAGACTCCTTGATACAAATCATCGACTAGGGGAAATGCCTGCACCGGAAAGGTTATTAGTAAAGTTGAGGGTATTGCCACTCTTCTAGGAAGGGAACAGCCAGGGAACAATACTCAGCGCGGCAGACAATAGGCGTCTGCATGGAAGGAGAAGCAACTGATACCCATAGAGGAAAATGCGGAATCTCTACCTGCATCCGATGGCGGCAACGGCGTTAATCCAAAGCGCCGGGATAGCGGGATGCGCCAGCTGATAAGCCCGTCACACCGGAAGCGCCGTGATTAAGGTGGCGTCCGCTTCCGGTCTCCGCAGCTAGACTGCCAACCCTACTCCACACCTGTGAAGTCACGATCACGCTTCGTAAGGCGTGCGGAGGTTTTACGAGCTGATCATAACCATGACAGTACCCACCACCAAACAGAACCCCCACCCAATAGCCCACTGATCATATAACAGTGGCGGGGCGAGGACTACCGGGGTGACCCACGTGGAAGGCCCTGACCAACCGGGAAGCATGACGGACATGTGATAAAGGTTCCCAGGACCTCTCCTCCGGGCCATACCCTTTCCAGTCCACCAGATAGAAGAGCCTCCCCGGGTCCTCCGGGAATCAAGGATGGCCCGGACCTCATACTCCACATGGTCATCCAGAAGTACAGGAGAAGGAGGAGACGAGACCATGCAGTCAGGGTGAGTAGCCCGTAGGAGGGACACATGAAAAACTGGATGGACCCTCATCTGGGGGGGCAGAGAGAGTTTCATGGATACACGGTTGATCACCTTAGCAATGACATAGGGGCCAACATAACGGGGCAACAGCTTCTTAGGACCATGCACATTGAGGTTCCGTATGGATACCCACACCCTATCCCCTACCTTGTAGCATGGCTCCACCTGCCTGTGTCTATCCGCCGCCTGCTTGTAGTGTTCCTTAGCTTTAGCCAGCTCAAATCGGGCCTGCTGCCAGAGTTCACAAAGGAAGCTGTGATAAGCTTGTACCGTGGGTAAGGGGTTGTTCAGTGGTTTTTCCCAGGGAACGGTACGTGGATGTCGCCCCTGGAGACAGTAGAACGGGGACATTCCGATAGCGGAATGCCTGCTGTTATTGTAGGCGTATTCCACCAACCACAGTACCTCTGACCAGTCCTTCTCTACGGCCAACAGCAAGCAGCGGAGATACTGCTCCAAGGTCTGGTTGGTCCTCTCCGCCTGGCCGTCTGTTTGGGGGTGGTAGGCCGACGACAAACGCACTTCCATATCAAGGGTGTTGCATACCTCATTCCAAAATCTGGATACGAACTGGGACCCCCTGTCCGTGATCACAACCGACGGTATACCGTGCAAACGTACCACGTTGTGCATGACGACCACCGCTAATTCGACTGCCGAGGGCAATTTCTTCAGGGGTACGAAATGAGCCATCTTGGTAAGGTGGTCCACAATGGTGAGGATGGTGGTGTAACCAGCCTTTGTTCTGGGTAACTCGACTATGAAGTCCATGGAAATGGTATGCCAAGGATACGGAGGCACAGGGATGGGATGCAGCAGTCCTACTGAGGACTGAGACGAGGTCTTCCCTGAGCACAGATGGCACAACGTGTTATGTAGGTGTGCACGTCAGCGTCCATAGAAGGCCACCAGAAGTGCCGCTGTAGCAGATCTAACGTTTTGTGATGGCCCGGGTGGTTGGATAACGGGTGATCATGGCACATAAATAGAGCTTGTTGTTGGTGATTTGACAACGGCAAGTAGTAGCGGTCATCCTTGTACAGGAATCCGTCCAGCGCTGTGACGCCTAGGAGTCCTTCCGTCCATGTCGAAGGGTCGTTCCTCCGTATGTCATCACGTAGTCCAGACAAAAAGGCAGAGGAGAGGACCACCCCTTGAAAACAGCTTTCAGGGATAATGGGCGTTGGCTCGACCGTAGTTTTGGTATCTTCGGTTTCGTCAAGACGGGACAGAGCGTCGGCCTTGGCATTGGCTTTGCCGGGGCGGTACGTGATGTGGAAGTCGTACTCACTGAAAAACAGAGTCCAACGCAACTGCCGAGAGGTGAGGGCTCGGGCAGAGCGAAGGAATTGGAGGTTCCTATGGTCCGTGTAGATGGTCACAGGGTGTTTCGCGTCCTTGAGATACTGGCGCCATTCCTCGAAGGCAGCTTTAATGGCCAGCAGTTCCCGGTCCGAGATGGTGTAATTGCGTTCTGCGGGCTGCAATCTTCTGGAGTAGAAGGCCACTGGGTGCAACAGGCCAGTTTTGGCATCTCTTTGGGACAACACCCCGCCCAAGGCATCTTGTGAGGCATCGGCCTCCACCACGAATGGCTGTTCGGGGTCGGGATGTATCAAGACCGGGGCTGTAGTGAACCTCCTCTTTAGGTTCTGGAAGGCTTGTTCTGCCTCATGGTTCCAACTGAAGCAAACGCCCTTGCGTAACAACCCAGTGATGGGGGTGACAAGTCTAGAGAAACCAGTGATGAAACGACGGTAATAGTTGGCGAACCCTAGGAACCGCTGGACGTGCTTCACTGAGGTAGGGGAAGGCCATTGCAGTATAGCCTCAACTTTCTTGGTGTCCATTTTGATACCTCCAGGGGTTATGATGTGTCCAAGAAACTCCACCGCATCGGTGTGAAAGACGCTCTTCTCCAGCTTGACATACAATCCGTGTTGTTGGAGTCGTCGCAGAACAGTGCGGACGTGCTGTATGTGTTCCACCAACGTTCCAGAGAAGATCAGAATGTCGTCAATGTAGACGATACAGAACTGATCGATGAAATCTCTCAGGACTTCGTCGATGAAGTACTGGAAGGCAGCCGGGGCGTTGCAGAGCCCGAACGGCATTACCTGGTATTCGAAGAGACCATATCTGGTTCGAAACGCGGTCTTCCATTCGTCCCCTTTTCTGACCCTGACGAGATGGTAGGCCCCACGGAGTTCCAGTTTGGTATAGAGGGTGGCGTCTCTCACCTGGTCCAGCAAGTTGGATATTAGGGGTAAGGGGTACCGGTTTTTTATGGTAATGGCATTCATGGCTCTGAAGTCGATGCACGTTCTCAGATCCCCCTCCTTCTTGGTCACGAAAAAGAGGGGGGAAGACACAGGTGATCTGGAGTGACGGATAAATCCGTTGCGTAGGTACTCGTCGAGATATAAGCGAAGGTGTTCGTTCTCTTTTTCGGTAAGGGAATAAATGCGGCTACAGGGAAGAGTGGAACCTGGAATCAGGTCTATTCTACAGTCGAAACTTCGATGAGGAGGCAGAGTGTTCGCTCCTTTTTGTCGAATACTGTAGCCAGGTCCTGGTACACATCCGGCACTGTCCCTTGCGTGGCCATGACCGTTCCGGTGAGTGGTAACGCCTGGGCCTGTACGTCCTTAGTACCGGAGGAGTCTGCTTGCGGGTAACAGCGTGAGAAGCAAAGAGCCGAGTCCAAACTCATAACCCTGGACACCCAATCAATCCGAGGGTTATGTTTCACTAACCACGGGAGACCCAGTATCAAGCGGAACTGAGGTGCGTCGATAACATCGAAGGTGATGGATTCCGTATGGTCATTCTCAAACGTCATTCCCAGGACCTCGGTCTGGAAACGAATGAGACCAGAGGTAAGATCCGTGCCGTCCACTGCCTTAACCGTCTCAGGTTTCGCCTTCGGCACCGCAGCCATACCCAGCTCCATCATGTATCGGTTGTCGATGAAGTTGCCGGTGGCTCCTGAATCGATTAGGGCCGTGACCTGCCATACCAAGCCTGTCAACGTACGTAATGTCACTTCCACACCCAAATGACGGCTGCCGTCACCAAAGGCAGGAGTCGGCGTCTTGGCGGACGAAGAACCCAGTAGCCGGACCCCATCGCCTACTGGGTTTCCCCGTTTCCCGACCAATCTCCCTTGACCACAGGAAGAACAAAAGGCTTCTTCCCTTTTGCTCGGGTAGGTTTTACAGGACATTCCCTGACAAAGTGCCCGTTTTTGCCACAATACAAACACTGGTTCTGTCGTCTCCTTTTCTCCCGTTCTTCTTTGGTGAGAGGCCCACGAACACCTCCTATCTGCATTGGCTCTGGAGCGTCAGAGGATGGAATAGAAATATCGGCGGTTTTTTCTTTGTGCGTCAGGAACCGAGACTCACCACCCCTGTTTCTTTCTGACTTACGCTCCTGTAGCCTGTAGTTCAGTTTCACCACTAGGTCAATGAATGGCCCTATGTCCTCCGGGGGATCAGGTATTTGGGAAAGTAGGTCCTTTAATTCGTCACGCAAGCCCCTGTAGAAGACGGATACCTTCTTGGACTCGGGCCAGCATGCTTCTATCACCAGCCTACTGAAGGTGGTGATGTAGTGCAGTAGATCTGTGTTACCCTGTTTTAAGCCGAGTAATTCATTATCTGCGGCTTGCACAAAGGTATGGCGGGCGAACATCCGTCGCATGTTGTCTTTGAAGACCGGGAGGTTATACAACATGGGATCGTCATTTTCAACCAAAGGAATAGACCACTGGGAAGCATCGCCCCCATGTAGGAGAGGATGAAGGCGATCTTAGATGCGTCATCTGGAAATGCGGAAGCTCGAGCCATGAAGTGTAGATGACATTGATGAAGAAATACACTATACTTGGTACTGTCGCCATAAAAACGTTCAGGTGGAGCCAGCTGTACTGCGTGAGGAGCTATCACCTGTATGGTGGTGTCCGAAACGGGAGTTGTGGCTGAACTACTTGGTTGGAACAAAGGAGGTCTCAATATTCCTTCCTGTCTCACTCTAGCAGAAGGAAACTGGCCCCAAGGCCCCGTTCCCCCGCCTGTTGCCTGTGTCTGCAAGGCGGTGATATCCTGTCTTATGCTATGACTCTCTGCCTGCATGGTGGCAAGTATGGCAGCTATGTCTTGTAGGGTGATCTCGGGGTCGCCCATATCGCCCGGGCAAGATAGACAGCGTGGGCTTTGGATTCTGTCAGAGTCCCACAAGTCTTACCTTCTACTTGTGAGAGGTTCTCGCAGGGGCGATAGGGACCACCACCACTGTTTCCCACCTACCCTAGTAGCTGTGTGAACGCTGACCAGGATGTAGATGGGACCAGGGGTAGAAGCCAGATCTAGACGGGACCAGGGGTAGAAGCCAGGTATATATCCTCAAGATACTGGTCCTGTAATAGAAAGAATAAGGACACGGCTATTACCTGTGGTGAACACCAACCCCCTCCTACGCTCTCGGAGTATTACTAATTCAAAGAATGACAGTATGGGCTACCTTATATTTATATATATGAAATCATCAATCAGAATAGCTGAGAATAAGCGCTCCTGCGTAATTTCCCAGGAACTGTATCTCTTCAGTGCACCAGGAAGTGCACAAGGGACGGTTTCAGTGTTTTTAGTACTTTAAACAAGTAATTGCGCTCCTGCGCTCTTTAATCAAAATCACGAAAAAACAGCGCTCCTGCGCAAATAATAAAGAGAACCTTAAACCAGCAATATGCGCTCCTGCGCGTGCTAAACAAAATCAAGAAAAACAGCGCTCCTGCGCAAATAATAAAATAGAACTGGTAGCACACCGCTGAACACACTCCTGTGCGTGGTGTCAGCAAAGTATTGTAAATAGACTCCTTGATACAAATCATCGACTAGGGAAATGCCTGCACCGGAAAGGTTATTAGTAAAGTTGAGGGTATTGCCACTCTTCTAGGAAGGGAACAGCCAGGGAACAATACTCAGCGCGGCAGACAATAGGCGTCTGCATGGAAGGAGAAGCAACTGATACCCATAGAGGAAAATGCGGAATCTCTACCTGCATCCGATGGCGGCAACGGCGTTAATCCAAAGCGCCGGGATAGCGGGATGCGCCAGCTGATAAGCCCGTCACACCGGAAGCGCCGTGATTAAGGTGGCGTCCGCTTCCGGTCTCCGCAGCTAGACTGCCAACCCTACTCCACACCTGTGAAGTCACGATCACGCTTCGTAAGGCGTGCAGAGGTTTTACGAGCTGATCATAACCATGACACAACTCTACATTGTAAACCAACTGATCGAAATACGATCCTTCATTACAAAAGTTCACATCCTCGGGCCTAACGAGATAATTTGCCGTATGGCCAGCTTCTAAGGATCAGAAGAAGTTGTTCACGGATGGAGGATTTTGAAGTCCATGCGACAGCCTTGTGTGACCAATTAAGAGAAAGAGGCTACCCCAAAAAATTGCTTAAACATGCAAAACGGAGAGCCTGGTATACACCTAGGGAATCCCTTTTATCGAAGAGTTAAGGGGCCTATGACCAAAATGGTGTGTGTGTCCACTTTTAGCTCACACACCAATACATTTCACCAGATTATTTAAAAAAATTGGCATTTACTTCAAGATTTGGAATGCCCGTTTGAAAGACCATTGTTTGCCATGAGGAAAGACACGAGTCTCGGACAACATCTGGTAAGAGCTGACTGTACATCCCTAAAGAAGAAACATGATTTACGCGCTCACTGGAGCTTAAAACCAATTGAGGGCCACCATAAGTGTGGTAACTGTGTATCATGTGAAACTACGAGTGAAAGGTCTGTATTTGAACACAATACCATTAAATGGATTCATAAGTCCTTTTCAAACTGCAAAACGAAAAATGTCATCTATGGAATCACTTGCCCATGTGGAAAACTGTATATAGGTAAAACAAGCCAAGAGATCCGATTATGAATAGTGCAACATCGCTCCAGAATTTGCATGAAAGTACCTAATGCTCCTCTGGTTGGGCACTTCCTACAAGTCAATCATAGTGACAAAGACATTAAATGAACAGTCCTCTGGGTCGTCAAACAGTCGCAAAGAGGTGGAGACATGGAAAATGTCTTACTTCAAAAAGAAGCTTATCTCATCCTGAAATTCAATAGCACTATAACCGGCTTGAATGAAATGTCTGCAATTTCAAGGGCTTAACCCACAGAAAGAAGCTGAATAGCTCCAACTATGTATTTTTCCTGTAATACACTGACTTTGATAATTTGTGCTCTAAAATGAAGTACGAGTAGGCCACCGCTCTATGTAGGGACTACAAGGCCCAGCATTCTTTGCTTAACCCTCATTCAGAATACGGACAAGGATCAGGAAGTCCTTTCCAACATCATTAAGTATAGCTGAACTGAAAGCGCTCCGTAAACCAGATGGTGACCGGGATGTATGCTTGCGGGACGCGTTTGAAGCACGAGTGAGTAACCGCGTAGGAATACAATGTATTTTATCGAGAGCGCACCGAGATGCCATGCTTGTACTAATGACTTTGACCGCGTTTAAACCTACAGAGAATTCACATGGAAGTGCCCGCTACGCTTTGAAAAAACCAAAGAGGCTTTTTCTTCAAATTTACTTTGTGAACGCTCGCTGGCTAACAAAATATACTGCAGGAAGTAAGTTTGACATTGAGCATGACAAAAATGCTGCAATCGTTTAAAGTCTGAAACTTTGGTAAACAACTGAGTTTCTCTTCTCCATGCAGAACAATGCTTAAGTACTCAGCGCCAGTTGGTATAAAAACACGCAATTGAAGTCCCCAATAGGATTGATTAACAGAGCTCGTCCTTAAGTAAGTGGAATTTGCCATAATCACACTAACTGTTAAACGTTCTTACTGTATAGGATTGAAAGATCGTAAATGAGTGCTTTTTTGATGTTTTCAGGGAAATACACTCACAACTTGCTGCATGAACTCCGAAACCTAATAATAAGGTATACTATACATTGGCTGTATCTATGAGTGGATGTAGATAGATGAAAGGGAGGGCGAAATGCTTTCTAAACAAAATATGTGTTTTTCTTTTCTGTTTATTGGTTTGCAGAATCCAGTCTCAGCCCTGAAGAGAATCCCTTGTAATAAAATGGGATTTGAAACGCGTTGGCATAAATTACCATCAGGGGACGAATTTCAATAGAAACATATACAGCGACAGGGGAAAATAATGTTCTGAAAATGTATATCCTATGTTGCTTGAAATGTCCATCCCCGTTGGTTGGTAACCCGTGGTTGCTCCTTTGAAATTGTTGTTGC
The DNA here is from genome assembly GCA_963921515.1 of Calotriton arnoldi. Taxonomy (NCBI): domain Eukaryota; kingdom Metazoa; phylum Chordata; class Amphibia; order Caudata; family Salamandridae; genus Calotriton; species Calotriton arnoldi. The sequence goes on from CAWUFW010001929.1 coordinate 2,058,835, forward strand.
GGTTTACTTTTTGTTGTTTTTCTTGACTGGAACATTCTCTCAATTGTTATTTGTTGTCTTAATTTTGTCTTGATGTTATGTAATTTGTGAAGTGTATTGATTTCTGTCTTTTGAATATACAAAAAAAAAAGAAGAATAACGAACAAATATGTATCAATAAATGATGTTGACCATCTTATTAAGTAGTTTGGTCCTAGTCTGCTTAAACTAGTGGCAGCCTATCAAATAGCCAACTAGATGTTTTTGATTGTTTAGTACTTATTGGCCCATTCTAGCTGTGTTAAGGGCCCACTCCTAGTATATCTAATACTTCTAAAAGTGGCATTTCTAAAATAGTGATAATAAATCCGCAAACACCAATATGCAGCATTTATTACCACTATTCCAAACATCCGAACCTTGATCACGCTACTCCTTTCATATCAGGAATTTCCACTGAAGCACATATCAGGGAATCCCCAATGTATCCCTATGAGAGAGCATCCTCACAGCAGTGAGAAACCAAATAGGCTGTTTGGCACTACCATGACATGCCACACAGTTAAGGCACATGTCCTACCTTTTACCTACATTGCACCCTGCCCATAGGGCTAGCTAGGGCCTACCTTAGGGGAGTCATAGACGTGGCAACCACTTTATGTGCCATGTCAAAGCGGCAGTAAACTGCACGCGCAGGCCCTGCAGTGGCAGAGGCCTGAGAGAGGTTTGAAAGGCTACTTTGGTGGGTGGCGCAAGCAGCGCTGCAAGCCCACCTGTAGCCTTTAATTTACTGGCCCTGGGTATATGAGATACCACTGTAATAGGGACTGATAGGTAAATTAAATATGCCAAACAAGTGTAGACCAATCTTACCAAGTTTACCATAGAGAGCACATGCACTTTAGCACTGATCAAAAGTGATAAAGTGCCCAGAGTCATAAAACCACCAACAACAGGTCAGAAAAATACAGGACGAAGGCAAAAAGTTCTGGGATGACCCTGCAAAAAGGGCCAAGTCCAATAGGCATGTTGTAAGGTGCTACCTAAGTGGGTGGTACAATAGGTGCTGCAGGACCACTGGTAGCATTTAATTTACAGGCCCTGGGTATATGGTATACCACTCTACAAGGCACTTACAAGTAAAAGAAATATGCCAATTGGATATAAACCAATTTAACCATGTGTAGGGAACAGAGCACAAGCACTTTAGCGCTGGTTAGAAGTGCTAAAGTGCACAAAGTCCTAAGGCCAACGAAAACTAATTCAGCAAAAAGTGGAGAGAAAAAGGCAAAACTTTGGGAGTGACCCTGCAAAGAGGGCCAGGTCCAACACTGATATTTTGTTTTGTGACTATTTTTCAATCAATAATGGTTGTGGTGCACATTGTATCACAAATCCTGATGATCTACAGTCTAAAAAATTCTAAAACAGGCCCCAAGTAGTGTCTCAGGCAGATATGTATTACAAAAAATCCACTTTGGGTCTTTGGTCAGACATCGCCTTTTTCTTGCGAAAGCAGGGTGATCGCCCATGGGGCTGTTATTTGGATGTTCCAAGGTAAACTAAAAGTGAAAGGAAGTGGCCAAAACCCAATGTTTGACAGACAGGGTACTGCATATCATTTATGTTGCAGTATCTTGTGTGTAAGAACAAATTTAGAGATGATAGGGTTTCAATCACTTTTAGAATTGCGGATCTGACAGTAAAATTAGGGTAGGAATGTCCAGCCACTCATAATATTATTTATAACAATGTATTTGTCAACATAATGTAAATACATGTATGTAACCTAACCTGACTCTAGGCTTGACTATATAGGCTATATTTGGTCAGGGCCCCCTCTGTAAGCATGTCTAACTCCACTGAAATGAAATTTCGGGTCCTGTCACATGCACTTTCGCTATGGTGTGTCCCAGCAGAAGTTATTGAGCAGTGAATGTAGGAGGTCTATCACAGATGGTGATTAGGAGACAAGTGACCTCATGGACTTAACAAACATGTACTACACCATGACAGATTTACCATCAATGGACGTTTACACAGCAATGATGGCATATGACATTTTCCGCTGAGCTTGGACCACTTGAGCCAACGTGGGACCACGACCACTGGAAATGTAGGTACAGCCTTGACTTACTAGTCCATCATCCATCTGCCACTTTTGGTCTGCCATCAAGAAGCATCGTTGTAAACACAGAGTAGTGGTTCTTAACCTGTGGTCCTGGGACAAGACGATTCCATCATCCACCCCAGGCAAGATGGACAAGAATATGTCAACGTAATGAACGTGTGTACAAACGACATGCAGATCTGAAAACCATGCAGGAAAGGCACATCATTAAGAAGTACAAGCTGAACCATAACATCATAGAGGCTTTGGCACAGCAATTTAAATCTGAAATACATAATCACAAAAGCAAACTTAAGTCAACTGATGTTTGTATGGGCACATAATGGCATAATACATTGTGTAAACATAATGGCTGAGACTTACCTCCATGGTGCAAGGCCTGCCATTTGTTATGGTATGCAACTGTTCTGTAGCACCAGTGACTCATGGTTGGAACCTGAAAGGTTTGCACAGACACTGGTTATGTTGAGGTCTGCAGTGCAAACGACCTGCACATTAATGGAGTAGAAATGCTTTCTATTGAGTTGCACTTCCTCCTGGTTATGAGGTTTTGCAAATGTAACGTTGGTCATATCTATGGCACATACCGCATTTCATATGCCTCCCAATCCACACAACTTGGTCTTGGATATTTTTTTTATTAGTTTTTTATTAAACAAAACATCACGGTACATACAGTGCAGAAAAAAAGGCAAGCTACAGTGTACATCATGGCAGAGGTAGCAGTAAGAGGCATTCTCGACAAATATACAATAATTTTGCATATAAAGCATTGCTTCTTTAAAGTTAATAATATTTTTCATCTATAGCTTGAGGGATTGTAATCACATTTCCAGCTGTGCAAATCTTATCTGACATAACTACATCATTTATGCAGGCAAGCTCAAGTCATTGACTCCTTATCTTGAACCCCTGCCCCCTCCGCTTCCCCTGTTTCCTTTCCCACCAAGTATTGCTTGAACAGGCCCCAGAAGTTCTTAGGGCGATTCAGCGGTGGAAGCAGCTCGCTGTACAGTTCAGATTGGGTATTGCAGTATATCATGTCTCTGGACCAATCAGAAGTTGTAGGAATTGGGCCTCGTGCCCACCTAATAGCAATCCTACGTTTGGCAAGCAATAGTCCCATGTCGATTAATCTGCGAACATCCTTGGGCAACTTCAACGTGTACCCTAATAAGGCCATCAAAGGGTTTAGTGTGAGTTCCAGGCCGCAAATTTCACTCAGTAATTTGAAGATTTGATCCCAATAACTAGCTATACCGGGGCACGCCCAGGCAAGATGCATAAACCCGGCAGGGTCCAACCCACACCTCTCACAGGCAGCAGAGTCCCATAGCCCATATCTAAGTAGCCACTCAGGAGTATAGTAAACCCTTTGGAGGAATTTAAAATGAATTAGCCGATGTCTACCATTTAGTGAGACTTGTTTAGTAACCTCACAACAGTAGCTCCACACTTTGTCATATAGTGCAACTCCTAAATCAGTTTGCCACTCTCTCCTGACTTTGGTGTAATGGTGCCATCTATTATCTTGTGTCATAGAGTATATTATAGAGACCACTATATGAGGAGTCTTACAACGTAAAAGGTGGGAAAGGGGTTTTAACTCCAGGAGCTCCAGCATCTCCGAGCCGAGCAGCTCGCTTAATTCATGCCTAACTCTATGGAATTGGAAACGAACCAACTGCGAGGGGAGAGCATCCCCTACATTCAGCTTGTCCCAGCAACGAGCCCTACCTTCCACAAACAGATCCTCCATTTTAGAGACACATACTTAATCAAGCGCCTGAATCACCCTTCTCTCGCGACTTATTGGCATCCAATCACACCACTTAATTGGGGCCAAAGGGGAATAAAGAATGGCTCCCACTTGACGTTTCAGCAAGTTATGCCAAGCATGCACTACAGAGTTTATAGAATCCAAGACCCCTGTTCTTCTAATCGGCGCCCGGAACAGTAGTGCTGGCAACTGCTCGGTAGCTGATGCAATCTTTTCTATGAATAGATGCGGGGGGCACATGTCCTCTCGTATCCAGTGGTAGGCGTGGGAGCTTTGGGCTGCCCTGTAGTAGAGCTCAAGGTCCGGGGCACCCAAACCCCACAAAGAATATGGCAGTGTTAGTATATTCCAACTGACTCTCGGTTGTTTTCCTGCCCAAGCAAGTCTAATGAGAAGTGAGCGGAGGATTTAAAAAATATGCAGGGGCAGAACAATAGGTATGTTTAGGAAAAGAAACAGAAATCTGGGCAGAACTACCATCTTTATAAGGGATATACGTCCCAAGAGTGACAGAGGTAGACGGATCCATCTTTCAATATCCTCCTCTAGTCGAGAGATCAGTCTACCATACTACTCCTTGATCACCAGAGCAGAGTCATGTGCACTCGGACGCCAAGGTATCTTATAGTTTCAGTTGACCACTGTAGCGGGTAACCCAATTCCGTCGGAATCATAGCAGGGGTTAAGGGAAAGATTGTCGACTTTGCCCAGTTAATTTTCAAGCCCGATCTGTCACCATATTTTACCACCTCATCAAGAATTGGGGTGAGATTGACCTCCGGGTCTCTTACGTACAACAACGTATCATCCGCGTAGGATGACACAATAAGGTTATATCCGGGGAATCTAATTCCCCTATGGCTGTGGTATTCCCTCAGAGCACAAGCGAGCATCTCCGCTACTAGGGCATATAGCAACGGGCATAGGGGACACCACTGTCGCGTACCTCTGGATATTAGTATAAGGGACGTAACAGTGTTGCCTACCCGAATTCTAGCAGATGGAGAACTATATAAGACCTCTACCAGGCGTAAGAAAATATTGCCCACTCCCATTCGGCTCAAGACTGCATGCATGAATGGCCATTCCACTGAGTCAAAGGCCTTCTCAGCGTCCAAGAAGACCGCTGCAGCCTTAATCTCAGGTCAGATATGCTGCATTGCACCGAATACCGTTCTGAGGTTGTAAGAAAGGTTACGTTCTGGAACAAACCCCGCTTGCTTTGAACCTACGAGCAGGGAAATTAGCGGAGCTAAGCGGTTAGCTAGGACTTTCGCAAATAATTTCGTGTCAACATTGAGAAGCGATAACGGACAAAATGATGAGCATTCATCCGCCGGTTTGCCAGGCTTTAGGATAGTTACTATAAGCGCCTCTCTCATAGAAGCAGGTAACGTTCCCTCCGCTCCCATCTCTTCAAAAAGGGTACACAGGTGTGGGATAAGTAAGTCTTTAAATTCTTTGTAGAACGCTACAGTAAGACCGTCCGCCCCAGGCGCACCCCCGGATCTCATCGAGCTCAGTGCCATCGATATCTCATAGGCATCCAAAGGCCTCATAAGGTACTCCCTGTGTTCATCTGAGAGCCAGGGCATCTGAATCTGTTCAAGGTAGTCAGTAATGGCCATATCATCAGAGGAGACTTTCTTGCCATATAGATCAGTGTAATATTGATTGAACCTGTTAGCAACATCTGCAGTTTCAGTCAACAAACCCCCATCCGCCGCCCGTATCTCAGTCACACTTGCCGCCTCCCTCTTGCCTCGCAGCAGGGCAGCCAGCACAGCCCAAGGACAGTCCCATTCACCATACGTGCGAGCCACTGCATACTTCCCCATATGCTTTACTTCTGTATCTGCAGCCTCATGATATTCAATCAACATATCTTTCACTCTTTCCGCTGCAGCAGGGCAGTCATTCTCCACCATTTCTTTTTCCAACTCAGCTAGCCTTTCCTCCAGATGTTTCAAATGTTGCCGGATGGAGCGCAACACTCCAGAATGTTTAGCCATAGCTATCCCCCTGATATATACTTTAAATGTTTCCCAAACAGTCGCAAACTTGTGGACCGATCCTATGTTAGTGTCGAAGAAGGATTCCATTGCCTCAGCAAGCTCAGCACGGAAAACACTGTCCATTAACGAGTATTGCGGAAAGCGCCACGTGAAAGGCGTCGGTCTCGTCCTTAAATTAACTATATCAAGCAATATTTGGGAGTGATATGAGAAGGAGTGGGGGAGGACCCTGCAGTCCTGCACTCTCTGCATCAGGCTTCTCGATATAAACCAATGATCTATTCTAGTGTGTAGTTGATGTGGTGCAGAATAATGGGTGAATCCTCCCGTGCCCGGGTATCTTTCCCTCCATACGTCTAGTAAATCGAGCTGTATGGCAATGTCACAGACCACCTTTGCTGCTGCAGAAGGGCGTCTCACCGGCCCACCCGATCGGTCCAAAGCGGGGTCCATCACACAATTAAAGTCCCCACCCCAGAGAATGGGCAACACCCACCCAATTTTCATATGACCCAACAAGTTTTGATAGAACGACGGGCAGTCATAGTTAGGCCCATAGACATTAATCGTCAGCCAATCGATCCCCTTTCCCGTGCATCTGGAAATTGTGTATCTGCCAGCAGCATCGGTTTCAAGAGCTTGTATTTTAATACCTGACTTGGGGTTCACCCATGTAATGACACCCATGGTGTGAGAAGTGAAGCCAGCTGAGTGTATAAGACCGTGGAGAGTTCGGTGCCTCAACATGTTGCTACCTGCAGGCAGATGAGACTCCTGCATCAATGCAATATCTATCTCATGCCTCATGAGGTATGCCATCACCTTACGTAGTTTCCTATAATCATTTAGCACTCTAATATTCCAAGTAAGTAGTCTAACTTTCTCACCTCTACCTTTCATCAGGGATTAGTGTAATTATCACATCAGGGACCATCTTATACCAAGGGTAACACAGATTACATCCCAGGTACATCCTTAAAAGTAGAACATAGCCTGCACATTACCTGTATCCTACACGGCAGTACCGAGCAAGAAACCTCCCTCCCCCCCCCACCCATGTCATGCCTTCCCCAACAGGGCATGATCGAGCCCAACTCACCCTTCCCCTTTTGCATAGCAAGTCCATAACAATTTGAGAAACGCACAAGAGAAATGTGTGCAAAAACAAAACAGGTAGTGGGTAACACTCAGGGGCGGATGTTACCGGCATCACGCAAACGTGCAGTTATAACCTCGTGAGGTAAAAACCAGCCATCCAAATCTATTAAGCATTCCCCACCCGACTATAGGAAATAAGTCCCCTCAGGGCAGGGCGCACTACAGCATAAAGGATGATATAATTGTGACATAGCTCCAAACCCTAGCACAGTAGCCACAAACATATCTTGAGTTACATCCAACATCTCAGGGTACTGGCACCAAAATAGTCCATGTCCCAGAGCGCTGGATTACCCCAGGGTAGCTCCTCGAGATCCATCCCTTCGGAGTGACAGTAACATACCTTTTACTATAATTATCACACTGTCCGTCTCATCAATCCAGGCCCTTTACTTTTCCAGATCACCTCTTGCTGCATCCGGATGTTCTTGATCCAAGTTGTCTTGCCTGCCAGATTTTGTACAGTCCTTTAGGGCCTTTTGCAGTGACCTAGGGTCAACAAATATTTTTGCAGTGCCATTCATTACGACCCTAAGCCTGGCAGGATAGAGCATGGCGTAGTCCAATCCCAGTTCTCTCAATTTCCGCTTCATTGGGACAAACTGTCTCCTCGCCTCTTGGACTTTAATAGTAAAATCAGGGAATAGTGATAGGGAAGAGCCCTCATACTGAAGATCTTTCAGCTCTCTGGCCTTCTTCAGAGCAGCGCCTCTAGCCCTATAATTCAATAATTTCGCAATCACAGGGCGGGGCAGAGCACCCGGTGGCGGCCTGGGCCCCCAAGGAGCGGTGAGCACGCTCCAAAATAAACATGTCTGAGAACGTATCCCGGCCAAGTAGAGTGACAAGCAACTTTTCTATGAAGACCTCTATGTTTCCAATCGGCGTGGTCTCAGGCAGCCCAACGACTCGGATATTACTGCGTCTAGATCTAGCTTCTAAGTCTTCCGCTTTTTCCTGCAGGGTCCTTAGTATCTTCCCCATCTGTTTCTGCACTGCGTCAGGTTCCGTTTGCGCCTCTTCAACGTCCGCAACTCTCCTCTCTGTCATATCTATTCACTCTGCATGCTTGTCTATGCGCTCCGACATCCTGTCCATTCTGTAGGCAAGAGAGTCAATTTTAGCGTCAATAGTGGACAGGCTTTTTTGCATAGCAGCCAGAATCTGTCTCAGCTCCCCCTCCGATTCCTCCGGAGCCGTTTGCTGTTCTGCGCCGGCAGGGTCTGTCTCCTCTTCTCTATGGCATGATTTACGCTGCTCAAATTGCAGCTTCTGCTGCGTTTTGTCCACCTTGCCCATCTTCAGAGGGTAGGACAGAGGGAGAGCGCAGCCCACTTTTGGTCCCTAGTTCAGCCCCAGGGAAGCTCTCCCAGACGATTGCCAGACGATGCAGTCTCTCAGACCTCTCAGTACCTCCACTTGGCAGTCACTTTTCACAGTTTAGGACTCACAGCCCCACACCAGCCCAGCTACACTCTGCTGATGCCTGTCGTAGGTAGACAAGGAGCCACGTGCTCCACAAAAGGAGGCCTCCGCATTAGAATCCAATGGCAATAAAGGTAACCCTGAAGCTCGCTGTATTATCTGCGCCTCACATCCAAATGAACCACAGTCACTTATCGTTCATATTGGGGCACACTGCTCTCTGCCCTCAGCTCTACAGGCGCAGTGTCAGGCTCCGTATCGTACAGCGCATCCAAGCGTGGGGTAGCAGCCCTCACGCGTGCACCAGGCCGCCCCGAGACCCCATCCGCCTCAAGAGTCACCCAAAGATGTCAGCAGGCTTGAGCCCCCTTCCTCCAATGTCCGCGGGTCGCCTCACAGCCCTTCCAGCAAGCGTTACTGTCGCTCGTCCCTAGAAACAGTATCAGGGTAAAAGAAAAACTCCTCCTATCGGCTGCGGCAGTCTATTATCAGCCGCTGTGTATTATATCATTATGGCTGTCCATGCGACACATCAAATCTAGGGCGCTCCGTTCCCCCAGGCTGTCCCGCTCCAAGAGCTCCCCCACGCTGTGCACTCGCCTCACCCTGCAGGCGAAGGTTCGTCTCGGAAGCCGGAGCTACAGCAAGGGGACCGCGACAGTGCCCCTCGGTCACTGCAGCTTCTTACCGCTCAGGACACGTACCATAGGGGGAAACAGGCAGCTGCAGCAGCTCACAATCGGGCACAGGCACAGCCTCCACCATGCGCACGGCGCAGGCCTCGTGTTGTCACTCGTAACCTCTGCGGGCTGGGCGCATCAATTTTCTTTATACTGGGCTCATTCGATAGCCCGTGCTCTCCAGACACGGGGGCAACGATTTTCGAGTGCCGGGTGGTCCGGGAATGCAAGGATAATTACGGATCGTTTCGATGGCTAGCGGAGCGTTCTTATGCCGCGGCCATCTTTAAGCCAGGCAAGCTCCGCCCTCTGGTCTTGGATATTTTTCAGTGTAGCATAATCCATTGGAAATTGGATGTAGTCATTCATGTGTGTAAGTATAAAATACAGGACCTGGTTAAGGACAGCAGAAAAAGTTGATTAAGGCATTCCCTTTAACTCACTAACTGTATGCTGGAATTAGCCAGTAGCATAAAAATGTAACACTGCAATAATCTCCACAATAGGTGGGATGGCAGTCTGAATCCTTATGTCCTACAAAAGTTCTGATTGTCATCATTGTTCAATGCCTTTATGGTATTCTTGTTCAGCCTGTACTGCTTAATGATGTGTCTTTCCAGCATGATCTCTATTTTGTGACATGGTTGGCACTTACATTTATTAGACTGACTTATCCTCCATCTTGCCAAGCGTAGATGATGGATATATCTGCAAAAGATGACTACAATGTCTCAATATAGGGCACATGTTTGATGGACACATTTGTATATTTTTCAGATTGACCACAAGCCTAAATGCAGACACATGTAACATATTCAATGTAAGTAATTGTGGTGACATTAGCTACACACTCAAATATAATATGCAACATACATAAATATGTAAACAACCAAATAAGCATCTTTAAAATTACCTATAATCACACAGTTTTAACATTTTTGTTTTAGAATTTTTAAATATATTTGTTAAAAAATGAAGTCTCACATTTTAACATTTGAATATTTAAATGTTTTTAATTAAATTTGTTTTTCTTGACACAAATTACATTTTACCATTTATGATTATCTTTCTTTTTTTTTAAATCCCTCAAAGTTGATAGATATTACACTGTGGGTGGTGTAAATTTGTTGATTCTAATGGTGATGTTCTATTTGTTATTCATAGAATCAACGTGCTGATGATGGAACCATCAGTCCATGACGTGCTACAAGTTGCCACATTGTCAGGCATGTCCTATGTTAACAATTTCGTTTTTTAAAAGTGGACTAACCATGGTGAAAGCTTGACGTATCTGTCATGCATGAAGGACTAGTAACTAAAGGCTGTACGTATATTTTCCAGCCGCCGCGATCTTGAATTAGTTAAACTGTTCTGCACAGTACTAAGGATCCTAACTGTGATCTGTAGAAGACCTCCTCTACTGTTGTTGCTCACTGTATCTCTGACACAATATCGTGGTAAACAATATAGTTTGCAAAATATTGTCAAAACTATTGTTTACCACAATATCATGCTTCTATACTTATAATGGCAAATATCAAAATATCATGAAAATTAATATAAAATTTTTTTTTTTTAAATATAACTGCAGTCTAAAGTTATAAATGTTAAATATTTCAATATATAAATGTGTTGGACCTAGGAGAGGTTAAATGTACTATTCCCACCTCAAACAGTGAAACAGTAGGGAAAGGGTTAGATTTCAGAAGGGGTTAAATTTGCTATTCCCGTTCCAGTCTCAGCAACAGCAGGGAAAGCATTGGATTTCGGAGTGGTTACATTTACTATTCCTACTCCAAACAGTGCAACAGTTGGGAAAGTGTAGGACTTCGGAGGGGTAAAATTTACTATTCCCACTCCAGTCTGAATAACAGCAGGGAAAGCATTTGATTTCGGAGGGGTAAAATTTCCATTCCCACCCATAACAGCACAACAGTAGAGAAAGTGTTGGACTTCAGGGGGGTAACATTTACTCCCACTCCAGTCTGTGCAACAGCAGTGAAAGCTTTGGATTTTGGAGGGGTCACATTAAATATTACCACTCCAAATAGTGCAATCGTAGGGAAAGTATTGGACTTCGGAGGGGGAAAATTTCCTATTCATACTCCATTTTAGCAACAGCAGGGAAAGCGTTGGATTTTGAAGGGGTAAAATTTACTATTTCCACTGCAGTCTAAACAACAGTAGGGAAAATGTTGGACTTTGGCGGGGTTAAATTTACTATTCCCACTCCACACAGTGAAAAGTAGGGAAAGCATTGGATTTCAGAGGGGTAACATTTACAATTCCCACTCCAAATAGTGCAACAGTAGGTAAAGTGTTGGACTTCGGAGAGGTATCATTTTGGGCCTGATTACGATGTGAGTCGGAAATCCTCTGACCACAGGTCGGAGGCTTTCCGACTCACATCATAGCTTTCACTTTCGACCACTGCATTACAATGCCGGCGGTCGAAAGGGAAATTGTCCGGTCATTCTGGCTGGATTCTGACAGGCTCAAGGAGCCGTCGGCCAGTCAGAGGCCCTACTGTAATCCCTGAGGACGGCATTTCCAGCATCGGGATTACGATGCCGGTTTCCGACAGGCTTTCCATGTCGGGCTTTCCGACATGGAAAGCCTGCCGGAATGCGACTTTGGGTGCCCCTAGCAGAGCCCCCATTCCTCCATGGCCTCCAGTCTGGGGAGGACGGGGCACCTATGGTGCCCCCCTGTTAATCCCTGTACCATGTGGCAGGCACCTTGAGGTGTCTGCCACATGGTGCAGGGATTAACAGAATCTCCCATTTCTCTATGGGAACTTGAGCTACGGCCGGTTTACGCACCATGTGCGGTCGCATTGTAATACTGCGGTCTGGACCGCCGACCAGAGGTCGGTCAGTCCAAAATCCCTGATGATGTTGGTCGGTGGCAACTTCAACCGACATCATAATCACAGCCTTAGTATTCCCACCCCAGTCTGTGCAACAATAGGGAAAGTGTCAGACTTTGGCAGGGTAAAACTTACCATTCCCACTCCAATTTGTGCAACAGTAGGGAAAGTGTTGGACTTCAGAGGGGTTAAATTTACTATTCCGACTCGAAACAACACAACATTAGGGAAAGTGATGGACTTTGGGGGGGTTAACTTTATTATTCTCACTCCAAACATGGCAACAGTAGGGAAAGCGTTGGATTCCGGAGGGTTAAAATTTACTATTCCCACTCCAAACAGCGCAACAGTAGGGAAAGTGTTGGACTTTAGAGGGGTAAAATTTACTATTTCCAGTCCCGTCTGTGCAACAGTAGGGAAAATGTTGGATTTTGGAGGGGTGAAATCTACTATTCCCACTCCAAACAGAGGTCAGTAGGGAAAGTGTTGAACTGCAAAGAGGTTATTTTACTATTCCTACAGCAGTCTAAGCAAGAGTAGGTAAAGCACTTCACTTCAAACACATTACATATGAGTAACCCCATGAATGTAGAAAAAATATTACTCTTCATATTATAATTATTAACATGAACATTTTTTATATATAATATGTATTAAAAAAATGAAAAACAATCAATTTACATATTTACTACTCAATAAATAAATTAATTATCAATTAATAAATACTTGTTATTCAGTTATTACTTAATTAACTTTCTATTCTATACCCCTACAAACCTAGCAGCCCTCACCTAAAATATAACTTAAAATAAGTATTCCATAATTTACATTTTTAAAATCAATTAAATAATTAATTAACAATTAATAATTAATTGTTAATTGATTATTATTATTTAACCAACTTTCCACCCTAGACCCCTACGAACCTAGCAGCCCACAACTAAAATATAAGTAAAATAAATAAGTATTACATAATTTACAGATTTAAAATTCAACTAAATAATTAATTTACAATTAATAATTAATTAATTGTTACTTAATTAACTTCCCACATATACCCCTACAGGTCTAGCAGCCTGCAACTAAAATATAAGTGAAATAAAACAGTATTATATAATTTACATAATTAAAATCAGTTAAATGATTAATTTACATCTAAATAATTAATTTTCAATTTAATTTTTAATTTTTAATTAATTATTACTTAAGTAAATTCCCATCCTAGGGCCCGATTACGATGTCGTTTGGAAACTGTCCTGAACTAATCGGTTCCGGACTAGTTTCCAAACGAATCGGGTCCTGTGAGTCCAGACGACCGATTACGATGCCTCCCAACGTTGTTCGGTCGGACTCGCATTGACTTCAATGGGAGCCTGTGTTCCGAACGTGAACACAGGTTCCCATTGAAAAAAGGGGTGGTTGGAGAAAAGCTTGCACCCTGTGGTGGGCACCCCATGGTGCCTACCACATTGTGCATGGTTGGGAAGAGGGGTCCCTTGGGTACCCCCACGGGCCACATTCGGATGCCTTCGGGTGAAGGGGGGCCCGCAGTGAGCCCCCAAAGACCGATTCCGAAAGCCATTTTGTCTCGGGCAAACTGAATCGGAACGGCTGTCCGAATCGGTCATCGTAATTGCTCGTCCGGAAACCATGTCCATAGAGCTGTACAAATCAGAGCCCTTCCTAACAACATCGTCATCGGCCCCCTAGATCCTTACAAACCTAGCATCCCGCAACTAAAATATAAGTAAACGAAATCAGTGTTCCATATTTTACATAATTTAAAAAAAAAAAAAAGAATGAATAAATCATTAATAATACATTGTTAATTTACTTAATTAAAAATCAATTACAAATTCACACTCAATAAGGAACCGTTGATTAATTATTACTTAATTAGTTTCCCACACTATACCCCTACAAACCCTACAGCCCACAAATAACATATAACTAAAATAAATCAGTATTGCATAACTGCCACAATAAATATCAATCATAACATTTAATACAATTTATTAAATAATTCATAATGAATTATTGCCTCATTACCTTCCCACCCTATCCCACTACATACCCAAGAACCCACGAACAACACTATAAATTACTATTAATAATTAAATAAAAAAGTCTAGATCACCTAAAATTACAACCTATTTAAAGAAATAAAATAATAACATTTATTTAAACAATAGTAACACATAAAATTAATATATCAACTAAAATACATTTAAATAATTAAAAAACGATATTTTAACAACTTTAATACTAAAAACAATATTAAAAATATCAGTATTCTTCAAAATTATATTTATTACCTCAAAAAACAATATTCTTGTCAACAATATTTGTCCATCACCATATTTGTGTGTCACGATATTTAATTTCTTATGTTTATGTGTCCAGATATTTTAAACTCAATATTTTGTCTAGACATCTGCTGACCAACGTCTGCTGGGACCCACCTGAAAATGGCGGGGACAGGGCCCCCAGATTCACTCCAGAGGAGTTGGATATTCTTGCTGATGGGGCTTTGACCAACTACAGCCAGCTATATGGTTCGGCAGAAAGTCCGGCAATCTGAATACATTTACTTCCTAAATGTTAGAGATAATTTGAAATAATTAATACAGTGAGTAACCTGGCCCTCTGACCTGAATGTTTCAAATTTCCCATCCACTGTAATATAACTGTTAACATCCCTCTGGTCCCCAATCTGTGTTTTAAACACAGTATAGTGTAAAACAAATATTTTGCAGTACCAAGAGTGTGAGTTTGGCTACTTTTTTGCAGATTTGAGTTACCTCTGAACATTTAAATGAGGGCACCTAGGCGCCTTCCCAGCTTTTGTAATTCAAAGGAATCATGGCCTGACCACAGATCTACAGAGAAGCATTTTTTGTAACATAGATATGCCTGGAGCTCTACTTTCGGCCTGATTTTGTATTTGTTATTTGTTAGTACCTCAGGATTTGTGACAGAATGCTCTCCCAACCCTGACTGATGGAAAAAAAAGCTGCAAAACTCAAAATGAGACAAAAAACGTAATCTGTTGAACAATGGCCTAGGCATTTGGCATGGGAAGATCGGTGGTCAATGAGGGTAGCAACAATCTGAGGGTAAAATTGAGGAACATCTATTGTGTCATGAAGCATGTCATGTTTTGCATTGAATAGTGTATTGATGGCACTTCGACATTCCCTTCGAAAAACATTCTCAAAGAGATTTACTGGGAAATGGTTGCACAAGAAGAATTCAGATCTCACGACCCTTCCACACTCACGGGGCTCTTCCTTCAAATTAAACCATACCCGAGCCAAGAGTCATATTGGGATAAAATCACAAAGCCTTTGGATCGGAAACTTTACTTCCAATTTAGATCTGGCACTTTGCCGTTGAAGTCTTTCTCATCCAAATGGCTTCGCACCGGGGATAACAAATGCCCTGTCTGCGTCAAACAAGTAGAATCATATTCCCATGTGCTCTTTGCCTGCCCTGCTTACGCGAGGCCGCGGAAAGTTTGGCTGGCCCAGCTCTGTAAGAATTTGGGCACAAGATTATACAAATAAGCCTTACGAATTCTACGCTCTGACTCTTCTACCAGGTATGCAATCCCTGTGGCCAAGTTTTTGAGGTGGATGTGGCAGATCCGCTCTAAATTAGCTAAGGCTAGCAATTCCCCTCATTGAAACCACCTATTATCCAACACGAATATGGGCGTAAACTAGGCTAAGCGGGGCTCATTTAAGCTAAACCGGGAGTATGAGATCGATTTCAATCAATGTGTTATTTTTTAGTCTTGTTTTAATATGTAATTCTTGAAAAGATGCCTCTACTCGCTTTTTTGCACAAATGTATTAACTTAGATTTTAACTTCGATCTTAACTTTTGTATTCTGGAGCTATTTTTAACCTATTTGTTTTTACCTGTATGTGCTTTTATGACTTGCTCAGTCGAATAAAGCTATCTTGATGATGATGATGATGGTATTGATGGCACAAGTGATTTAGGACATGGCACTATCTGAGCAAAAGACAGTGGAAGTAAGCTTGCCACAGTCAAGCAACGGGGACAACGAAGTTGGAAAGATCACAGTGCACTTGACTCCAAAGAGAGCAGTCATACTGTCATTTTGGTGGTCAAGGTGGGCGTTCCCATTTTGGATGGAGTACCCTCTCTATGAAAAAACAAAGGCGCTGAGTTAGAGTTGGGCACAATTTTGATATCTGTAATACTCGTCAAACTGAGACAAATCTACTGTTGTCTGTATTACAAGCGCCATAGGATATAATACACTTGCAAGTCAGCGAAGGGTTTAGCTGTTACACTAGTCATAGAGTAACCCAGCCACCAACCAGTAAAACAAGGCTAATGTGTCTCCATAATGGTTTCTGTGCCACTACTATCAATGTGTTACTAATTTTCTTCCTGTAGCTTTACATTTTAGCATTCTTGGACATTAATATTTAAAAATAAAAATATATATTTTTAATATAAATTTGAGGATGTGATTCTCTGTTGCAAACGTAATGGCTATCCCATCTGCTCTATCACAATAGGCAATAATACACTTGTAACATAGCAAATGGCATTTCTGTACACCAAACGTTAAACAAGTGGTTCACGACATTCACACACCTCTGGTGCAGGTAGAAAGTATTGGTCATACTCTAAACTCTAATAAACATAATTGTTGCCACTCCCATGTATGTCTAACTATTCTGTGACATTGATAGTAACCCTTAACCTTTACTATGGGATGCTTCACACACACAAACAGGTCCATGTCCACATAGTACTTAAAGTGTGATTGCAAATACTTACAAATGTGAATGAAGGGCATGGGCTAGGAGTATACACCATGCAGGTAGCATTCCTGTCACCATAAATATAAGTATCAAAGGGAATTTTATGTGTCAAATTTTGATTTTGGCAGATGGGATATTACTCAACAAACATGGCTGAACACACTCCCATCGTATTACAAGTGCATTAGAACATATGGCACTTGTAATATGGTGGACCGGATTTATGCCACATTTGTGATAGAGTGTCCCGTCTGTCAAACTCTACCAATGACCACATTGTTTTTGAGTCGTAATAAATTCTGAATAGTTTTTAAATGTTAGCTTGGATCTACATTTTTACATTAACAGATATTGGGCCTGATTTTGAGTTTTGTTGACTGGTACTAGTCACAAACATGATTCATTTCATGTCCACCTTATTACAAGGGCCTTAGGCTATAATGTACTTGTAATAAGGGAGACAGGAAATCGATCACATTTGTGACGTAGTAGCCCGTCCATCAAATTCAAAATCAGGCCCTCTCTGATGTCACATTGGGCACATTTTCTTTAGATTATTAACCTTCATTGAAAAAACTGAGGACATCTTTGCTATGTGCACATTTTGTTAAATCATCCATGTCTACTTTCAGCTCCCTTTGGAGAAAGTGAAGGAGACTCTAGGTACACTTTAGGGGATCATCAGGAGACCAATTGGGAGTCGAAAGGTGAAGTCAACCACACAGATGGATCCAGTGTCACTGAGGGTGAGGGGGCTAGCCAAGAGGCCACTTCTCCAACTGACTACGAGGCTTGTGAATCTGGCCAGCCCCTTACGGTGGTGGCTGAAAGATCAGAGCCTACAACATCTGCTCCTGCGGCCACCACCACCATCACTTCTGCCCCGTGGAATCAATGCAGCACCCAGTCCATAAATAATCTTGGGTCTCCTTCACCCTAGGCACCTCTGACCCTACTCCCTCCCAGCAAACACTAGTACCAATGGAGGTACTGGAATTTCTTAAGAACCTCGCTGTGTGACAGATGGCATTGTTGCATCCATAAAGGGCATCAGTCAGCAACTTGCCCAAGTAATTGACATCCTGGATGACATGCGCTCTGCCTTGTATGCCACACCGAGAGGTCCTGTTTCTGGTAGTACCTCCTTCAATACTAGTCTTATGGCACATCTGCCCCTATTCCTCCTTATGACACCATTCTAATCCATAACCCAATTCCATTACATGACCCCATTGCAAGACCTAACCCCGTTCCAAACCCCACCCCAATTTCCCATGCTCACCCACCTACTCTGCCTACCTCCACTATTTCACCTCTCCCTAAATCACACGATACCCCCAAATACTCCCATACCCACAAACCTCAATGTGCCCACTTCCTTTCCTGAAAACAGGCCCTGTCCACCCTAACAAAATCCTAAAATCGCCACCTGTCCCAAAGAAATAGGTGCTCAGGCTACCATAAACTCCAGGAGGATGGAGAGACCCCTGAGGAGGA
The DNA here is from genome assembly GCA_963921515.1 of Calotriton arnoldi. NCBI lineage: Eukaryota > Metazoa > Chordata > Amphibia > Caudata > Salamandridae > Calotriton > Calotriton arnoldi. The sequence goes on from CAWUFW010001929.1 coordinate 2,077,174, forward strand.
CATTGGTGAAAATGTTGGGAGGCAAGCACAACACCTGGAAGCAATTGTAAATAGACTGCTTTAGGACATTATTTTTCTGCTCTTCCACCATACTTTTATTAATTTTTTTCAAATACTTGTAATGATACAGAGAAAGAAGAGTTTTACTGTCCATTTAAAAAAAATCACAAGTTAATATTGAACATTTTGTGTCTGTTGTTTACATTAGACATTGTTATTGAAAATGCTATAATGTTTGCCATATGTGACTGCATATTACAATATGTTGTTTATGTTAACCATTTACTTCCATTTCCAAGTAATGTGATTTCCTATTTGTTGCATTGTGGGAGATTTAGTTAGTTCTCTTTCCATGTGTGTTGAAAGGAACTGAAGGTTGTGGTGTGAGGGGCTAGTGACTGTGGCATTCACAGTGGGAATGTGTGTGAATACATTTACCTTATTATTTTGATCTGAAAACATAGAAACAGCTTTAGGTGTTGGAGTTCACATAGAGTACATGCCATACATTAAGTGTGCCTACATCTAGTTGAGTATATGAATATGGCTGGCATGTGAGTCTGTATCCTACCCTTGATATTATGTGGAAGATTCAAATACATAGCATAGCAGTGAGTCGGTTGTTGTAATATATATTTAGGATACATGGTTGAAACATATGATTTTGGATTGTGAGGTAAGTGGTAAGTGTGATAGCCCCATTATAGTTTAGGTATTTATTCTAAACACTTCAGTTAAGAGATAATGGTACGTTCATATAGACATCATCACTGTTACAAAATACAAGACATTTCTTTTTACACAGAAGGTCCCCAAACTAATAGGTTTGCTGGGGGGGTGGGACTCAGAAGGAAAGAACGCTGATCAGTAATTGGGCCCAAAGAAATAAACATAGGACTAATAATGTGGTGAGGAACATGTGTGTTGAAAATGACAATTGCATCAGTCTTTCAACATGAGAAAGGAAGAGTAAAGAATTCTGAAGTTTTTAGAGCTCACCAGCCAGCACTAGTATTAATCAGACATGAGGTGGATTTTCTGTTAACATCACATTTCATGCATGGCTCTGTATGATCAACTGGAATTAAAGCACATGGAGAAAAAGCTGGAACCCCTCAGGCTCCCTAGAATGTTGGGTATCGATTTGATGGAGGAGGGTTCAGGTTGTTCATGTGAACCCTTGGGCAGATTCGAACGACCTTGTTTCCAATGCCCTATTTGATTACAATTGTAACATAAGGAATTACCAGGTGGAGCACTCTCTCATTCCTCACTCTTCCCTTCTTCCCGCTCTCCCTCCTCCATGTTTGCCGTGGCTTCCAGGCACACCCTACTTCCACATTCCTGCCTGATCGCTCTCTCTGGCTGTGGTTTGGATGAATTGTATTTGCAGGGACATTCTCCTTACGCTCTTGAACAGGCACACAGTGATTTTCTACAGAAGCTGTTTGCTCTTGGAATATAAAAGGCCTACAGACTCTCACTTCCAATCTGGACCCTCGAAATCATATAGAAACATATGGTATAATTTGCAGCAGCGGCTCCTCTGCTATGGCGGAGGAGCGTCGCCCTGCCTGCTGAGAGACAGCTGAGGGAAGCTGGAAAATTAAAATGATAATAAAACCATTTTATTATCTTTTTATTTTTATTTCTGCGCTATCTAGAGTCAACCAAGTCTGGGTGGGACCATGATGATAGGGGAGGAGTTGTGCACGCTGTAAGTATGCATGACAGTTTGGCCGTCTGTCTAAGGCCGGCCAAACCGTCATTCGCACTTAGATCTCTCTCCACCTGAGCTGTGCTGCACAGCCGGGTGGAGAAGAGGTACAGGCTCCTAGGAACTGAGAGAGCATAAAACCAGCCCGCTCAGGCCAATCACGTCTCTGCTCTCATACTGTATGACCAGTATGAGAGCAGCGTCTTGATTGGCACCTAGGAGCCTGTGCAGTTTGCACCTGCCCGTGGGGAATTGGAGTTGGGACCGGAGCAGAACAACCCTGAGAAGGCGGCCGGCAGCAGCAGGTAAGTGCTTTGTTTTTGCTTTTTGGGGCTATTTACCCCCACCCCTCTACACTTCCCCACCCCCACCCCTCCACTTGTAACAAAGAGCAGATTATTTGTTTCCAAGAGACATGGGCTCCGAATGCATCTCTGCTAAACAAGTATGGCGAATTCTTCAGCCCACGGTGAAAACTTGCCAAGCAGGACCCGCTTCCAGAGGAAAAGAAATGTATGTGTGTAAATACTTTTCCTATAGTGCCGAAAAAATCTAGATGAAACAATACTTTATGCTCCTAGGTAAACTACCCCTCAAAACAACTCCCCCCCACAGAAAAAGTCTAATTATAGTTAATCTATACATCAAATCAACATATAAGCTAAAAAGAGGAATTGTGGAATCCTCACCTACCATCATAAATAATTTGTTAGCTGTAGAGTCGGTCTAGTATGTGTCCATTAACAGGTGACTTTCATGTAAATGTATTTACGGGGCAGGAGCATCAAGAATGTGAACTATTGGAGGATCACAGTTGGAATATTCCTCCTATGTCCATAGAGAAAGGCTACCTATGCTGTAACATCAACATGAGCAAAACACTGACAGAAATGTTCTCATCTTGGCTGATTCATAAGACACAGTCCCACTGTGCCAGTTAGCTTTAATCCAGATCACAAACTCTAGTGCTTTACCACCCAGACAATCACCAACGTCTCGGTAGAACCCTTAAACCCATACCCCTATGACCAGGTGCATTAAACTCCTGCAGAAGGAGAGAAAACTGGTGGAACACCAGGACATCGCACACAACCGCACGCAGACACAAACATACACCAGAATTCTGTGGTGTATGAGAATGGTTTTTAAATACTTTGATAACGTTACCCGTGCTACGCGTGTCGCTAGTCCGATGCATGTTGATATAGTCCATGTTTGTGAATTCGAATGAGGTAGTAGTGGTCCCCAATTGGGAAATTACCGCACCTCAAATGCTAATACGTTGATTGTAGTCAAATCTCGTGTGAATAAATTAGTGAGACAAATTTTAGTTAAATTGAGGTGCTATATAGGCTCAGTTCACCTACTACCAAAGGTGCTAATTACACATTAGAAAAACTAATGTGTGTACACATATTCAAAAATAGAACCTTGCTCAGCACCCTCATAAATAAATGCAATTATCCAAGATGTAGTGGATGAGTTTAACAATCACAAAAATATTGATCACAACTTTCACATTAAGCACTAATTCAAAACAGGTCAATGATATCTTTTCTCAAAATATAAGTAGGCGCAAGGGTCCATCAATTTGTATTCAACTTGTTGGTTTATTCTTTTGGTACTCCCAGCAAGGATTTTGCCAGCACGTGTTTCGTCTAACATAGACTTTTTCAAGGCTGGAAAAATAAATCCCATACATGTTGTTGTTTGTTTTTACAAAAAGTATATAAAAATATATAATGATGGTGAGATTACAACATTGATATAACATAGTGACTAGCCATTAATTTGGCCATGAAGTAAGTCTTTAGTTTTAAATGATGAAGTGGAGATAACAGGGAAGTGCTGTCCATGCTTAGGTTAGGAAGATAAATCTTTAATCAGCATGTGAGATGAAGAAAAAAGGAATTGCTATAAGGGTGAGGGATAGGAATGATTATCCCCATTGACCACCAATAATAATAATAATAAGAAACAACAGGTTTCACCCTGAAGAGTGACATATAGAAATAAGAATATCACGCGTGATTGTTTCCACTAAAATCTCAACACGTAAAATGTACTAGTAGACCCACCGAATGCAAGTAAGGAGTCTAGACGTTCCTGACGTATAATTTCTCGCTGTGACGTCTTAAGATAATATCCATAAGCACAATATCAGAAATTAATCTGTTGTAATAAAAGAAGATTGTGTTAAATCACTGTCCTCTTGATAATAAGAACTCTAGAGACTATAGATCCATGATCCCATGTGTGGTAGATCTGGACAAGAAGCTCCTGATTATGCCTTTTACCAAGTCCATCTAGCACTCTTGATACTAAACAATGGCATATATATAATCATTATTTGTGATCTAGTCATCCCAGATTAACATACTTTCATGCTCGATGATAAATGGTCTGCATCCCTGTATGGCATCCAAGTCTCAATCCTTAAACAGTGTTGCCTCGGCTAGGCCAGTGTTACCTCTATCAAATAGATAAAAATTAATCAATACATTGAAGAGTATGTGTTCTCTCATTATACCAAAATGATGATCCTCACTCCAATGTTCGTTAGCCCCTAAGTTGTTACGTTTTCTTAGTATACATAGGCTGAGTGCTCCGAAGTCTGGATATGATGGCGTGTAGGGAGAATATAATTACCGTTCAGAAAAATATGTAAATAGTTTCAGGGTACTACTGGCGCATAGTATCAAGCCGCAGTCCCAAGTAAAATGATCCAGTCTTACATTGGAAAATAACTTCTTTATACACAATGGTACGTGGTTTAGGCAATCTTCTGGGGTTGCTATGGGGTCAAAATGTTTCACCTCTTTTGCTAACATCTATATGGGTTTCTTTGAACAGCACCATATTTGGAATAGCTGTCCACCAAACATGACAGGACCCATCATTTATTGGGGACGTTTTATAGACGATATCCTCATGATTTGGGGTGGAGACAATGAGACTCTGATGGAATTCATTGTATATCTCAACAACAATGAATATAACTTGGGGTTTACACACAAGATCAGTAAAAGTGAGATTGATTTTTTAGACATTACTCTCTATATAGAAAATGACAAAATCGAATCCAGACTTTATCGCAAACCCACAGCGTGCAACTCCATGTTACATGCTGGCAGTACGCATCCTAACACACAGATTAGAGCAATTCCTTTTGGGGAAATGACGCATCTGAGAAGAAACTGCTGCAATGACGCAATATTCCAAGAGGAATTAGACTTTCTGAAAGCTAGCTTTATGACTAGGGGTTATGACAGAACCACCTTAGATAAAGCATATAGCAAGATAAGTGAAACATGTCGCACAGGGCTTCTAAAATCTAGTAGCAAAAAAAGTAAAAAAAGCAAATAACAGAGGACTAATATTGCATTTATTACGCAATATAATTCACGCAGCCAGGATATATACAACACTTTACACAAGCATTGGCATCTTTTGAAACTTGATCACAGTTTGGATCAATATTTAGCAAAGAAACCACAAATCCCGTACAGTAGAGGAAAACACTCAGAAACATACTGTGTCCATCTTATGTTTCACCAAACAAGACAGGACAGGTGCAAACTTGGCTACCTAAAAGACCCATGGGCTTTTATAGGTGTACTACATGTAATGTCTGCAAATATGCCTTAAACAGAACAACAAGCTTTAGTTACAATACAGGACAGACACACAAAATACACCATTTTATAAATTGCAACACGATTTACGTGGGCAGTACAATCAGGGCCCCTCAAAGAACGAATGCAGGAACATATTAGAGCTATCCGCAATGGCAACACTAACTATCCATTGGCAGTTCACTATAACAGTGTGCATGCTGCGTCTGAAATTATAAAACTTAGCTTTCATGGTATCACAATAGCAGAGGACAACACACAAGGTGGAGACAGAACTCTAGCATTGAGAAAGCTGGAAACAAAGTGGTTAATAAAACTTAGATCCGTAGATTTAGGACTCAATGTGGACAGAGAACTACATGACTTTTTACGGGACTGAGATTATACATTTTTTTGGTAAATTGACTTTGTATTATGCTGTGTAACATATCTTGTGTCTTGATTAAGCCCAGTAGGATGTTTTTACACACTGTACTGTGACATAAGAAGCAATGCATGATTTCAGACTATATACATCACTTCCCTCTCTGTATTTTTCATCACATTCTTTGATCTGGTGAGCATTTCCACTTTTGGGTTATGCACGATCTAGATCTACCACACATGGGATCATGGATCTATAGTCTCTAGAGTTCTTATTATCAAGACGACAGTGATTTAACACAATCTTCCCTTATTACAACAGATTCATTTCTGATATTGTGCTTATGGATATTATCTTAAGACGTCGCGGCGAGAAATTATACGTCAGGAACGTCTAGACTCTTTACTTGCATTCGGTGGGTCTAGGAGTACATTTTACGTGTTGAGATTTTAGTGGAAACAATCACGCGTGATATTCTTATTTCTATATGTCACTCTTCAGGGTGAAACCTGTTGTTTCTTATTATTATTATTGGTGGTCAATGGGGATAATCATTCCTATCCCTATTCACTATGTTATATCAATGTTTAAACCTCACCATCAGTAAATATTTGTATATACTTTTTGTATAAACAAACAAAAACATGTATGGTATTTATTTTTCCAGCCTTGAAAAATTCTATGTTAGACGAAACACGTGTTGGCAAAATCCTTGCTGGGAGTACCAAAAGAATAACCCAACAAGTTGAATACAAATTGATGGACCCTTGCACCTACTTATATTTTGAGAAAAGATATCATTGACCTGTTTTGAATTAGTGCTTAATGTGAAAGTTGTGATCAATATAGTCCATGTTTGTGCATGAATGCATTTGAGGGCTGCATTAATACAGTGATGAGTGCATCTCATGGGGTTTTGTGTGTATCTATGTGTGTTTATTAGCCTCATTCTTTTGTGCAAGCTAACAGAGTTTGTAAGTGCTGAACTGTCATGTTTTTCTGCTGCTCATAAGTTATTAGGCAGAGACTGATTTTTCTGTTCACTTTTGAAGCTCACCTTCACCTAATTCAGCCCCCTGGGGGTGGGTGTTCCCAGCCCCCTTCAGGAAGGCTGGGTGTGTAATGAAGTCAATGACCACACTGGCTAATGTGGGGGCCTTCAAGACCCCATTCAAGGGTTGGGAAGTCTACTGTGGGGAAACACTGTATGGCAGTTTGGACCTGCACAAACTTGGGCTGAGCTCTCGTTCAGTAATTCAGCTGTTAGGCCCTTGTTACGAGTTAGGGTATTTCACTTCAGTGATACATCGATGTTAAATTCCGAAACTCTCAATGCCATGTGTCTTCGGACCCGAACATTCTGAGCCCAGAGACATCAGAGTCTTTCAGATGCTGCAGAGGAAGGGGCTGTAGGTAGTAGCTTTGCCGGGCCCCTGCCTTCCATCTGCAGCAGACAGTTCTCCCCCGGACGGTCTGGAGCCTGCTCTGTACCTCTGTTCCACCACACCACTCCTCCAACCTGCACAAACAATGCTGCTTACACTTTCAGACACTAACCGTGGGGTTACTCCCCATTCCAGGGAGAAAACTTGTAATAGCTGGAATTCAGTGTGGGAATATCAGAGATTCTGGCTCCCCCTGCATTCCTGTGCCAAATTACAGCCGACTCATAATGAGGGCCTTGGTGTCAGCCAGTGCTTAATTTGAGCCGGGGGGCTCTGGTGCTCGGTATGGCACTTAATTGTCAACACTGGTACATATGACAGTGTTCCACATGGTGGCATTGTTTGTCTAGTTTAGAGATGAGAATACCTCACTTTTAATTAATTCAATGCTCATTAAAAAATAACTAATACCGGCCACCAAAGCCATTCTCCTAGCTTTGCGGGCTTGGAAAAGTCTGAATTGTCACACTTGTAGGAGCATGATGGTTAGTAGTTATGTCGGTACTGTCGTTGGCAGTGCTGGTAGGGGCAATAGAAGATGCAAGCTGCAGCGACCTCCTGACAAGGGCCCTGGCACTTATTATTTTACAAATTAAGCACTGGTGTCAGCCTTTAAGACCCCTACTGGATTTTTATAGTACTGTGACAATATCCTCCAGCGTGGACGGATGGTTCTATACATTTAATGCTCATACATTACAATACAATAAGTATACAAAACAGTGATGGTGGGCTGGACTGTTCCTACTGGAGCAGGGTTAAGACTGATTTGCTTATGGCTGGATTCAAACTGAGGTGGTATGGTATGCAGAATAACAATGGATTGGGATAGGGTTTCATAACCTCTTCAGGTTCCGCCATAAGAAATGGGGATGATGTAAAAAGGCTGCTCGAAGTTCTACAGCTGCCTGCCCAGATTGCAGTTGTGAAATGTTCTGCACACCGCAGTGGAGATGACTATGTGACAGTCGGTAAAAACATATGCTGACAAAGTTGCACGTTACTGTGTCCATGGTGCTTGTACCTTCAACGACGAGTACTGCAACGAATCAGCAGATGAGACCAATTACAAACTGTTGATAAAGCCATAGGTGATACATGGGAGGAAATTAAGAGGTTACAGGAAGAAGTGACAGAGGCAGAACAGCAAAGTTGGGTCAGAGAAGGTTTTGTTAGAAGAGATGATATTTGAGTTTCTGCAGATGGGACCTGTGTTGCCAGATAGTCTGTTGCCCTCAATGGCTAGTTATTACCATGGCCCTGCTCACATAGGGAGGGATGCCAGGATACGCTTGTTCCGGCAGACAAGGATTAATCCCAGCTTCAGGTTGATGGCTGAAAGATTGTATGACAGATGTGTGTCAACAGGTGAATGTAGGGAACAGAACTGCAGTAACACTGAATCACTTAGGGAGATCAGGAGGTCCATTCAACAGGATGCAGTTGGACTTTATCGAGATGCCTGTGTGCAGTGAGCTGAGATACGTGCTGGTGACTGTATGCATTTTTTCACATTGGGTTGAAGCTAACCCGACCAGAAGAAATGACAATCTCCCAGTAGCAAAGTTGTTGTTGAGGGAATTAATACCTAGGTTTAAGTTCCCGACTTCTCTGGAGTCAGACCAAGGAATTTATTTTAATAATGAGGTCCTGAGAATATTGTGTGCAGCATTGCAAGTGGAGCAGAGACTACATAGCAGCTACCACCCTGAGGCTTCAGGAATTGTAGAACAAGTGAATGGCATGCTGAAACCCAGACTGCCAAAGTGTATGCTTTGACGTCTTTGAAATGGCCTGATGCATTGTGCTGATGAGTATTCACAGTGCTCCTGATCGGTAGACAGGATTGTCTCCTCAGGAGATAATCAGGGGCAGAGCAATGAGATTGCCAGCTGTACCTGAAAATGCGCTTGTGAACATTACAGATGACATGATTCTTGACTACTGCAAAGGACTGGCTGATGTGGTGCATTCTGTGTCTCATCAGGTTGGAGCTTCCACAGCCCCACCACATCAGAAGCAGTGCCATGAGCTCAGTCCTGGGGACGGGGGTTCTGGTGAAGAAGCACGTCAGGAAAACGTGCATGGAGCCTTGTTGACGTGGTCCCTACCAAGTCATTTTAGTGACAACGACTGCTGTCAAGTGCAGAGATCTCCCCAACTGGGTGCATGCCACCCACACTCGCAGAGTTGAGTGCCCCCTTGATGATGTAACAGCACCTCTTCCAGAAGTACCAGTTGTGACCGAGAGAAATAGGGAGCAGGTTAAACAAACTGTGGGGGGCCAACAAGAGCTTGAAACAGTGCATGTTCGGTTTGAGGGGTGGCCTTGATGAGTCAAATGTTGAAACTGAGGAAGGAGAGTCTTGTCCTGTGCTGTTCACTGAGCAACATTCAGACCCTGACGAAGAATCTAGTGCTGTGGTAACGCGAGTGAGAGAAGATTGACCAAGAAGGCAAGAGAGAGTGAGAGTGAGTTTGCCTGAGGAACTCCAGAGGATACTGAGGACTCTGACCTGAGTGACATTGAAGGCCGAGGACTTGCACTCAGGAGATCAAAGAGAGCTAGAGTACCCTGTCGATGGTACTCTTTACATGAATGGACGTACTTTGCCACAAATGATCAAGAGAAAGAGTTTACGGACCTGGAGGATAAAAGTGCAAATCCAACGGAACCTCCGTGAATATACACTTGTTACTGAACTGTTCTTTGACTTTACCTTGCCACTGAACAGACTGACATGAATTATTATTAGCTTGATTTCTAGACTGAACTTTGAAATGCGTTTTTGAATAGAGACAACATAAATAGTCTTTGTTAAAAGAACTAAGAAGAGTACCGAGGCCCAAGGCTGCTGAAGGAGCATAAGGTTGTCATTTAGTAGAACACGGAGTAGGGCTAAGGAAGACTCAAGAAGAGTTGTAAATAATTAATTGCACATCATTTCGAACTTTGTTTTGCCATTTGCACAGGTGGAAACCGACAGAGAAGACTCCGCTGCTGCTATTTTCCACCCAGTGGTCTGATTATAGAAAAGTTATGGAACCTAATAATAACAATAGTAGACATGGGTACATGTTAGCAGGCGTGTTAATAGCTGTTATTTTATTACTGATTATGTTGCTTGTAGGATTATACTCATCCATGTTCTGAATTCAACTGAGATTAGACCTAGAGTCACTTCTAGTACCCTGAGATCTACCGACAGAGGCTTGCATTCACGGAATGAGAGGGAATTCTCATAGATTTATCTAGAGAAGACCTTTCTTCAAATGTGTATAATAAGTTGCTTTATGAGTACATTGACACTATTGATGCTAGGGATTGCTATGTTTGTACGCAATTACCTGCATCAACTGAAGAGGGTATCACATACCATCATACTCCTTTGACTTATGTTGTTACTTGTAGCTTGTTAATGAGTCTTTTGTTTGGACAGCATCATTTTCAGTTTTATTTTTCAAATTATGATTTGATATTTTCAGAAGTTCCCATACTTAAGCACTTAAATGATCACGCTGAGACTAAAATAATAGAGAGAGCTGAAGGATTCTTTAACCTCACCATGACACTAGACACTGTTTATGCTCATCAAAACAATTTGACTTCTTAACAGATGTGGAGAAGAGCTTTATAAATTCAATTGAGGACAGAAGAAGAGGGATTGAATCTAAATCAAAGAAAGTTGTATCAATGCGAGAGAAGAAATTGAGCATCAAGTGGCAGGAAACCAAGCAGCATTGAGCTTAGTTTGGAGAAACAAAGGGAAATTATGCATATTTAGAGAAAAGTCTAAAGCTGACCCAAAATTTGTGGGAAAACGGTTGTGTTACGGATCCATGCATGCGATTACCACGCATGCTGGTTCCACGCGGTCTGAACCTTGCATGTCTTAACCACACATATGCCTTAACAACGCATGCCTTTACAATGCAATATGCATTGTTAAGGCAAGTATGGCAAAGACATATGATTGGTTAAGACTTTTCAGGTAAGTGTAATTACCTCGATCCCTGCCCCCTGTTCTGAGCCCTAAAATGGCCCCCAAACCCCTGCCCTGAGACCTAAAACCAACCCATTTCTCCCCGAGCACTAAAAACGTCCCTGCCCACAAGCCCTAAAAAGTACCCCAATCCCTGCCCCTACCCTGAGCCCTAAAACAGCCCCCAAGCACCCCCCTAAGACCTAAAACTACTCCCTCTCCCTCCTAAAAACCAAACCCCTCCCTGAGCCCTAAAAACATCCCTGTTCCCCCTAAGCCCTAAAAACTACCCCGACCCCCCCTGAGCCCTAAAAACTTCCCCGACCCCACCCTACGCCCTAAAAACTACCCCGACCCCCCAGAGCCCTAAAAACTTCCCCGACCTACCGCCCTGAAAACTACCCGACCCCCCAGCCCTGAAACACCCCAACCCTTAAAAACTACCCCAACCCCAAAACCAGGCCCCAGCCCCACTGACCACACCGCATCCTCTCCCGATCCTTCCTGAAATTCCGGCAGCTAGACCGTGCACTGCCTTAACCACGCATATGCGTGGTTAAGGCATATGCATGGTTAAAGCAAGTTCGTTAGCACTTGCGTTGTTGGGTCATGCGTGGCTCTGCGTACGTTGTTCCGTCCGTTTACCCGTCGAAGCTAAGTGACATTGGGAGTCATTATTGGCAGGTAAAGATCCTGTTATCCCGGGAGTTAATTATGTTTGTGGAGCATATGCATATTTTAGGTTGCCCAAAGGATTGTGTGGTACATGTTTTTTAGGTATAGTTTTCGTGAAGATCTATCATGTGGAACATTTTGCTGATCCTGGGTGGGAGCAGTAGTCTAGACCCAAAGAGGAGCTAGTGCTGGAAAAATAGTAGGAGATATTTTGGGTGCAATGCTTCCATCTGTAGGTGTGATTTTGAATGACATCAAGATTAGAAAGTTGTCCACAAATGTGGATAAACTGTCCACCAGTACAGCAGGTGCATTATTAGTTGTACTTACTGAAATGGTTGCCGTAAGGTCCATGGTTTTGTAGAATTACCTTGCTTTAGATATCCTCCTCACGAAAGAGGGCGGAGTCTGTCAGATGTTAAAGGTCCTGCAACGTTGTACCATACATTCAAGACAAAAATAAAGATTTGAAAAAGTTTAGCAAAAAACATCAATGATCTGAATGGAGATTTGAAGGAGTTAGAAGCAACAGGTGCTTGGGAAGCAGTTGGAAAGGGATTTGCTTCAGTAGGTAGATGGTTTGGAAACTTGGGAAGTGGATTAGTGGGACCCATCTTGAAGCCCCTTGTGATAATTGCTCTTTGTGCAATATTCCTGGTTTTGATCTTTAAGGGATATAAGAGTTACGCAAAGAGGGGAGCGAAAAGAAAGAGAGCAGATGTAGAATTCAAGTAAAGTCAGTGTAGGCACTATGACAACATGAAACATCTGGAGGAATCCAGATGAAAATTTATGAAACCCAGGAGGTTTTGAGTGGTCCATCAGATAAAATCTGTATCTTGACTTGGATGGCTAGATTCGCCATCAAATCAGGCGGTTGGAGCTGCGTCATTTTTGCTCCACCCTTACATGTCGCAAAAACGCAATATTTACATGCATTTAGCACCTCATACTCTGAGTGCCTAACTTTATTAATGAGAAATGAAGTATTCAAATGTATCACTGAAATGCATTCAGTGTAGAAATTAGAGAATCATAAACGCATGCACATTAATGTTTAGCTTAATCATGAAGAAAAGTAGTTCTTTTACATATTTACACTCATGTTTCAAGTTATGTCGCATTTATTTGAAAGTGCATTGCATCATTTACCTAAGTTACATTTATATTGCTGCATTTTTTTGGAAGTTATATGTGCACCTATAATCATGTAGTCAAAGTGCCCATTGTAGTGTTTAACCATGATAATTTAACTAGGTCTGAATTTGAAATGCATTTGGTTGCTTTGCAAGTTCTCTCCTCTCAAGATACAGTTTCAAGGCTTCATTAGCTAGAGAAAGGAGTACTACGTATTAAAGAAAGCGAGGCCTGAGAAGAAAATCTTGTCAGAAACGTGAAGATCTAATAAGTTGGAGAAAGATGTCTATTCATTGCGTATCAGTAATGGTGTACCACCCAAGGTCGTGTGAATGTCCAGGTTTAGTGGGACGAGAAAATCTGGGATTGTTGCCACTGTTCACATAAACTGCAGTTCTATTGGTTCCTGGTAAGGTGGTGTGAGGATCGAATATCGAAAATGTATCTGTGTGTTTTAATTAATGTATACACTGTTAGAGTTTAGAGCAGATCCCTTTGGACTTAGAGAGGTACAGACCTCTCTGCTTACCCTGTTCTTGAGAGTGTAAAGCTATATGCTAAACACTTGTTCTCTTTTAGAGTTTTTCTACTGAAATCCTCACAATTCTGACACCTTCCTGCTTTACCTTCCTATTTCTTAAATTTCTTTGAGATTTTCCACTTGTACCAACATCAATCTAAACTTAGAGCCCTGCTTAGATGACTTTAAGATTTTGCCATTTATACTTATGTGGCTGCGCTTGTCACATGTTGATGCTATCAAACTGAATTTACTTTGTTGACTAACACTTCTTTTGAATTCTGTATTTCAACGATGATTAATTTGCATTGATTTGGCTTGATTACTATTTGCAGCGGTGGCTCCTTTGCTAAGGCAGAGGAGCGTCGCCCCACTGCTTTAACAGCAGTGCAGAGGAAAAATAAAATGATAATAACGGAGCGTTATTATCATTTTATTTTTCTGTTCCTAGGTGCGGGGAGTGGTGGGGCTTGCCAGAGCAGGGGCCAGTGGGAGGAGTGGTGAGCGCACTCAAAGTGTGCATGACTGTTTTGTCCTTGTGAATATGCCCCTCGGAGTATAAACCACTCATAAAACATCCATTAGGGAAGTCCATTATTTCGCTTAGGGAAGTCCTTTATTTATAACAATTGGGCTACCTTCACAAGGCAGTTTTCTTTCTTTTTTTATTTTCTACCCCCACACCTCCCCCCACTCCCCACCACAGTTCCCTATTAGCCACCACTGCTAATTTGTAATAAACCCCCTTGACTTTAGTTACTGATTCCAGGTCCTCATTGTGTGGTCAAATAGGGCTACACAAATTTGAATTGTTTTGTTGAGTGCTAACTTCATTTTTCCTCAGTCAGACACAAAGGTCTGTCAATGAAATGCGTGCCAATGCACCATCAATTGTATACATTGTTGATGGTGATAGTGTGAAATGATGCCTGGAGTCCACAGCATTTGGTCTAGCCCATTTGTGGAAGCTGGAACTCACATGAAATAGGGTTCAGAAATACAATTTACTACATACAGTGCCTCTGCCGCATCAGCCATCTCCTGGGCCTTCTCTTCCACTCTTAAATACCTTCTGGGAAACCTATGACCTCACCTCATAGATCAAGATCTGCTATGCATGCTATAAACACTTTAGGATGCCACACATCTTCCTTTTCAAGTCCTCTGTTCAATCTGGATGTTTTAAACAAAATCAGCAAAATGGATAATAGATTAATATGTCAGAAGCAACCTCAGTATTATACTAGTTGGAACCCTGTTAGCTACAAACACTACACATAGAACAAGTTGTAAAGAAAATGTTAGAGTACAGGAAGGTATTCAGATGTGCAAGGCAATATCAGTACAGAACAAAGACTTGCAGATATACACTGTAATATCACAGTCATTCAGATATACAGGCTTCTGTGCTTCTCCCTTTCCATCCCTTAAATCTTTAGCAGAGACCTCGAATCGGCACTCTTTCTTGATGCTGAGGATAAAACACAGAAAAAATCCAAATGACCAATTTTGAAAGTGACCACCTTTGTTTCTTTTCTTTTGCCCTATATTACCGTTCTCTCCATTTTAAAGTGAATTTTTAAATGATTGCCTTTGTTGCACTTCTTGTATCATAAAATACCTTTCTCTCAATGCGCTAACATTTTCTCTCTCTGTTTCTTTGTCTCTCTTTCTCTCTCTCTCCGATCATCCTGACACTTCACATTCACAACTCCTTTGTTCCAAATCACCTACCCTGTACAAACATTGGTGTTAGGTTTCATGCCCTTGAATAACTTGAAAAGTGTCTTTCCTGTTTAAGCAAGAGGTGTTACTCTAAATGAAACAATCCTTTCTCTTAGTCTTTCACAGTATTTTCCCATTATGTTTCATCAATTGTATTGCTCCCTAATTGCCAATTAACTCTCTCTACTATTCCATTGGCCTCAGTGTGATACAAGCCCCCCCCCCCTTCAGTGCTTGATGCCTCTTCCTCTTTCCTTTAAAAATGTCAGTTTCATTTGAGGTCAACTGCACCCCATTGCCAGTTAACATGAAATCCAGACAACACATCTCCCTATCAAAGATATCCTCTGAAAATTTTATAACATTACCAGTGGTAACATCAGAAACACAACACATTTCTGGTAATCATGAAAATAATATCAAGAAGAGCAGTGGTTCCTTTGGGTGAATATGAGACAAAGTGAAATATAGAATAGCTATCTTTGTCTGGTTATTACTCTTCAATTATATAAATGTATCAATAGTGAAAAAAAAAAATACTCATGTCAATAGTTTGCAGGATGCAGGGTGGTATATTATGTAGAGATGTGGATCATTTAGAACTTTTAGTACATACCACAGAGTTCAGATAATGCATAGACAATGCAGTTGAAAAACATTACAACATTTAAAATGTATAAATAATGATTAGGTTCTCCAGCAGTGTCTAGTGAGGTGATGCAGTGTTCGTGAATAATACACATGCATAATTAGTGAAAATAACTAGCACGTAAATTAAAAATATGCAATTATGGATGCACAGTGATTCTTAGTAGAGGATAGGTAAAGTCCCGTTTCCTCTGATATGCAGTAATGATTTGCACAAGCTGTCCATATTTATAATAAATCGAAAAAGATAATAAGTCTGAAAGTTACTTATCAGAGTTATCATCAGGGCGAGAGTCAAGGACTGTGTAAGTGGAAGCCACCATGTTATAGAACACAAAATTATGCAAACATGAGACACAGATTCCTAAATGGCTGACCTGATGTCCTCTTGGGAACAGGTGAAAAGGCTTACTTTCAAGGGAAGAGGGTGTGCTTGTGAAGGTAGCCCAATTATAAATAATGGACTTCCCTAAGCGAAATAATGGACTTCCCTAATGGATGTTTTATGAGTGGTTTATACTCCGACTGTAGTAACTCATGGAAAAAGGCCTGAAATTATCAATGTTGAAAAAGCATTGGGGCTGCACGAGCTCACTGTTTGGGCTGTCTCTGGGCTGTTCCCTGCTCGCTGCTGGGGTGGGACCCGGTCCCCCAGCATTCCCTCGGCGGCAGTAGGGGCCGGAAGAGGCCGCCTCCATTTACTCACCGGTGCAGTCTCGCAGCGTGGGCTGCATGAGCAAATCACTGTTTGGGCTGTCTCTGGGCTGTTCTCTGCTCTCTGCTGGGGTGGTACTCGGTCCCCCAGCATTCCCTCGGCGGCAGGAGGGGCCGGAAGAGGCCGCCTCCATTTACTCACCGGTGCAGTCCCGCAGCGTGGGCTACATGAGCAAATCACTGTTTGGGCTGTCTCTGGGCTGTTCTCTGCTCTCTGCTGGGGTGGTACTCGGTCCCCCAGCATTCCCTCAGCGGCAGGAGGAGTCGGAAGAGGCCGCCTTCATTTACTCACTGGTGCAGTCCCGCAGCGGGGGACGTGCCCTGGCGTGCGCCCGGGCCAAGACCGGGCCGTCTTTGCCCGTCATCGTCCGGAGGAGGCTAGGCTGGGCCTGCTCTCTTTCATCTTCAAGAAATCTCCAGCTTCTATCTGACGTAAGTGCTTAACCCATTATACTAGCTACATACTGAGATTGCATAGAGAGATTGATTGTGGATTAAGTAGACACGCAACATATATTCCACTTAACAATGGTAAAACGCAAGGCTGGGATTGCTGTGAATCCTGGAATTCTCGCAAAGAAGCGGAAAAGATCTAGGATGCCAAGACCAGATAGCACCCCAAATGATTCATCTACACTAGCTGATATCGACACATTAATAGAAGACGTTAAACTACTTCTTAATGCAAACAATGCAAAGAGGAATGGCAACCTGCGAAAAGTACCTGACATGTTTAAATCAAACAAACCCAGAGCTTTCTCAAATTCCAAAGGACATAAAGAGCCTTTTAAGCTTAGTATAGTAAATCTGGGCAATCTTAATTCTCCTCTTCCTCCTCCGCTAAGCTCTAGTTCTAGCTCTAGCCCTCTAGTCGATAGCCCCGCAAAAAGAAAACAGCCAAGACTCCATGCTCTCAGTATCCGAGTGTGACTACTGTCCCTAACGTGCCTTGCCACAATTGGTTTGAACCTATACAACCAAATGAAAGAACCGAACAGTCTGCAGAAACATCTTTGTCCACTGTGCCCCTGCAGGATATTTCTATCGAACTACCTACCTCAAGATCACACAATGTCCCGAAAGAAAAAGGGGAAATAGAACTGTTGTCTAGTAAATTGATCGATTTTCATAACCAGATTGTGGCTTTAACAACGCAAGTTGCGAAACTCTCATTGAAAATGTTTTGTTGCTGTGGAGGTCAGATGTGTAAAAAAAATGTCCAACAATCCACTCTGCCAGTTCCTCGATCTGTGAACTCCGTCCATGCTGCTTGTGGTGATGTAACTTCGAATTTTTACCTGGACTCTAGAAGACCAACCATACATTCTTTATCAACTAATTCTTTATGTAAAAATACCATACTAGAGAGCCCAGATCGAAGAACGCATCATGATCCCCATAGTTACTGTACAGTTTCCAGCTTAAAACCGCAAAACACTATGCTGTCATCTGCAGGTAATTTATTAGACAAGAGGAACTTCCCCCGATTAAAACCATTGCATCGACCAGTAAAACAGGCAGCAACTCTCTCTCCGCCATGGCGCCATCGCCCGCGTATCAATCATCGTTCCCTTCAAAATGCACATCAGAAATACAGCAGGTCGATCTATATGGTACAAGTTCCAAAATTGAAGTCAGGAACTTTTGAGGACACTGAAGCATTAATAAACAAAGTAATTTATTGGTTAAGGATGGAGAGAAACTATTTATCCATAATCAGATCAGACATTGTCTATGCAAAGAACCGTTCAACCACTACATCACTTTACGATTACATTCATGTTGTTCTGTGTTTAATTTATCTTGCAGAGAATTTTATAATTTTTGAACTTCGCACCTGTCATCTCTCTGGGGGTAACCAGTTTGGTATGAATCACTGACAAAATATCGAAGGTCAGAATATCGACCTACAGAAATATTGACGCAAGAATATCGAAGTCAAGAATATCGACATCCTATCTACATTATGGTAAGTACAAAAATATCGGAAAAAAAATATCGATGTCAAAAATATCGTTGTTAAAAATATAGTTTTTTATTTAAGCTAAAAGAATAATGTAAAATAAAGTAAATAATACATATAATTAAAATAAACATAGTTAAAAATATTTTAAAATGTTTAAAAATTATAAGTAATATATATGTAATGAAAAAATAAATTAAACATATACATATAGTATATAATATATATACTTACTAATAATTTTTAATAATTATTTTAATAACATAATGTTTTTAAAAATATCATATAATATTATAAATACATCTATACACATAAAACAATAATATAAATACAAATTAAATAAATATATATAACAAATTAAAAAAATTAAAATTATTTTTCATCTTTTAAAAATTAATTATATACTACATTAACTAAAATAATACAAAAAATATTAGATAGCAAAGGTAATAAAATTACTATTCCAACTCCAAACAGTTCAACAGTAGGGAAAATGTTGGATAGCGTAGGGGTAAAAATTACTATTCCCACCCCAGTGAGTGCAACAGTAGGGAAAGTGTTGGATAGCGTAGGGGTAAAAATTACTATTCCCACTCCAGTGAACAACAGTAGGGAAAGTGTTGGATAGCGTAGGGGTTAAAATTACTATTCCCACTCCAGGGAGTGCAACAGTAGGGAAAGTGTTGGATAGCGTAGGGGTAAAAATTACTATTCCCACTACAGTGAATGCAACAGTAGGGAAAGTGTTGGATAGCGTAGGGGTTAAAATTACTATTCCCACTCCAGTGAGTGCAACAGTAGGGAAAGTGTTGGATAGCGTAGGGGTAAAAATTACTATTCCCACTCCAGGGAGTGCAAAAGTAGGGAAAGTGTTGGATAGCGTAGGGGTTAAAATTACTATTCCCACTCCAGGGAGTGCAACAGTAGGGAAAGTGTTGGATAGCGCAGGGGTAAAAATTACTATTCCTACTCCAGTGAGTGCAACAGTAGGGAAAGTGTTGGATAGCGTAGGGGTTAAAATTACTATTCCCACTCCAGTGAAGGCAACAGTAGGGAAAGTGTTGGATAGCGTAGGGGTAAAAATTACTATTCCCACTCCAGTGAGTGCAACAGTAGGGAAAGTGTTGGATAGCGTAGGGGTTAAATTAACATACTTATTAATTAAATAATTTTTGTAAAATAAATAGCATATTAATAGTTAATTAACTAAAAAATTAATAATAAATACCGATAAAATTAAATTAATATTTACTTAAATAACATTAAATTACTTCCCACCCTATTCCCCCATAAACACACAACCCGCTACACATAAAAAGAACACAATTAATGTAATTATCAATGAATCAATTAATAAAAATTAATTACCAATTAATAATAAATTAACAATAAATTAATTAACAATAACAATAAATAAAAAATAATAATAAATTAATTATAATTAATATAATTATAAATTAATCAATTAATAAAAATTAATTACCAATTATTAATTAATTAACAATAAATTAATTATCAATAACAATAAATAAAAAAATATTAATTCATTAATTATAATCAAATTACTTCCCACCCTATTCCCCTATAAACCCACAACCCGCTACACATACAAATTAACATAATTAATGTAATTATCAATTAATCAATTAAAAATTAATTAACAATTAATAATTAATTAACAAAATTAATTAACAATAACAATAAATATATATTTTTTTAATTATAATGAATATAATGATAAATTAATCAATTAAAAAACATAATTACCAATCAATAATTAAATAACAATAAATTAATAATCAATAACAATAAATAAAAACATATTAATTAATTAATTATAATTAAATTACTTCCCACCCTATTCCCCTATAAACCCACAACCCGCTCTGATACTAAAACGCAAAATTTACTGAAAAAAAATTACTAATTTCTAAACATTTAATACATTTAAAAATAATAAAAATACATTACAAAAAATGTTAAACATACATACTAAAATACATAACACTAATATAAATATCGATATTATTAACAAAGATATTTTTGCTAACGATATTACTTACTTCGATATTACTTACTTCGATATTACTTACTTCGATATTACTTACTTCGATATAAAAAAACCCGATATTACTTACCTTAAGGTCGATATTCTGGTCACCGATATTCTTGACATCGATATTCTGTCCCTAAGATATTAAAAATTCGATATTAATGTAGGTCGATATAAAAAAATCGATATTTTGACTGCGTACCGTTGGGTATATGGCTGAAGGCGTCCCCCCCCATTATCGAAAAAGGAGGGAGGCCTGGCTTAATTATGCCACAAGGGATACTATCACAACTCCATCTTCTCCGTCGTTCAACCTGAATACAATTGATTGACTAAATTATAATTTACATTCGTCATTAACCCTGGGCGAAGTTCGCGTAGTAGTGCTACGCGTAGCTACGCGAAGTTCACTTCGCACTACGCACGCTACTTGTAGCTACAAGAACTGCATAGTGCGGTAGCGAAATGCTGTTCACACTGATTGCACAGTGCCAGATGCTTGTCCGCACTGTGCAAGCATTGCAAACGGCATCTTGCACAGTGCAAGTGGTCGTTTTCTGCCGCTCGAGTAGATTTGTACTCGAGCGGCAGCTTTCTCAACGCGGACTGGTAGTTTCTCATCGCGAGCGGTCGCGAGCATACGCGACCACTCGCAATGAGAAACCTGACCTCCCCGCATTGAGAATCTCGCCGGGAGGTTTATTTTCCACGCTCGCGATCGGCAACTTGATGTTGCTGATCGCGAACGAGGAAAAAGTCTCGCCGGGATGTTTATTTTGCTCGCTCGCAGTCGCCATCTTGACGTTGAGGACCGCGAGCAAGCAAAAAATGCCTGCTACGCTACGTGTTTTTGCACTGTGCTACGTGCAATTCACGTAGTGCGTAGTAGCGCAAACTCCGCAAACTCCGCGAGCGTAGCGTAGTTTTCCGCCCAGGCCTATTCGTCAACATACATCTTTCAAAATGTTAGATCATGTAAAACAAATGCTAATATTAAAGTGTCTAATGTGTGTGCATTAAGCCAAAATGATACGAACGGATTTACGGATTGGATTTCCTGTGATAATTTTCGAGATGACATCCAGGGCACTCATGATATTAGGGCTAATTTAGAGGAAGGGGAGGCACCAAAGCTGGATTTGCATAGTGAGGTTGATGGTATATCCCATGGTGGGCTATTCAGCTCCTGTGTCCCCTTAGGGCCCAAACCTGCTAATAGCTCTTGTAACCTAGCTAGTCATAATCTCTTATCCTGGAATGTAGCTGGGTTAAATTCAAAGCTGAGCGACCCAGATTGGCTACAGTACATGGGGAAACATGACGTATGTATGTTGCAAGAAACATGGGCTACCGAAAAGGCTTTTTTTTTCGATGGGTTTACCTCCTTTAGTGTAGAGGCTAAACCGGCTGAGCAGTTTGGGAGAGCAATTGGTGGGCTTTTAATTAAGGTTAGAAATGATTGCTTTAGTTCAACAACCTCCCTGAAAATACACAGCCCTGATTTAATGGGGATTGTGGTAACCTTAGCCACAGGGCTGTCTGTGGCCCTACTAAATATTTATGTTAGACCAATGCATCCAGTTGATAAACCTTCTATCATATCCTTTTTAGACGATATATTGGATATTATATGTCTGGACACAAGAATAATAGTGGCTGGGGATTTTAACACCTCTTATGAACCTTGCCCCCTCATAAACGAGATTACTAGTGAGGAGGATGAGTATTAGGGTATTCCATCACTGATAGGACCGCCAAGTAAACATCTTTCCTCGACTGCTCTCAAATAATCCTCCCTAACAATCGCCAGAGGGCTTAGAGCATGTAATGGACGTACCAATTCAGATCCTGCGAGAGCACCGATTTTCAAGAGAGGTATCAGCCGTAGTGTTATTGACTATGTAATGATCGATGTGCAATTGTGATCACTTCTAGTCGATACGAGAGTTAGTGAGCAATCCGATAGTGACCATAACTCTCTGGTGAATCCCTGGAGCAAACGAACAAATTCCCTCTTACTAATGTCACTGCCCCTCCAGTAACTAATAATCGACGAACTGTTAAATGGCAAGTAGTTTTTTCTACTCAAAAGTTATATTCACAACTGTACTTTTTGTTTGTTACATCTTTAGGACACTTTGAGGGGATGAATGTAAGTGACATTCCTATTTTAATGGTGCACGTGAGCTGTTTAGTGAGTTGCAAAAGGTTTTTATAAGGAGGTTATTATTTCAAATCCTAAATCGCTCAAGGAGAATATATGGTTTACCTCATCATGTAAACTAGCTAAGAGCTTACTAAAGTTGGCTATTCAAGAAGGAGATAGACCTAAAATTAGTGTAGCCAGGCAAACCTATGAAGCCCGGCAGAGGGAGGCCAAAAGGGACTGGGAGGAGAATCTATGGCAAGATCTGTTCATTGCCAGCAAAATTAGAGACAATAGATCCCTTTGGAAATTGGTAGCTTTAAACAAGCCAGGAAGTGCAAAATCACACTATTATAATATATCCCCTGAAAAATGGGTATCGCACTTCTCTCAACTGTATGCGGCTAGTGACAAGGATATCTGTTTGCTAAGTCATAGCCAGGCTTCTTCCCCTAATATTTCCATCGTAGAGTGTGAAACAGATGCTGCTTTAGTCGTTTTTAGTTTAGAAGAAGCAGTTTAGTGCGATCAACTTGCTAAAATCGGGAAAGGAACCAGGCCCAGACAAAATCCCAGGTGACCTTTATAAAAGCGAACCACAAATTTGGTCAATCTATCTAAACTTATTGTCAAATGCAATCTCCGCAGGAGGGGATATTCCTGAATCACAGAGGGGAACAGAAATCATAGCCATCTTCAAAAAGGGAGATGAAAGTAATCCCGCCAATTACAGACCAATAGGTTTGATTGATAATGCGCCAAAAATCTTTGCAAGACAAATTTTGAATAAACTGAACGAGTGGGCAGACGCTAATAAAATAATGTCATCGTTCCAAGCTGGCTTTAGGCCAAAGGTTAGTACGACGGTTCAGAATTTTAGATTTTCGATTTTATACTGGAAAACAGTTTTATTGCAACAACATAAACTTTATGTGGCTTTAATAGCTCTCAGAGCTGCATTTGATCTTATCCCGTGCACCAAATTATGGCCTTTTTTACTACATTTGGGAGTTCCTTGTAACCTAGTACAGCTTTTAAGTGAATTGCATGAGAATAATTTTGCGCAGGTACGCTGGGGACCAAATGGAGAGTTGACCGAATGTATCCCGATTGAACGCTGGGAGCGTCAAGGCTGTGTTCATGCACCCACTTTGTTTTTTTTATATATGAATGACATTGTTGATACCTTGGAGAATTGTAGAAATGACTCCCCAACAGGAAGGTACCCATTTTACTTTTTGCAGATGATTCTCTTCTCATCTCAAAGACGCCTATGGGCCTGCAAATTTTAGTTGATAAATTCCAAGATTTCCGCAAGTCAAGAGGTCTTGAATTAAATGTAAATACGACCAAATTCATGGTATTGGGCAAGGGTGCGAGAAAAAAAACAGTCATCCATGTTGATAAGGAAGCTCGAGAAAGGGTGGACAATTTTGACTATCTAGGGGTGCAACTCAGGGAGAATTTTAAGTGGATGGGACAACTAAATAAGAGTAGGCTTTTAATTGCGCACAGGGCGAATGCAATCATTAGGATGCAAAAACAAACAGTCTCTCATGTAGTGTCGCCTGCCCTGGAAATATATCGAGCAAAGGCCCAAGGGGCTGCATTATATGGTGCCGAAATATGGGGCTACGCGGATGTTAGGTCATTGGCTGTTGCTGAAAATAATTTTGTAAGAAAACTGGTCTGTCTTCCGCCCAGCTCTCCTCTCATTCCATTGTATTTTGAGCTGGGGCTAAAGAGAAAAGAAGATGTGGCTGCACTATAAGTTTTAGTTTATGGGGTCCGTCTATGGAGCACACCCAGGCTAGTCGGATACAAGGATTCACTTGTAGATCTGTTAAGTATACCAGGTGTGGAAGGCGTGGCCAACAGCCGGGAACAATGGCCGCACACTAGCGCGGCTCCGGCCGCGATCGTCCTCTCACGATATCTATCCTGTATTAAATCCGGCTGCTAAAGTCATATAGCATTAATAGAAGGTGTGAAGACCCCGGAGACCTGATCCTGTCTCTGCGGAAAAGCCCCGGACCGAGAACGAGAGACCGGAATGTTGCGTCCTAATCCCAGCAAGCGGTGCGGAGTCCAGTGAGCAGGTGCCCCGCCCACGAGGGACATAGACCGGTCAAGCGGCGTAGGCACGCCGGTGCACGTAACAACCTGAAAAGAACCCTCCCCTGCGACCGCCCGGGGACACGGACGAAAGCGGAGATCCTGTGCAGCAGCGGACGGAACGCCAATTACATGCGCACCCAACAAAGACATCAAGTAAGAGTGATTCTTCATCGAAGAGTGCAAGGTCCAGCGGCAGACCGGCGCTGTGACTCACTCAGTCACTCGAGGTGAGGCGCGTTGGACGGCCTCGTATTTAATATTGGTGCTGCTCCGCTGCATCTCCAAAGCGGACTAGCTCCTGGGATCACTCGTGGGGGGGTACAACGTTAACAATTGAGTCCAGCTTGAGATAACAGCCCCGCAAGCCGGCCACATAGATATTCGCAGCCCGGGGTGAAACGCAACACTGAGGGCCTCCATTGCTGAACGGGACTGTGTTTCGCCACAGCCCACTTGCACTCGGTGGTCTGCAGTGGAGGGCACAGGACAGCCTCTGATTTTAAACCTACACCGCTACACGGCACCTACGAATAGACTGGCCCCCAGGACTGCTAATGGGGGGGCACGTTTTTTAAGGCCTGAAACCAACTCAGGGGAATATCAACCCTACATGATACCCGTGTAACCACCCACAAGCCGACAAAATAGAAGCCACAAAAGACTTGAACTTATAACTGCTCCACAGGTCGCCAAACCTTAAACAGCGCAACAAAATCAACCTGAGATAAAGAGTTGGAGGTGACAGGGCGGATATAACACAGGGGAACAACAAATACCGAGTAGAGCCACATCCGACCAGCGACACCTTGAGACATTAAACAAATTCTGAACTCATCTGGGCACACAGCTAAGGTCACGGTCCATAGCACCAACCCAGTGAAACCCGGGAACACAATCATAGAAACCGGCAGCAATCTATAAGGAGGGCAGGCCCAACACTCCTGCCGTCAACACCTACAGATCGCTACTCTGAAACCGGGGCTTGGCGGAGGGGGAAAACCGACAGGCCACGTGAGTCTTACCACGGTGGGCGGCGGTGAGTACCCATCCATACCGAGTCAGCGGTTCTAATTAAACAATGGCGACAACCAAAGGGGGTCGTGGCTCGCACCAACCGAAGATCGATAAATTCGCTTGGCTCAAGTCGCAGGAGGGGGGATTAGTGTGTGCTGGTGTGGACCAAGAAAACCAACAGAAACCAACTGAACAAGACTCCCCTACGCTCCAGGATGTCATGGCGGCGATTAACGGCGTTCGCACCTCGTTAGAAGGGCGCATAGACTCCGTCTCCACAGATATATCTCTGCTCAGGGCAGATCTCAGGAAAATGGACTCCAGAGTTAAGGAGGTGGAAGACAGCACCCAAGGCCTCGTCACTGATACGTCAACACTAAAGAAGCAAGTCTCGGAGTTGCAAAGCCGCACCAAATTACTAACAATGCAGCTCGACGACTATGAGGGAAGATCCAGATGTAATAACGTCCGTATCCTAGGAGTACCGGAGAGGGCGGAGGGACCAGCAACAGACCTATTTGTGGAGGAACTAGTGATCAAACACTTGCAACCCAAGAACCTCTCCAACTACTTCTCTATTGAGCGAGCCCACCACAAACCCCGGTAGGCCCAAGGAAGGGGCACCCCCGACCTATCCTAGCAAGGGTTTTTAACTTTAGAGACCGGGATGTTATCCTTCAAACTGCTCGGAGTGCTCCCCCAATCAAATACGAGAGCAGCACAATATCGTTTTTCCCTGACTTCACCGCCAACGTGCAGAAACAGAGACGCTCCTTCCTGGAGGTCAAAAAAGCTCTCAGGGCGCAGGACATTAAATACGCCATGCTGTTTCCAGCGAAGCTGCGAGTGGAGGCAGAAGGTAAAACCTGGTTCTTCGCGGACCTAGAAGAGGCACTAGACTGGCTAGAGGATGGTGGAGAGTAGGTGCCAGAGGGAACTCAGACCGACAGGAGTGACGAGTTGTGAAGTAGCAGAAAAGACAGGACCCTGCACAAGAAGACGGGGACCAGCACGTCGCGGGAGGATCCTGAACTTACCCAAAGGTTTTGTGATACAGCCGAGGCGATGACTTCACCTGCAAGGAAAGACTTAGACAAACACACCTTAGGAGCGACAAATGAGACTAAGAAGCAAAAAAAGAAAGAAGGGAAAAAAAAAGGAAAAAGAAAAAGACAGCCGAAACTCCAATAACCTTAAAGAACTGGCAGAAACTAAACTACATGAAGAAAGCAGGGGCAACACCCTGTAAGGATCATCAAGAAAAGCAGATGAGGATAAGTTAAATGTATATGATGACTTATGTAGCAGAAGGTTCGACCGACTTGGGGGGAGGCGGGGAGAAAGTTGAGCCACGACTCCTCCACACAGGGTTGGGAGGGCGACGGGCACTCAGCGCAGTTGGGGACGCGGCCATTGGATTCCGTTATGCAGGGAGGCAGGGTGGGGGTGGAGGGAGTTTGGGGAGGGGGGGAAACTAGAATAGTTAATTGTTTTATGTTAGCACAGCAACCAAGCATGCCAAATTAAGCATTGTCAGGACCGGGCACTCAACAGAAACCCACAGGGCGTCAAAACTCAGAGAAGAAAGAGAGTCATATATACGCTCCATAAGGTTAAAATGTGCTTTGAGAGGGGGGACAAGTCAGGGTGCATAGATTTCAAAACAACAAGGGAGTCAAAACAAATCCAACATACACTAGTGACAAGATGATTCAGATATATATCACACTATGCACCAACGAATAGTATACTCCCGCAGCTATGACGAGAAGCGTAAGTAGGGACCTGAAGTTCCTTACATGGAACTTGAATAGATTGGGTGATAAACTAAAGAGAGGAATGGTCCTCCAGTATTTAAAAAGACAAGCCCCAGATATAGCTTTTGTGCAAGAAACACATCTAATTGGCAATACATGTAAAGCCCTAAACAGATGGGGCTACCAACTCGTAACACATGCAGGGTTCACTCCTAGTTCTCGGGGGACCGGTATACTTCTCCGTAAGAGCTGCCCATACATTATCAGTAAAACATGGGCGGATGATCAGGGCCGATTCGCTGCAGCCACTGGAACGTGGGAAGGGAAATCTTTAACCGTACTATCAGTGTATGTCCCCCCCAGCACTACAGCAAACCACACTGCAGGACCTGAGCAAGTTCATCCTAGACCTTCCAATCTGCACTTTGGTGATAGGGGGCGATTTTAATCTGGCACAAAATGGGATGCATGACCGGCGACCCCCATACAGAGACCCAGGCACTGGGTCCAAATTGGCAGATTTCCTCTCTGCCCTTGGCCTGGTCGACATATGGTGGCAACTCAACGCTATGACCAGCCAATTTACCTTCCATTCGGGGGCCCACAATACCCAATCCCGCATCGACTATATACTCACTCACGCGGCCGATAGTCCCGATTTCACCGAAGCCCGTTGTTTGGCTAGAGGCATCTCTGACCACTCCCCAGTACTGACTAGAATGACTGTGGGTCTTCAAGCCAGATGCACCACACTCACAATCAATCCATGGGCATTACAAATACCACATATCAAAGCAGAACTGTTACAAAACGTAGATTTATATTTTCAGGAAAACATTGGCTTGGTGGCTTCATCCCAGATCTTATGGGGAGCATTTGGTGCCGTAATAAAAGGACGACCGCTGGCACTAATGGTGGGGCACAAAAAAGAACTAAGAAAGCGCATTGAACAATTAGAGGAGGAGATCCTATTAGGTGAGACTAACCTGGCCCAGACTACTGACGACACAGCCCATCAAGCGCTAGCCGCTAAGAGACTAGACTATAGGCAGCTACTTACAGAGACAGCTAGAACCAGACAAAAGACTATATACCATAGGATATATGAACATGGGGAGAGAGCAGACAAACTATTGGCATGGCTTGAGAGAAGGGAGCAGGCAAGCAGATGGGTCCACCAGCTCAGGGGGTCTATGGGGGAAGACATAATCCATCCACAAGATATAGCAGAGGCATTCGCTACCCACTTTGAAACAATCTACACTCCTGTAACGGTAGCAACATTTACAGATAACCAAAACCTTCTAGCTACTATTCAAGTCACTGGCCTCTCACCTGAGGAGCGAGATTCCCACGAGGAAGACCCCACAGTACAAGAAATTCAGCTAGCGATCCGAGACATAAGCTCGGGCAAAGCAATGGGACCAAACGGGCTCCCGATCGAGTTTTTCAAGTTGGCTGCAACTAATTTTACACCCTACCTCCACCAAATGTACCTAGAGAGTTATAAAAAAGGTCTTCTGCCAGCCGAGAACCGATTAGCCACGATAGTGGTAATACACAAGCAGGGCAAACCAGCAAACGATTGTGGGGCATACAGACCCATCTCCCTCCTCACAACGGAGGCCAAAATACTCGCGAAAGTACTAGCGAACAGACTCATCCCGCTGATCACCAAATTGGTGCACCCGGATCAGTCGGGCTTCATGCCCGGTCGAAACACTGCTTTAAACCTACGTCGAAATGGAAGAGTACGTTTCATCAGTTGTTATCAAGTGGAAGTGTCACGCTACTGGACCACCCTGCTGTTAGCATCATGTGTGGAATCTGGCACCATTTACTAGCATAATGGGGAGGTTAATGGAGTGGTGCTGGAGTGCACCATCGCGCTATCCCAGATGGTGACACTGTGAACAAATATCACAACAACTTATCCTAAGTAAAGAAGGGGGGTTAGTTGTCACAAGTCCACAACCTTTTCTGTTTGTTTGTTAGATCCTCACACGCCCTATTCGTATCTTGCTTCATCATCGGATCTCATCCTGGTCCCTAAAAACCAGGATGGGCTCAACCATATTCCAGAGAGCACTTTGGATAATATCCTGCCGGGGTCTCTACAATTAAGAATACTGCAAAACACCTAGGTCTCCATTTATTATTGGCGTTCCTGGTACGATTAAAGAAGTATGGGAGGGGTGCCTGTGGAAATAATGGCCCTACATAAAAGTCGACATGTTTCAGCCCTAAGCAATAAGGCCAAAGGGTGCAGGGCTTTCATCAGGACTAAATAAATTTGGTGCCCCAGTGTAATGTCAATTTGAATTATCCGTCAATCTAACTTTCATTCAGTCAGGACACACAAACATATTTAGCATGCAAAAGGCTGGATCGCCCTTTCCCATGACGTACTCGTCTTGGGCCATGTAAAAAAGAAACGTAATGGACTTGTTGGATCAGGAATTTTATGCATTTCAGTGCATCATCTCACCAATCAATGAACAAGAAGTAATTTTAACTGAAAAACTATTTGTGGTAGGAACTAAACAAAATAAACCATCATAGGTGTGGCACATAAAGGTGATGTAAGTGTAAGCACTAATCTGTTAAAGTTTTTGTCGATCCATAAACACAAAGGCAGACATGACATATAATCACATGCAAAGAAGTGTTATTTTCTCATCTGTATTCACTATTCAGAGAAAAAAAAATGGTGTATTGTTCAGGAAAATGTCACAGTGAAATACCTACCCCGAATTTTCAGGATGTTATGCTACAAGGGAGGAGTGAGGGACATGTCCCTGTAGGCACACCCTGGATAATACAGTTTAAAACTGTGCAATCCATTCTACAGGATAATTGTGACTGTTGAAACGTAAGATCTTTCAAGTGCTCTTTTTGCAGCAGACCGAAAGATATATATGTGTTGCCAGTGGCTTACTACAAAATGATGGGGCCCCCTGCAGAATGTGATGAGGGGCCCCTTAGTCTTCCATATTTCACAGCCATTCATTGACCTTGGGGCTGAATAGGGGCTCCCTGAAAGGTGGAGGTCCCTCTGAATGGTTGGGGGCCCCACTTTGCCGCAGGGCTGCAGAGGCCTGCTTTACCCCCCACTGTATTGTGGATAAAGAAAGTGAGCTGAGAGAAAGAAAAATGACTCGCTATATGTAAGGAAGAGGATCGTGAAAAAAAGTGATGCCTCGGATTTTTAGGAAATAAAGACCAGACAGGGCGGGAAAAATACCTGATGTCTGTGTAGTAAGTAGGAAATGGGGACGGTAGGGGAGGGGGAGAAAAATAGTTCAGGTGACCAGGAGTGGGGGCCTAATAGTGGAAACAAAGAGCTGGTACGATGGGAAAGGAGAGAAGGATGCATCAGAGGGACGGAAAGAGAAAGGTCCGATGTCTGTGATACAGAGAAGGGACACAATGTGACGCACACAAGAATAAAAAGCAAGTGCAGCCGCGAGGGCAGGAAAGGGCCTCTTGTGTCGAATTGCAGCCAGCTCCAAATAAGCCTTGGATGTGCGACAGGAGAGATCTGTTCGCGGCCATTTCTGACTGACTATGTAAATGTGCCCATCTTCCCTCCCTTGTCTCTGCGGGCCTGGCCAGAGTTACTCGGCCCTGCCAGCTTTCAAGGCCATCTTTTAATCGGCGGAAACTGATCCCTGGCTGGAGAGGATCGTCAGATTACCGCCGATAAAAAACGGGCACTTAAAAGTCCATTTGGAACGTCACAAAAGAGGCCCAAGGGAAAGGGGAGGAAGGGGGTGAGGAGAGGTTCACAGAACATATACATATTTATGCGTCCCAAGTGAGACAGGAAAGTGTTTAATGGATGTACATGTAAGTATATCCCAGCCTGGTCCTCCCTTTCGGTTCACCACCTGGGAACTCTCATGTTTTACTTGAAGGTATAGAACTGCAGATGGGTCCCGGGGGCACAGGCAGCTTCCTCAGTATAACACATACACACACACAGGATGTCACCAAGACACCTCTTAATCCTGTAAGCAAGAAAAATAAATGCCTCCATGCACATTGAAAATCTTTTTACCCTAAAAAAAACAAGCATTGACAAAGCCAATAGATCTGGCATTGGGTGCTGCCCTTTTGGCAATGCTCATTTTGTTTGTGAACGATTTTATTTGAAGCCAAGCATTGTCCAAAAGCCATATATATATATATATATATATATATATATATATATATATATATATATATATATATATATATATATATATATATATATATATATATATATATATATATATATATATATATATTTGTGTGGCTCTACACCTTGCAAAAGAGCAGATTGTTGTCACTTACAGGCAGGAAAGCCAATGGCAGAAGTGGGTCAACCGTGTGCCTCATACTGTATACTGGGGTGGGTGGAAGCAAATTGTGAATGACACAATGGTAGACCAATGGATGAAGAGAGTTGATTGAAAGCCCCTGTAATTAAGTATGAATAGTATAAATATTTTTATTGAAAGAAAAGGTCAGGCATTAAAATATAATCCATTGATTTTATGTGCTCATTGTCCAGACACACTGAATCTCACCTTCCTTGGAACCGATTAGCTTAACCATGAGAAGATGGGAGGCCAGTCCTACGCCTCTCTCCACATTTAGTGCAAAACCACAGAATCATATAGCCCATTACAGGCTACAATGTGAGGGTGCTGGGTGTTAAGGAGTAAGTAGAAGAAGAAGGAAATATATGTAATCAATTAGGGAGCATCAAGAACAAGCACTAGCAAAGCCAGTAGGTCTCATCTTTAAAATGCCGAGCTATTGGCTTCGCCAATGACTGTCTGCTTACGCAATAAAGGGAAGGAGTAAAAAAAGGAAAAGAAAATAATTCTAAAATACCCTCCAATACATGACAATGTAGGCGTATGCATGGGCAGCCAAAAGAAAGTTAATAATATATATAAGCGAAGGGATTGCAAAATGTCTGATGATGTATGCATCTGCGCGTGCCAACATTGTCATGCAGCGGCTGCCATTTTGGCACATTATTTGAAAACCTTTATTTACAGTTCCAAGATGGCTGACCGCTCCTTAAGAAAAATAAATTAACAAAAAAGTTTGCACGATGCTGCATAAAGAGTGGCCTGGTAACAATGCTTCACTAATGCTGGGTCCTCACTGAAATAAAGAAAATGGGAGGGGGAGGAGAATGCAGGGAGAAATGACAAGTGGGGAAGTAAGCAGCCCGGTAGCAGTGTCAAGTTGCCGGGTCGTCGCACAAAGTATTAAAATTAAAATAATGAAGTGGGAGGGAAGAGGTAGCAAAGGAGAGAAGGAAACCCATGCACTTGCATGGATTGCTAGGAGCCTTCTGATGTCAACAATGGAAGGATCAAACTCATCCACTGAAAGAGATGGCAAAGAAGAAATTCTCCAAAAGGGGGACATGAACAAGCAATGCATAGACTACTGCATCCTCTCCAAGAATCTGTGCTTGGCCTTTTGGTCACAGGTTCAATCTTGACAGGTCCACTCAGCCTTTTATCTTTCCAAGGTTGATGAAATGAGTACCAACGCAGTGGGTGAGAACAGTGGCAGCTCCTCGTGGGAGTGCTGCGGGGCGGTGGGGCGGGGCGGGGGAGGGGCAGGGTGGGGGGTAGTAAACTCCGGCTTACGGCCGAACTGAGTTTAAATAAATAAATAAAACGAATTACAGTGCGCGCTGCATCGCAATCGGCGATGCAGCGCGCGCAATGTAATTCGTTTTATTTATTTATTTATTTATGTACTTAACTCAGTTTGGCCGTAAGCCGGAGTTTACTACCCCTCCCCCACCCCGCCGCTCCGCCCCGTAGCACTCCCACGAGGAGCCGCCACTGGGTGAGAATAACCATCTATTTCAGCCCCGAGAGACCCAAGAACGAACATGTGCTTTAAAAATGCTTATGAAATATACAGTAAAGCTATCCACTCATGAGCAAGAGGCTGCATCAAAGCCCACTATGTATTCTTGTCTTGGAGACAGTAAGGGTTTCAGAACACACATCTAAAGCCGTCTGAGGCGACCTGAAAAGGTAGCAGTAGGTATTATATTTCATTGATCAATGAAAGGGAAAAATAGCCTGGTCTCTACACTAGGCTTCTGGACACTGGAGATAAAGGTCATGCCAGAGGAGAATGCAAACGTGTGAATCACAGAGAAATATTTGGTCATCACATCCATTAAATTGTAAGTGGTCAGAAATAAGTGTTTAAAGGGGAAGAAGGGTGAAATATAAACTGAAATGAGAAGAAAAGATACTGGAGCCCAACACAAACTCACCTGCCAGCACCTTGTCTCCAAATATCTAATAAGAGACTTGTTTTTGGGCTCTAGAAGCAGCTAGTTAAGAGGACAGATTTATTCAGGTGTTTCAGTGCAGCATCAGCATGCCATCTTTTAAAGACTGCTTCAAGTTGCTTCGATAGGTACAGGTTTTTTCATCTGCAGTGCAGCGCTTAATTTATAATAATGTAGGTGCCAGGGCCTGAGGTATTTCTCAGGATACCGCCGTGGTTGGCACTATCCAATGTCCCCGATAGCACTGCCAAATTCTAACCATCACACAATAAAAGGCTTATATTTTCACTATTGAAGGTCAATTCGTGTTGTAAATATTGCCTGGACCCTCTGCTTTTTTTTTTTTTTTTTAAAGAATATGGAACATCTTGTTGATGAACTCTGCTGAAAAGCAGACTGATGACACCACCAAGTGGTAGACTGTCATAAATAAGTACCAGTGTTTATAAATAAACGCAGGTGCTAAGCACCGGAAACCACAGGTACAAATTAAGCACTGCTGCAGTGTGAAGAATACTGGTTCCATCAACGTGATGAAAAAGAAGAGGAAATCCGCTAAAATGCTCAATTTAAATCTTTCAGTAAATAGCTCAGTAGATTAATGCCCACACAACAAAAATCAGTGCATAATTTTAGGTGAGGAGTTATAAACTGAATAGGAGCAACTCTCATCTTTCTAAGGTCAAGTTAAAGCAGATCCAGCATTGGATAATTCGAACACATAGGGCCTCATTACAATGTCGGTCGGAAAGGCTCTGAGCGGCATTCGGATCTTCCTAACCCGTGTCGGAACCCATGTTTCCGACCGATTACGATAGAAGGTAACTGTTCGGTCTTTTCGACTCGGTTCCGAACGGCATTCGGAGACTCCGAGTCGGTCGGAGCCGAATCGTACAGGTCTACGGACCGCATTTCCGACCGACGTATTATGATGTCAGATTCGCACAGCCTTTCTGAATTGGTCTGTCCGACACGGAACGGCTGTCGGAAACTGACTTTGGGAGCCCCTAGCAGGCCCCCCTTCACCCGGAGCCCTCCGGTATGGCCTGTGGGGGTACCCATGGGAACCCTCTTTACAACCATGCAAAGTGTGGCAGGCACCATGGGGTGCCTGCGACAGGGTGCAAGGTTTTCCGCAACCTCCCCTTTTTTCAATGGGAGCCTGTGTTGTCGGTCGGAACACAGGCTCCCATTGAAGTCAATGGGAGTCCGACCGAACGGTGTTCGGAAACATCGTAAACGGTCGGTTGGGCTCGCCTAACCTGAGTCAATCGGAACAGATTCCGACAAAGAGTCAGTCAGAATGCTTTCCGACTGACATTGTAATGAGGCCATTAGTGCTACAGCTCTTGGACATTGCCTTGCTTTTTACAGCGCTTGGAGCTCACTGAAACAGCCTAGGTAGCAGAGGCACTTCAAGCGAGAAACACTACAGTGAAGAATGCTCACCCGAGGAGATCTCACTGATCAAGACTTGTGGGAACCAACCCCTAGTTTAGAGATTATAAACAGAAAGAAGATGCATTTATCACATGTATAAAACACCGAACGGAAATGTGAAAACAAAGAATGCTCAGAAAGGCAAAAAAAAACCATACAAGGTTTCCTGTGCACTTCTTAAGCCTCATTACTAGAAATAGCAAAAAATAATAGCTAAAAGCTGCACGGAGTCCAAGCAACCACTGTCTCTCCGTTTTGTGAGAACAGAGAAATGTGCTTGTGTAAGAAACCTCGGAAAGGACTGCAGGGCTTGGGCAGAGTCGTTAGCAGAGCAGAGCTTGACATGAGTCCTGCTGGCCTTTCACATCAGAAGGCATAGCAAGTTGTGAAATCTTCCAATTTCCTTCCAAATCAGAGCAAGTCGTAGCATTGGTGCTATGCTGGGAAAGGAAGAAAATGGCTCTATAGGGGACACTGCAAAAACCCCTGCATGCGGCCTATTTCCAAACAATGATTCACATAGGTCTTTTGGTAGGCTGGAAATATTGGCCGTAGTTTATTAAACACTGATTTAGAGCACTTGCCCCTTACCAATACTTTCATTAGGGGGCATTAATCATTCGCGGCAGGGCTATCATAAATCATTTTTGACATTTTTATGATCCATTTGGGGTCCATAAATCATTCGTGACAGACCATCATAAATAAATCACTTTGGGATTTTTATGATGCACCAAATCTGAAAGACCATAAATCACTTTCTGCATTGCCTTGTCACCACCTGTCAATCATACATCAACTCGCCATAAATCAATCCAACATTTTGTGAGGAACTAGAGTCTTTGCACTGGTGTTTCGTCTTTTGTGTGTGTGGAAGGGTACTCCTTTTAACCCTTGTAGGCTTAACTCGCTTCCTTTGATCGTTCATTGCGTCCTGTCCTCCGGAGGGCCTGGGCTGTGAGCGTCGTGTTTCGTGTACCCCCTCTACACACTGCTTTACCCTGCTGTAAGGCATCCCAAGGTAAGTAGTCATGCCACCCTGCTATGTTGGGTGTGGCCTCCTGATCATCCTTGTGTTCCTTTCCGCACCCTGTTGGGCAATGTTGATGAGCCTATCCCTGCACCCCAGGCGTGGGCTATGAAAGTCATTTGTGAAGACCCTCTTCCACCCATAGCCGGGAAGCCCGGCTTCCACCACTGGAGCAGTTGCCTCATTTTGGAGCTATCGGAGGGTATCTGTTTGGCGGTAAAACCTGAGGCTGTTGAGATTTACATAGCCCACCCAAAGTTGGACTTGGGTGAGTGGTCCTGGGTGCCTGTTTTAATGGACCAGTGGTGGCCTGTCCTGCTCCCTCATCAGACTGTCCTCTCCCGGGGGCATGGTCAGCCAGACAACCCTTCCCCAGGGGACCATCATTAGAGGGGGCCCTGGGCCCCCTGCTGGCAACCGGACGGCGGACTCTAGCATGGATTCCCAATCGACATAGTATGGTTGTCCTGAGGACCAGCTGTGGAGGCAGGTAAGGAAGTGTGGCTGGGAGTGGTGTGAAGGGGTAGGTCGCCTTGGGCAATGGTTTGGACTTATGCTGTGTTTGTACTCTGTGATTGTGCTAGGGCATTGCCGCCCCAGACAGTCACCCCACCTTGTCGTAACTGGGGATCCGACCCCTGCTGGACTGAACCCCCTGTTTGTTGCAGTGATTGTCTTGTGTTCGGCCACCCACCTGGTTGGTTGGGTGCAGCCTGATTTCCCTGAAGCTGATTGGATGATGCAGGTGTGGTGTTCTGAGTTTGAATTTTGGGGTGAGTGCTCTGTGGAGGCTGTCCCTGTGCTACTCCGTTCTGGTCTTGGTATAGTTTTAGGTAGCATCTGTTGGCCATGTGGCCTATTCTGTGACTGTAGTGGCATTTTATGAGGCCGGCTTGGGCCTAGACTCCCGAACCTTGGCCATTAGGACTGGGCGGATACCCTCTAGGGTCCATGTGTGGAGCTCCCCTTGAGACGGGTGCCACCTGGACATTCGCGGCTAGAGCGTCCTCCTAGAGGTCGGTCTTTTTCAACTTCTGTTGGACCAGCTTGGCAGTGTATCTCTGGGCCTGCTCCTGCTTCTCCCTGTCCTTCTCCTGTCCCTTCTGGTAATAGTGTAGTATATGGGCCTGTATTTCCCACCAGGGTTTGGTATCTAGCCCTGCTATACTATCTAATCCGGTCTGGATCTCTGTGGATAATCCCCTCTTCGATCGGGGTTTTCCCTGGGCATGCGTTTGTCTTTAGGTTAAGAAAGACCCCACCTGTGACCGAGCTGTCCCCAGCTGCTTCTCAGGCTGTCAATTGCCTGGGCTGCTTGTTGCAAACACGGGTCAGGTCACCCTTGAGGGCTGTTCCCGGTTGCACTACTTGCTTCCTTTGCAGCCAGGTCATGTCGCCCTCTGGCTTTCCCTGGTTGCCCCTTTTGTTACTGTGTCCTCAAAAGTCTTGTTTTGCGTTACCTTTCTATTGTTCTGCAGCCACAGGTTTCTTAAAGTCTAACTTGCTTTGACACTATTGTAGGATAGTAGGATCTGCTTCTTATGGTTACCCCCACCTTTTGCTTCATGTGGTAGTGTTTTTGACTAGTCTGACTGGGATCCTGCTAATCAATAAAAAGGTGCCTAAGAGATGAACCCAGATTTTGTGGGATAGTGGACTATAATGGAGATCAAATTAACCACTTTACCCACACATTATACGGAAACTAATAAAATACCCTGTAGGAAGGTAGGATCCTTCTGCATGTGTACTCCCACTTTTTGCCTGGTACTAAGCTGTGTTTTGACTAGTCTGACTGGGATCCTGCTAATCAGTACCCCAGTCTATCTGGTTTCTCCCTAAACTGTTATGTTATGTACTTAGGTACACTCCAGATTGGTTACTGGGGTACCCTTGTCAGTCACTAATATATGGTACCCATGTACCCAGGACATAGTTACCCCAGAGGCCTCCCAAAGGCTGAAGCATGTATTATGCCACCCATGAGAGGTCATGCAAAATGGAACTACAGGTCTGCCATTGCAGCCTGTGTAAGATGGGGCATGCACCACACACTTAAGATATAGGTTTACTATATCTAAGGGTCACTACACTTAAAACCTATAAGTCACCCTTATCGCAGGCCTTGACAATCCTGAAGGCAGGGTGCTTGGTTCTAAGTGAGAGGGTGCCACTGCATGAGCGGGACACCTCTGCAGCCTACGGAGTCCATTCTCCCGGGTTGTTAGTGCTGCAGCCATTTACGACATATAGAGTGGCATTATGCGACTGCGTGATGACCAACTCTAAAACAGCTGAAAGTAACCCTATCGTATTTGGTGTCAAACATTGTGGAATCATACCCCCATACGGGTAACCGGTGTGGGAGGTATGATTCCACCCCTCAGAAACGAGCTTTGTGAGGTCCCTGGTGTTCCCGGTACCAGCATTCTAGTCCCGGGCAGCCCAAAAGGGTTGCTGCCAACCAGAGTCACATTTCTGCCCTCCTGCTGTTGAGCCAAGCTTGAGCAGGGGAAGGCAGAACAATAGGGATCCTGTCACAGGGAGGTGTGACCACCTCCCAGACAGGATTTAGTGTATTAGGCCTGGGTGGGTGCACTTGCCAGCGACTGAAAGTCTGCATGAGGGGCACATTTGGTTCCCCTGTGCATAGTCCAGATCAAACCAGTCCTGGGAGCAGTTGGCTCCTGCTCTGGCGCGAAACTGGACAAAAGACATGGGAGTAACTTCCCCACTGTCTAGACCCTCCCCTGGGAGGGTCCCCTGAATCTATCCAACCTTGTCCCGTGGGTACAAAAGGGATTACCTGACTGTAGGACCCTAGATTCGACGTGGACAAGATTCTGAACCAGAAACCACTGAACTTCGACCGTCTGGACACTCTGGACTTCGTTGGACTTCGTTTGGGCCTGACTTAGTCTCCCTCTCCGTCCAAAGCATTGTCTGTGCCCGTGCACCATACAGGCTCCGTACAGGACCTGTGGAGCATCAAGGACAACTGAAGATATCTCCCTTGGAGTGAAGGAGTCACTCCCTTGCAACCGCAGGCACCACATCCCGATTGACAGGTCTGCTGCTCCTGAGCTCCCAAGGACTCTGAAGATTTCAGCAACACAGGAGGTGGGTTTCCATGTCCCTCGAGGTTTAAGCTGCCCTCTTACCAAGTTTGAGGTCAGAATCCCTCGTGGGGGCTGCAATACTTGTACCCCTGTGCACCATGTACTTTTGCAAGTGCATATGCTTGTTGGCATTTTCAAATCAAGTGCACTGGGCTCTGTGTAGCCCCAACCTCTGGCACCATTTCCTACAAAGAACTCTGGCCTCCTGGCACCGAGTGCTCCGTGGGCTGCTGCTTTGTGAAATGGCTGGAGGTCCCCTTGCGACTCCTGTGCCTCCGGCCTGTAGGTCCTCTTGAGGGTCAACACTGCTTTTCTTGGGCTCCTCTGGTTGCTCCAGGCTTGCCCTGACTCCCCTGTGTTTGGTGAGACTCCTGGACCTTGCTGGTCCAAACCATAACACTTCTTGACCTTCTTCATGGGTTGCCGCTGCCAAGGCTTGTTGGTGCTCCCGCCGGACACCGACCCCTCAGCACTCGACATCCTTCATGGGACAGCTCGTATCCAGCTCCTGGTTGTCCTCAACATCTCCTGGTCCCGGTGGCTGCAGAGTCAAGAACCCCCTCAATGTACCTGAAGCACCCAACGATGGGCATTCATCTACCGAGCCCCTGGTCACTCCTGAGTGACCCAGACTCTGTCCCCTCTGCTTTCAGGTACTCTTCATCAAGAATCCACCTTTGGATTCCGACGAACACTTTTCTTCTTCCCAGCAGTGGCTCTTCTTCGAAGTCCTCCATTGAGATCGACGGCGGTTTCCGACGCCACTTCAGACCTATGCACCCGGCTTCCCTGGGCTAGGTAACTCTGGTACAACGGGATCCACGGGTGGGGTGGCTCTCCAACCTCCTAACTTCCACGGGGTTTCTTCGAAGTCCACTTAGAAGGGTCCTTAAACTTTAAAACTGCAACCGCGACTTTCCCATAGAATTGTACGGTGCACCTGGTCGTGTTCCCACACTGCACCCGTCCTCTGTGGGATCCCTATTTACTCACCTTGGGTGATTCCTTGGGGTCCCAGCGATTCTACATCCTCTAGACACTGTCTTGACTCGAGTCGTGGTCCTTTTACCACTATTTTAGTATATGGTTTGGTTTCCCCCTGGAGCCCACTGTGTATTAGTGCTATTTACTATTGTTTCTGTGCTACAGTATTGTGTGCTTTGTGAGTATCTTCGTGTAGAAGATACTGTGTCGTACTTAAAGTGTGCTGTATCAATAAATACATATTTTTGTAACTACTGTGTGGTTCTCCTTTTATTTAACCAATGCTATAAGGTTGCATTCTGGTAAAACAAGCTGCTTAACATTCCTTCAAGACTAAGCCTGAAGGCTGCTCTCCACAGCTACCACTTGGATAGCTTTCTAAGGTTATCTTTGACCTCTTAAATCACCATAAGGGTTGTTTGGACTGGTACAGGGTGCCCACTTTAATTAGTGGACAGCATTTACCAGGCCAACTTCTCACAACTATTTAATATGCTTGCCTTCGTGGTTTTCCCCTTTACAACTGCTTCAAATGCTTAAAAACCACTTATAAACTGTTTATCAATGCTTGGCCATGACCTCAGCCCTGGCAGCAGCAGCATGGCTTTCAATTTTAAACTGCTTGCCTCCTCACAGACTTCCGGTAATCTTTGCCCAGATTGTAAGGCAATCTGGGGGCCTGCCACTAACTTTTCCCTTCCTTGGGAAACAAATACAGCTTCGACAAGATCTTGTGTGTAGGCTACGTGTATTTAAATGCACCTGCACTTCTTTCTAGCTCCCTAGCGGCCTCTATCCAGCATTGGAGTTCTGCATGGGCTGCTAAGGGTTAACCTAGGTGGGGTGGTCCACGGGCCGGTCCTCCCTTCTTCTCGCTCTATTGGCAGCCTCTGTTCGTGCTCCCCCTCACCTGCGTTGTTCTATCCCTTACTTGGGTTCTTCCTGCCGCCTGTGGATGGTTCTGGGAATGGCTTGTTGCTGCGGCTGTGCTTCCGGCCTGGCTCTGACGCATCTTGCTGCCCGCTGACTACTCCTGATGCCTCTGGCTTCGGCGGTGACTGCTGGGCTAGTTCTATGCTCCCCGGCTGTGCGGGTGACTGCTGGGCTGGTTCCCTCGCTCCCCAGCTGCGGCGTAGACAGCTGGGCTGGTTCCCTCACTCCCTGGCTGCGGCGGTGACTGCTGGACTGGTTCCCACCCTCCTCCTCTGCGGCGATGCCTGCTGGACTGGTTCCTTCACTCCCAGGCTGTGGCAGTGACTGCGGGACTGCTTCTTGTTTCCCGGGCTGCAGCGGTGACTGCTAGGCTCCTGTGCTTTTCCTCCTCTCCCGTCTGCGGCAGTGACTTCTGGGCCCCTTTGCCTTCTTATAGCAAAGAAAACAAGTATGCCGCTCCCACTGAAGACTTCTTGCTGGGCACCTCCTCTCTGCATTCTGGCAGGGGCACAACTAGAGCCAATTTTTTTTGGGGGGGGCTAATACTTCCAGCAATGTAGAGCCAAATTTCGGGAGGGGGGGGCTAATACCTCCAGCAATGTGTCCTTGTATAATGTAACTGGTGCTTATACAAAAGTGCCTCAATACCTTTGGGTGGAGTTCAAGCTGTATAAAACTGCAAAAAAAAACAAAGCCTAAGGTTACTTTTCAGGAAAAGCATTCTCACACTGTGGCAGAAAAAGTAATTTGCAACTTTAAGGAATAGGCAGAGTGGAGATGCAGGGTCTCTAGGAACGAAAACAACAAAGCCTCGTTATCAAGTAAATGGTCTTTTAAAGACTTGTGAAATACTGGGGTGCGGCTGTGATAAGACACAAGACCAGCCAGCCCACAGCAGCTCAAGTACTGCGGGGTGCCCCGGGTCCACGTAGGGGACCCTCCTAAGAGTGCGACCCCCCTTAATGCCACATGAGGGCACACGAGGCAGCCGCCCAGTGTTTGCGACCCC
Source organism: Calotriton arnoldi (assembly GCA_963921515.1). NCBI lineage: Eukaryota > Metazoa > Chordata > Amphibia > Caudata > Salamandridae > Calotriton > Calotriton arnoldi. Next base: position 2,119,625 of record CAWUFW010001929.1, read on the forward strand.
CTAAGGGCCCGCATGCCTGCGTCACTTCCGGGCATGAGTGGGCGGGGGGGTGAGGTACAAATACCTCTCATGCCCACTGGACGTCCTCTTTTGCCCACTGCCCTGACGCCGTTTGGTGTGTCCCGGGGATCTCAGGAGCTGGACTTTCGGTGAGTGCCCCCCCCCGTTCCCCTTAGGCAGGGCTGCTGAGCCCGGCTATCGCCTTGGCTGCAGTCTGTCTGGGGGGTGTGGGTAAGTCAGCTCCCGGGGCATATGGAGCAGCGGCCCCTGTCGGGATCATGGGCAGAGCAACCAGGATCCCCTCCGCTGTTCAATTTTCAGCGGAGTCGGGTCCGGACTCCGGCCCGCTCGAGCCGGATATTGCGTGGGTTGGGGAGGGCAAGGATCACACTAAACTCTCCACTGCCACTTAGCCGGTGTAGGCCCCATGTCGGGCTGGGGGGGAGAGCTGCAGGCGCCGCGAGGCTCCCCCTCACCTGGGACTGAAACTATCCACAGGCCTGGGGGGGGGCCCTCCCCGGCTTGCTAATCTCTGGGGCCTGGGGTGGCAGCGGGACTTTCGTTTTTCACTCCCCGCCCGCCCCCCGCGTTGCTCCTTACCCGCAGACTATGCCCAACTTACAGCTCCTGATCTGGTTTCCAAAATGAAAAGGAGCGTAGGGTTCCAGGTTTCGGGTGCACAAAGCTCCTGCCCTGCACTCCGGGATGTCCACATGTTGCACGGCTCGGGAAAGGTTGAATGCGGGTTTTTCCCTGGGGGAGGCCTCGTGTGTTTCTCTTCACAGTTGGAAGCGAAGCTTACGCTGTTGGGACCACAGTACTTTAAAATTAATTGTTCTGTTCCAATTTTCAAAAGTAAACGAGCGTCAGGTTACGGGTTTCAGGGCGCAAAGCTCCTGCCCGGCACCCCGTGAGGTCCACGTTAAATGGTTATATGCGTGACATGTCCCTTGGGGAGGCCTCGTGTGTTTCTTTCCGCAGTTTACAGTGAAGTCCACGCTGGTTGGAACCCAGTGCTTTTAAATTAATTGTTTGTTCCAATTTTTCAAAGGTAAAAGGAGCGTAGGGTTGTAGGGCTCGTGTGCGCTGAGCTCCCGCCTGGGCCCCGTGATGTCCACATGCTTCACGGTTCCGGGAGTGGTGGGTGCATGCTTTGTCCCTTGGGGAGGCCCCGGGTGTTTCGTCACAGTTACCTACTCGGTTTGGAACACTGCATTAAAATTTTTGTGGTCCGATTTTTCAAAATAAAATGAGCATAGGGTAACGGGGTTCGGGTGGTCAATGCTCTTGCCCTGCACCGGGTGATGGACCACAGTTTTGGAATGATTGGAGGCGTGCCTTGTCCCGGGGGAGGCCTTGTGCGTTTCTCTTAACATTTGACAGTGAAACCGACCCGGTTCGGAACACAGGGGCAGATTTACAAGCCCCTTGCGCTACTTTTGCGTCATTTTTAACATGGGAAAAATGACGCAAATGTGGCGCAAGGGGCTTGTAAATCTGCCCCACAGTGCTTAAAAATGATATGTTAGGTTCCTATTTGCCAAATCCGCCAGGGATGGCTTTATCACTCATTTGGAGCTTCATGGAGTTGCTAGCAAATTCCTGCTACGTCTCTGGGAGCTCCCAGTCGAGCTGGGCCCTGGTACAACACCGTCACCAAGGGTGCGTTGTGGGCACCAGCGAGGTCAGGGGGTCGAGGCCTGTAGACACGGTGCTGTGGAGCGTTTCTCCGGTCACCGGTACAGAGAGGAAGGTGCAGCGCTCTGGGCCTAAATTGGGCTCCTTTTGATGGCGCCTGGATGTGTCATTGTGGTTTTGCACTGTAGTGGGGCAGGAGACACAGTAGAGACACAGTAAGGGAAAAGAGCTTTGATGTGTGTTCGTCATACCGTCCAATTAAGAGTGACTGTATAAAGTTAATTCCTAACAACAGAAGAATTGAAGAGCACTGACGAGTGTGCAAATTGAATTCTGTTGTATGTTCATTGGTCACCTGCATCCAGCTTCATATCAATATACATTTATGAAACGTGATATGGTACATGATGACGGTGACATCAGTAGAATTTTATGAAAGGGAAGCTTGGCAAATATATGAAGTGTATGAAGCAGTACTATCCTCTCAAATGACATACCTTTAGTGTCCAGGGACTTATCCATCCCTCTTGGTCCTTGGCTAGGGAAGGGGTGGCGCGATTTGTCGCCGCTGTCTTCGCCGCTCACCGGGATTTGGCGTACAGGGTGCATAAGTCTCGTTACAATTAATAGGTGTATCATGTGCCTCACATACAGGCTATTGGGCCACATTCAGGTTCACTGTAGTAGCACAGATAAGGATTAGGAACGATTCAATTACCCTGAAAATAAACCATGCTGTGCCGACATATTTCCAGCTTAGATTGCTCTATTGTGCACAGAGGCAGGGTTTTTACGGAGAGGTTGTAGGTCAGTTGCTTAGCGAGAGGTGCTAGCAAAGCTAAGGGTCGGGTACAATCACCCCATGGGTCACAACTCTCATATCCTCAGAGCATGCTCCGCGACGAGCACAGGGGCACTGGCGATCTGAGTGCGTCGTTTGGTTTTGGTGAATGGGTCGGGGGGCATTACACCCTGAATCTCCTCCCTTCGGTCTGGTAGATTTTACCTCCGGGGGTGAGCCTGTGTCCATGCAGGGAGTTGTTCGGGACCCGGGACGTTCCTAGCACCCGCAGGCCTTGGGTTGGGTGTTGCGACAGGGTGCCACTGGTTTTGGCAGTTCAAGGGCCCGCGGCCTGTCAGGCGCGGCCCCGACCCGTTCTTGGCTCCAGGGCCTATAGCTCTCAGCCGTGGCGCGTGGGGGGTGCGGTCGCCCAGCCAGCCGCTCCGCCCTCCTATCCAACGTAGCAACAGCGGTTCTTTGGCAGCGGGGGAACATTGGAACGGCGTGGTTGGTGACCCGCAGCCCTGCCGGTTCACGGGTCTCTACCGGGGTTGCTGACAGGTGGTATCCGGGTCTGGAAATGGCGTTTGTTGCTGGCCGTGAGCTGTATTTTCCCCTTGCACCTCCTCGGAGGTGGCTTGTCCCTGCTCCATTTGGGGCACCTCCCCCATCCCACTTTACCAGCTGGGTTCTGCGGCTCGCCTGCGGGGCAGCGCTGTTGCATAGGCGGGGAGGGGGTGACATTGGGGCAGGGCACGGACGAGTGGCACCTCGCAGTGTTGGATGCCGCTAGCCGGGCGCCCTGCATCCATCCGTTCTGCCTTATCTTTTAGGCAGGCACAGGATCCATCTACAGTGAAGAGTCCTGCCTGTCTAATCTCGGGCTGGGGTTTGGCCAGCCCTCCTGCGGTATAGTAACACACCGGGGGAGCAGAGTGAGCAGTGCGGCCGAGGAGCTGCAGCTCCAGGGCCTGGTGTTCAGTTCATGGCGCGGGCGCCTGGTCTTTGCATCGCTGCGCTTTGAGAGGGGCTGCCTCGCACATCAGCAACACGATGCATTGGGGTTGGTTACCAGGGAGGCCCCTTTTCACTCCCTCTGAGAATACACTTCGCAGGGCTTTTGTTTGAGCCTGGCTCAAACCTGTTTCGTGCTCTGTGCGGGGAAGTCGTAAACTGTCCTAGACCTATCTACAAGGGACAGTACTCTTAGCACATAAATAGTTCACTATTCTGACAGCCCAAAACCTTAAGTTTTTCGCTGAAGGTATACCAGGAATATGCTGACACCTAGGCATGGGCAAAGTGGGACCTGGCCCAGGGCCCCAGCCTCCGAAGGGGCCGCCTGACAGCTTTTATATTTCCCTAGCAGATTGTTTCAATTACCGTTTGCCTCAATTGCATTTCAACGTGTGCGATGTACATAACCCCAGCTTAGTTTGCTCCATTGTGTGGACAACATTAAGAATTATTTAGAATGTTTACACCAAATAGGCCAATTGTGATAAGATGGTTGGTCAACTTGTGGGGATTGTCCAAAATAAGGATCTTCTCACCCACGTAGATGTCCGGACAAACGTGGGTAGTGAAGTAAACACGAAGTGGAGACCCATAATTCATAGGAATGTACAGGTTTAAAATGCATCCTGGTAATGGATTAACATTGTGAGGTACATGGATGACTGTCATGCTTTTATCTACAGATCAGTATAAGTGTTATACAATCACGCGGGCGATGTGTGTGAAGATGCTAGTTATTTTGCAGAGATATATTGTGTTGGTTCCACGCAACATCCATATTAAGATCTCTTAGACCAAAACAGGACCTCAAAAATGAGAAGGGCGGGTGTCACAGGAATTATTTGCAGTAATATTAGTGAGCTGCTGCTGTGTTCCAATGTTGAAAACACAAGTCACTATCCCTGTATATTGATGCTTAACGGCATCCTAGTCGTTTGCATATTGCCCGTCTGGTGTTCCCCAACTCCACACCGCAGAGACACTTAAGGGTCTGTCCATAGTTCGTTGCGTGGCCAGTTATTGTTTTCTTTTCTTAGAGACACCCATTGCTAGGCCCCATGCTCCTATTTGCACTAGTCCTTGGATAGGGCGGACCTTAGCGGGGTCTGTCACCAACATTAATCGGTCATTGGGTCCATGTATAAGACACTTAGCACACTTGATACTATCTGGAGCCTTTGCTAACTTGGGAGTTTGCCGCCACGTCTTTGGGCCAGCTTCGGGCGTGGGTGCAAAGTAGTGGGCACATCATTCTTTGTCAAGCTGACCACGGACAGACTAGTAGTGGCTTGCGGGAGCTGACAATCCACCGATACCACTAGGGCTTTCATCACCTACTTGTGTTGGCTGCTGTTGAATGTAAGGGATACCCATTTTCGCTATAAATGTGAGCTTCCTGGGGGATGATTTGGTGTCATTTAAGTCAGCTTCTAGCAAGTTTGAAGGTCACAGATCGACGGGCCTTTTTCACATGTCCTTTTGCCTCCTATATAGATAATCTCTCATGGGCAGGACCCACTGCGGTAGTCAGCCAAATATCCCCAGGGAGGTCCTCGCGTTCAACCCTGGAGGAGCGACGGCGCCCCGTTAGTCCTACGGGCGTTGTGGACCTGAGCAACCGGGGTTGCCTGGAACGCTCCGCCCCCCTTCTGGGGGCGTGAGTAATGGGGTGGACTGGCGGTCCACCGGTGGGAGGGGATATCCCTTCCCCCAAATCTGGCAAACACCGATTGGCTATGGCCACGGTGTATTTTGGCTCATCAGGTGGGTAGGCGGCGAGGGGCTGCCTGCCCTGGGATCGCCCGTAAGATAACCCACCATGTTGGCATATTTGTTATGCAAATAAACCTGCAGCAATTTTCTCCACAAAGAAGGTGTCTTGTCTGTTTATTTCTCCAAGATATTGCTGTGGGGGGGATGGGGAGTGTTGCCGATATTGGCACTATGTCTGTGTGTGTGTCCGGCAAGCTGTCTCAGCCCGGGCTGACACACATGACGGGGGCTGAAGCCCTTTGAACCCTTTGGGCGTTGCATGCCTGCATTCTGGTAGGTTTCTCGTTTTCTCTCTCCTCGCTGCCCGGCTGCCCCGATGAATGTAGGGGTTCCTGCCACAGAAGCCCCTTTTACACCTCAAAACCCCCCTCAGGGGTGAATTTCAAATGTACACCAGGCCTTCCATTAGCCACTGGTGTTTCACACTTTTTCTCTCCTGTTTGGCGCTTCTTACATCCCCCTGCCTCCCCTCTCGTCCAAGGAGGCGGGGTGCCATTTCCTGGGAACCTTTGTCTTTTCCGCACCCTTTCTTCTCCCGGTCGAGCTCTTTTTCCTAGGCCTTGTCGGGGTTTCTGCTCTGGCCCCTCTAGCCCCCTGTAGCGGTGGGCCTTCACCCCAAACTGAAGCAGTGCACAGGGGCTGCCAAGATGAAGCTGGGTTTTTGTCGAAGTGTACGTATGCACTCTGAATATCGGCTGGGTAAAACATGTCTCTGATGTGCCGCTCGGTTCCAGCCTTTCAAGACGTACCTCAGAATCACAGAGTTCGTTTCAATTCCTTACTCCATGCACACAGAATACAAAGAGCACCATTTGGCTGCTCAAAACACCAAGACATTGCTGTGGCTTTTTTTAATCTCACACTGCGAGAGGACTCGGGACTTCAGCCCTGGCGGTGCAAGTATGCCATTTGCTCTAATGCAAGTTAGAAATATTCCATGCTCCTACAATTGAATGAGTTCAAACTCACCAGAAATATTGTTTGTTTACATCCAACAACGTATATATTTAAGGCAAGACCTGTTAGCTTTACCAATGCTTTTTCTCCTGTGTGTCGTATCTAAAGATGCAAAACCAAAATCCTCCTAAGCATCTTAAGGAAGGGAGACATGCAAAATGAAGAGCTGTGCTGACCAATAAAAGCAAGAGAAAGGAGAGTGCAAGCTGCCTCTGACCATTGAAAACAAAAGAAAGGAGAGTGACTAGCAAGCCAACCGATGGTAAGGAATGGGTAGGCTTTAATCCCATTTTAGATTTTTTTTAATAGAACAGTAGACTTGCAAGTGACAGCGCAATGCTCTGTCTCAGGCCAGAACTAAAAATCCCATAGTTGATTGTAGAGAAAGAGACCAGGATGTCAGAGAGACATTAAGCTATGAAGGCAAGGAGTGGAAACCAGCAATGAAACAATTTTGAGATTAAACTATCCGGCACAGGTGATTCACAAGTAGTGTATTGTTAAGGAGGGATTTGAAGCTGTGAAAGGAGGAGGCATTTTGAGCATGAAGAGAAAGAGAGAGGGCATTCTAGATTTCGAGAGCTTTGCTAGAGAAGGTTGTTGATAGCATGGACTTTTTCTTTAAACATAGAGTGGAGACAGATCTTTTGTCTTTACAACCAAGTGGGCAATAGCTTCCAGAAAAGAATAACTTTTGCTAGTGATATTTTGGAGTTTGAAGATTCAGAACTTTATACATAAGGCACAGATTGGGAGCCATTCATGGTAAGCAAGTGAAGGGTAATGGGAGACTGCATGCATTTGTGCTTGCTGCAGACAATGTTTGTGGTAATATAAGGGAAATCAACAGTAAAAGCAGGCCAATCAGACCATGAACAGGCCCACAAACAGCCCAAAAAAAGGCCCACAGACTGACCTGTCAGACCAGCCCTTCAGGCACTACCAGATTGCCCTACAGGCCAGTTCGACCCCGGGTGGGAGATGGTTTTCCATGGCAATAGACGAGGAAAGAATGTTAGAAATGTGGTCTCTGGTTGCCAGCGGTTTGCACACTGTCTAAGCAGGGACCCTCACTCTAGTCAGGGCAAGTAAGTTACACCCTCAGAATAACACGTGCTCACCCCCTTAGTAGCTTGCCAAGAACAGTTAGGCTTATCTCAGAGGAAATGTGTAAAGTATTTGTACACACACAGAGTGACACAGTAAAAACACCACAAAAGTACTCTAAACTACTTTAGAAAAATAGCCAGTGTTTATCTGAGTAAAAGAAGACCACAACAACAAAAATCCAACATACACAAATCAAACGACGAATTCTCAAAGATTAAATTCAGTTATATCTCTTAGAAACACAATAGCTCAGACTGGGGCTATAACGATGTGCTTGATGGAGTCGAATCTCAAAGTTCGTGGCCGACTGTAATGGAGAGCAGGCCGGCTACCAAGTTGTACAGACCCCAGATACAGTACTTCAGAAACGATGACAAAACAAAGACGTTGCGAGGCGCCACGGGTGCCGGCGCGGCGTCGGTTCCTTACTGTCAGTGCAGATGTTTGGCACTTCGGTGCTCGAGACACTGTAAGGCACAGGGGAGGTGATGCAGCGTTGGCGGTGAGGCGTCAGTTCCACTGGTGGTGCAAGGTCGATGAAGTGTTGAGAGTCAAGCCATGCAGTGTCGATTTCGCAATATCAATGTCACATCATGGGGCCACCGGTGCAGCGGCGGAGTCGGGTGTCACGGGCTTCAGTCACGCGGTACCCATAACTCCCTCTGTGGTGGTTCTTAGGATGTGCTGCAGCGGGGCCTGCTTTGCAAGTTGCGATCGTTGCATTGATCAGGGACCACGGCTTTGGTGCAGGCAGCATCACGGATTCGAAGAGCGGCGCTGGCTCCGAAGTCACACTCAATATCAATGTGCTGGTTTCTTCTTGTTGAACACAGAAAACTCAGTTTCAAGGGCTCAGAAGTGGAATACGTACCGTGCACCAGAGTAGGGCTCTCAGCAGATTAGCCCAGATGCTGCAGGTGAAGTCATTGATGGCCCTGAGACTTCCAACAGGAGGCAAGCTCAACTCAAGCCCTTGGAGAAACTTTGAAAGCAGGATTTAAAAAGCAAAGTCCAGTACTTTCACTCGCAGAACAGAAGCAGCTGCAAAGTGGCAGTCGCTCCTGACAGCAACACAGCTCTTCTTCCTGGCAGAATGTCCTCAATCCAGAAGTGTTCTGGGTATATGGTGTCAGAGGTCCAGTACTTATACCTATTTCAGCCTTTGAAGTAGGAAAACTTAAAAGAAAGGTCTTTGTAGTGCACAAGACCCTTCTCTTTCCCGTCCCTGGCTCCAGACACACTACAGGGGGGTTTAGACTGCTGTGTGAGGGGACAGGCACAGCCCTACTCAGGTGCAAGTGTCAGCCCCTCCCACCACTCTAGCTCACGAAGACCCATCAGCCTGGTGATGGGCCATCAGGATATGCAGGGCACACCTCAGCTCCCTTTGTGCCTTTGTGTGTGACTGTCTAGAGTGAAATCATCCAACCCAGACGTGTATTCTAGGGACAGGCAGTGGCACAGAATGGTTAAGCAAGAAAATACCAACTTTCTAAAACTGGGATTTTCAGACCTGCCTTTAAAAACCAACTTTACTAAAAGATGTGTTTTTAAATTGTGAGTCCAGAGACACCAAACTCCAATTTTCTATCAGCTCCCAACTGGAAGATACACTTGTAAAATGTTACAAGACAGCTCCAGTGCTACCCTATGGGATAGATAAGCCTTGCTGTAGTAAAAAGATTTAGCAGTTTTTCACCAACAGGACAAGTAAAACTTAAAACCACATGTCCCACCTTTTAAATACAGTGCACCTTGCCCATGGGGCTACCTAGAGCTTACCTTAGGGGTGCCTTACATGTAATAATAGGGAAGGTTTGGGCCTGGTAAGTAGGTGTACTTGCCAGGTGGACATGGTAGTTTAAAACTGCACACAGGCTCTGCAGTGGCAGGCTTGAGACACGTTCTGAAGGGCTACTTAAATGGCTGGCCCAATCAGTGATGCAGGGCCACTAGTAGAATTTGATTTACAGGCCCTGGGCGCATGCAGTGCACTGTATTAGGGACTTAATAGTAAATCAAATATGCCAATCATGGATAAACTAATCATACCATGTTTTAGTGGAGAGAGAATATGCACTTTAGAACTGATTAGCAATGGTAAAGTGTCCAGAGTCCTAAAGCCAACAAAAGAGGGTCTGAAAATAGGAAGAAGAGGGCAAAAAGATTGGGAATAACCGTGCAAAAAGGGCCAGGTCCAACAAGATCGATAAGATCTATTGAAATGGAATGATGTGGTGAATTACCCTTCAAAGATGCATTTCATTGGAGAGTGAACAACCCTAGCACAGTATTGTAGGAGTAGAAGAGGCCTCGCTGAGCTCAGACAAGGTAGTGTAGATGAAGAGGACATGTGCAAGTGACAGGACAGTATATATATTAGTGGAAGGATCATGCAAGGGCAGTACTTAATTTGTGAAATTCTGAGTGCCGGTCCCCAAATTGCTACTTAGATGCCCGCGGCTGGCACTATTAAATGTCATGCGCTGAATGCCAAGACTGCGTGGTCCAGAATCCACCACAGGGCTCTTTAATCCACCACCGGACACTCCCTGTCCCTTTATCTCAACATTGCAGGTTCCTGCTTTCTCACTCTGTGATGGTGTTTCTTTCTTTCTCTTCCTCCTTTTTTCCTGTTTGTGTGTTTTCCCCTGTGTTGCTCTCAGAAAATGTTTGATGAGGAAAAATAAATGCAGGTCCCCAAAAATGAGTGTCGATGGCCCCCAATAGCAACCACCTGCTCAAATTAAGCACTGTAAGGGTAAATGATGGGGCAAGCTAAGGAATATCCTACACTAAGTGCCAATCCGTGGAAGGCACTCAATCATTGACACCCCATTCCAAGTTTAGTTTCCGCCCAAATCTGTATTAAAACTAATGCAGTAATTTTGCACGTGGTATTATTGCACCTAGTTTTAACAAAGTGCATTTGTTCTCAGAAAATGGCCCAGAATATGGGTAATTAGGTGCAGAAATTGGTGCATTCATGATTTCCCCCTTTAATTTTTCAGTACACTGGGGAAAACTTGGAATACCAAGGCCATTTTGCATTCTGGAACTATCAATTGTTATGGTATCATCATTTTGAGTACGAAATGACTGCTTCTAAATATGTGATGTACTGAGAATAAGGGCCTAAAAGGGAAGCTCAGGTAAACATCTTAGGTCACTGCAAAAATGGTCTCTAGTGAAAAGATGAGATTTCAAGATATGACGGAAGGTCGGGAATAAAATCAGAAACAGGGAGAAGGAAATATTTAAGAACATAATTAGGCCTTTTTAAAAAGTCTAGAGGGCTGGCAGATAGATACATTTAGGCCTGTAGCTAAATGGGGAGAATCCAGAGCATGATGTGTTGTATTTTAGCACTTGATTAGCGCCTCAGTTCCCTACAAGGCCTAGAAGAGATACTGGATAGTCAAGTAAGGGACTAGGTCATTTGTTGTGTTTGTTTAGTAGATTATGGGTGATTGAAGTGGCCCCAGTTCAATGCATTGTAGTGACATGCATGAAGTTCAGAGGAGTGCCCCGAAGGTGATGTAGCACATGTGGTGGCTGGCCTTAAAATTGGAGTGAAGTAGGGTGATGTAAGACTACCAGTTATCTTTGTATATTAATTCCATAATTAACATCTTCTGGTGATTGAGTAGGGAGCTGTTGGGATTCTTGTGCTTGGTTGGGAGTGTGTGAGTTTTTTAGGCTGGTCTAATGGGCCAGCAGGGGTGGGTCTCATTGGAAGATTCAGCTTTCACACACCCATGGTTATTATGGATCTATGATGTCCACCCAGAAACAGCAGCAATACAGCTCAGTAAAGGTGTTCCAACTACAATTATAGTATGAGTGTACGAGGGACACCAAGGTGCTACTGTCAGTCACAGCTTTTTAAAACATGTAAGTGCAAAGTGAGTCTACGGGATCCAACCTGGAGCATTGGGGGTGCAAAGCACCATAAAATGCATTTTGAAGACACCAAGTGTCATGTGTTTTAAAAGGTTTACTCAAGGGATGCCACCCAGTGGCAGACTCATGTGCCCAACCCACATTGTGATGATTAGAGTCTAGGGGGAATATCTATGAGGCACTCCAGTGCAATCTACAAGGGGTTGCAGCCTCCCAAGGACCGCTAGTTATTACGAGTCTGAAGGGTCCACCCGAAGTGTGCAGCACAGTTCACTGCAGGGTTGCCTCCAGGTTGACACACCCTTCCATTTTTTTGTACAAGACTCTCTGTCTAACAGATATGGCCTAGTGCTGGACTACCACAAGCTGAAGCCTGCATCTCATGGCTCAATCTACTTGGCTGGGTTGTGTACAGTAACTCTACTCAATACTCTCCTTCTTCTTATAAATGTATATATATTCATAAACTCTACTCAATCCTCTCCTTCTTCTTATAAATGTATATATTCATAAAGAAGAGTACCGGTGAATGAAAGGCTGGTTGGAATCCTTTGAGCAATCCTTTCAGAATTTGGTAGCAAAATTTCCAGAAGCAATTATAATAATGGATGGGGACGTTAATGCCCGTCTTTTTCCCACCCAGGAGGACTTACAGATGGAAGATGCCCTGGAATTATAACATCCCTCCAGCCTAATTCCCCCCATGTGATATTAAAAAGAAAGCCAAAGCCATGAGTCAAAGGTTGGTGAATAATGGTTTGATCTGTTTAAATGGACATTTTAATAATGATATGCCTGCAGATGCAACGTTCTGGCAGGGTCTGTCGACAGATCCGATTGACTATATGTTCACGCACGTTTGGCACTTTGGTCTCTTTTTAGATTTTGAAGTGGCAAAGTACGAGGGTAGTGACCATTGGGCTACCTCAGCAGTTCGTAGTCTCTGCGAGCCGGTGTCTGTAGAGAGGGTATTGTCTTTGAAAGTATCCTATCCACTGAGGCTCTCAACACATCTAGTTCCTATTCACCTCCAACACCTAGCTGCATTCCATTTAAAAGAGAATATTGAGGTTCTCTCCGTCTGCTCGGTGAACAGAATTGTGTGGTTCAATGAATTTGTTCTCAATGTGTTGGGCTGCATTGCTATAAATGTATGGCAGTGGGGATTACAAGCTGGCCATCACACAAAGGGGAAGGGCTGGTTTGACTTAGCCTGTCAAGAGTTGAAGTGCTTGGTGAGACAGGCCTCCAAGAGAGCTAGGTGATACCCAGATACTATAGTATTAAGTCCAAATATAAGCAGTTGGTTAAGGAGAAAAAAGTCTCCTTCTATCATTGTAAGTGGGATGAGATGCAGGAAATCATTCTTTCTGGGGATCAACTAAAGTTCTGGACAAATGTTAACGAGTCCAGTGGCTCTAGTATGTATGATTCCTGAAGATATGTGGGCAACCTATCTGGTAGATTTATATAGTGGCCCTTCTGTTTCATCTAGACCCCAGGGAACTCTTGATAAAAAGCACCCCCTCACTTGCTTTTTAATAAAGGAGGTAAGAGCAGTTATTGACAGAATAAAGCTCTCAAGGGCTGCCGGTCTTGATACCATTTCAGTAGTAACAATTAAATCGAATAGTGATTGGTGGGCAACGGTATACTCCCTCTTGTTCAGTTGGATTGCCTCAATGGGCCTCTATTGTGGAAAGGATCTGTAGTAAAACCTATCTTTAAAAAAGGGAATGGTTCAGATCCTTCACATTATAGGCTGATTAGCCTTTTGTATATTTCCGTTAAGGTATTCTCCAAAATTATTCTATCTAAGTTGGAAGACTGGGTCTACGAATCCAAGAAAATCCCAATTGAGCAAGGGGGCTTTTGGGAGGGCCATTCCACCATAGATCATTGCTTTGTGCTATGAGCCATCATTCAGAAAGCTCTAGAAGTGAATCAAAGGCTGTGCTGTTGTTTTGTTGACTTCAGGACAGCCTTTGATTCGGTGGACAGGGATACTCTATGGAGAAAACTTGCTACCTGGGAGCTTCCTCCGAACCTCCTTAGTGTATTACAATCCCTACACTCCGCCAATTGGGCCCAGGTGGAGCTAGATAAATCGGCCTGGCTATCCCAGAGAATCTCCATTAAGAATGGCCTTTGGCAGGGGTGTGCTCTAGCACCCCTGCTTTTTAGTTTATTTTTAGTCGACCTCCTCACTTTTATATCCCAAACAAAGTCCTTTTTCCCTAAAGTCGGGAAACAGCACATTGCCTGTCTGCTTTATGCAGACGACCTGATTGCACCTCAATTGGTCTGCAGAGGAAATTATATGCCCTTGAAACATATAGCAAGCAGAACCAGCTTCAAATTAATCTAGAGAAGACCAAGATGTTGGTCTTTGGTAAAAGAGTTAAAAAAATTCAGCTGCCATTTAAGCACCCGGGAGGTGGAATCAGTTGATTATTATAAATATTTTGGTTTGACATTTAGGAGGAATTTAAAATGGGACACACTGGGATTCTATTAAGCAGAAGTTGTTGCTGCAGACCAGCTCCTGGTCCAGATTTAATTGGAAATGTGGAGGGTTGTCTCATATTCCTTTATTGAGGGCCTACGAAGGGAAAATACCTCCCCTTACCTTATATGGCAGAGATGTCTTTTCCCTTGATTCCTCCTATGAGTGGGACCAATTAGAAGGGGCAGATCTCAGAAGACTTTTGTCGCTTCCACCTGGTACCATGGTCCAGGGCACAAGGAGGGAGTTCAATCTTACCTCTTGGAATTTGTTGCCATTTACCCCGGCTTTAAGATTTTGTAATAGACTCTTGTAGGATGAAGAAGTGATAAAGGTTTCTAAACTCTGCAACTCTGCTGGGATGAGATTCAAGGCAGTGAAAGAAGGTGGGCAAGGGAAGTAAGAAATAGATCAAGTCATATCAAGAACCCCCATTCTGATTGTGGTACAATTATGTCCTGTTCCCCTTTTCCAGGTAAACAAGTATTGAGAGAGTCTGCGGCAAAGGTGGCTGGGACTCTTGACCTGGCCTACCTGAGTCAGAAACCTTCGATCAGTTTTTCAATACCCTCTTTAGGTCGGGATACTGTTTTTCCCTACCTGACACAGATACCTGACCCTGGTCTGCAGAATGAAATTTTAAGGGCAAGAGTGGGATGTAATCCAATCCATTCATCCTGCTCTTATTTGGCCAGGGTCCAGGATAACAATGGTTTTTGTCCCTGCCCCCTGAATGTAAAATGCTCTTTGTTGCATATACTTATTGACTGTGCTTTTTATCCTCCAAGCCACATTAAGTTTTTAAGACCCTTGTTTCTTAAATATAGAATTGTACAAAGGAGGAAGGCTGTAGAGTTGCTGTCAGAAATGCGTTTTAGATGTGGCAGTGGGAATGGCTTGATTTTTACGTTCTGTCAAACGTTTTAATGATGGATTACAATAGGAGGGGGGGGGGGGAGGGGCGATGGGTTGGCCAGACAGGTTTTAAACACATTTTACACTGTAACTGTTTTCTGTGTTTTTAGAATGCCTTATGGACAATTGTCTAAATAAACTTGTTTTCTACCTACCAATCCTCTCCTCAGATGGACACCACCGCAAACTAGAAAGGAGCGAACCAGGCCCCTGCAGCCCCAGTGGTGTACAAGAACTCCCACCGGTCGGGGGGCCATATTCAGACTAAAAATAAGGCCAATGAATATATGTTAGACATTGGAGACTCGTGGGCCGTTCACCACACTCTGCAGGGGTGCCCCATCATTTTCTGTTATGCCACTGAATGAAAGAGTCAACACCATAATGGCGGGCTCTGGCCGCAGGTGGGGCTTGTACATGGCCAGGGGGGTGGGGTTCAATAATGGTATTTGCCACTTTGGGTGTTTTTATTTAAATTTTGCGCACTTTCTTGGGAGATCCGAGAAAGCGTGGTTGTCCTCCATTGGCTGTCATCGACCGGCCCTGTCGCCTGGGCAACCGGCAGGGGCACCGAAAGGGGCATTTAAGCTTCAGCTCCCAGTGGAACCCACATCACTTCCTAGTGGTGTGCCCCTGTGTGCCACTGTCAACTATCACGCACCCTGCTGACCTGGACTCAGGCTTTTTCAACCCTCCCTTTCACCCTTATGTGGTTGATGGGGGCAAATATGTATATGACTGTTCGTTGTTTGGCTTTTTAGTTTCCTTCGGTTTATTCTGTCTTATAGGCTGTTTTCCTGACTTGTATTTTGTTGCAGGGATGGAGTCAGGTTTGGCCGCACAGCTAGTAGACACCTTGGCATCTGTAACAAAAGGCAAGCAAATTCTGGTTACATTTTGCATTGCACCTTAGCTCAAGTCGGGGCAGTGGCACTACGGTCTGTAGGTCAGGGCCAGGGAGGTGAGCTACAGCAATGGTCCTGGGCCATCCAGAGTACTCTATTGTACTGCCCTGGGATTGGTGGGAGTTGGAACTTGCGTCTTGGTACCAAGACATGGGCGGGTTCCAGGGGCAGCGCCTCCTAAAGAGCGGAGGAGCATCGCCCCGCCTGCTGTGAGTGCAGCAGGCACACACAAATAAATAAAATGGCATGGCAATGACATTTTATTGCTATGCAATTCTATTTTGCACCTGCTCGTGCGAGTGTGAGGGCATGGGGCGTGGCTGAATCCTGCTATTGCAAGATGACAGCTGCCTCTGCCAGTGCCCATGTCAGATTGGCTGGCTGTCTTGCGACAGCCAGCCAGACATGCACACTCTAGACCCAGCAATCCCATGGCTGAGAAACAGCCGGGTGATTGCTGGCACAGGCCCCCTGCCTCAAAATGAACACTGAGTTAGCCTGCTCCCACCAATCCTGGAGCTGCTCTTATGCTGAAAACAGCATGAGAGCAGCTCCAGGATTGGTTGAATTGCTGTTCCACTGGGCAGGAAGGACGTCTTCCTATTCCTGCTCGTGGACGCCAGGGGAGAAGTGCTGCACCGGGGGAGCCCCATATATGGTGAGTTCGGCTTGATCTCGTCTCACCATACTTTAATATTGCTAGCCGCCACTGTGGGTTCCCCAGGCCCATTTTCCAGAAGGGGGCTGGTGGGATCCTCTTTGAATAGGCTCTGGCATGGGTTTTTTCAAGGGCTCAGTCGACTTGTTGACCTTGGTTCCTCTCCTTGTGAGGGAGCATGTGAGTTTGCCTTGTAAAAATTACATCTGTGCTATCCGGCATTTTGTACGCAAGCCTCCAAGTCAATTAGCTGGCGCTATAAGGGCCAGCAGGTTGGCTAAACATGACTCCAACAATGTGGTTAGGTGATTCAAATGTGGAGCAGTTTTCCAATACTATCATCTTAAATGTAAACATTTATGTGCAATGTGTAAAGAAAAATGTTGAAATATTATGAATGGAATTCAAAGATTATGTAATAAATACAGTCTGAGAATGGTTTTTCTTGAACTCAAAATGATTGTTTCAGGTCAGTTCTTATCATCCCTAGTCACAAGTGGCCTATAACTCGAGCCTTTGGCTTGGCACATCTCTCACGGGTCTTGGTGCTGTCCCCTACCTGTGACCCTAGAAGGCCACTCTAGTGAAGTGCTCCCTGTCTGAAGAACGCCAGTGGCCCATGCCAATGGCAGGCTTGGATCTGGAGCACAGCAGGTTTGCCAGAGCTGGACAGAAACTCTCCACAGGCTCCAAAACCTGGTCACGAGGTTCACCTGTGCATGTTTGCACTCAGCTCTCAAAACTCTCAGCAGAGCTTACATTAAAAAACATGCAAATTGACAAGAGCAGGGCGGCTGGCAGAACTAGTGGAATTAAGTGTCTGCATTTTACAATTGGCCTGCATGTAGCATTCTTGCCTTTCACTTGTAATACACATGCAGTTAAATGCACGGTATCTGGGGGGCGGCTGCCCAGCTTGTCCTGTTCTTTTTGTTTCTTTATGTGAACTAAGCTGAAAATTGGGCAACCATCAGATTAACAGGTAGAGCCGAGCCAGAGCCGATCTTACCGTCGGCTCTGGTTCTAAGAGTCCGTGACGAGCCGATCACTGACATGTAAATCATGCAACAGACATCACGTTAGAGTATGATAGGTTGTCTTCAAAATTCAAGAGAGTGTATTTCTTTAACACACAGAAGCATTTCATCTTAGTACACAGATTATTTGAAAAGTATTTATTAAAAGTGGGAGTTTTTAAATATGAACTGAGAAGCATTCCTGTCCCTGCCCTGAGGACAATGCTATTAGTGAACTAAGATGCAAGTCAGTTGTCATGTGTACAGTACACATGGCCCAGATTCTTATTATAGATGGAGCAACTTTATAGGCTAATAAATCAAACACAAAACGGTTTTTTCGTACCGCACATACCAAACTCAAGTATTTAAATATGCTCACATACATGATAATGAACAAAAAGAATGCTGGGTGAAATAAAGAATTTGCCTAGGTTCACACAATGTGGTTAAGTGGGGAAGGTGGGATTGATCCCCGGTTATCTTGTTTCAAATTATGCAATTCAGCCACTACATTGATATCTCTTTCCATGTCTCATTTTACATCAAAAGTTAATGCTTTGCTTCTAATTCTTGGTACATGAGGTAACAACGTGGGTGACAGACAAACCCAGATGAAGGCTTGGTTCGTTTTGAGCTAAAGGGTCCAGGAGAAACACGAGCTTAGCCAGAGCACGGCATCTGACTCAAGTTTGGCTCAAGCTTTCAGTGACTGGCCCACTTCTTTCACATAATGGCAATTAAGTCAACAAAGGCATAGGAAGAAACTGGTTTGACTATCATCAAACATTTTGGTGAAACTGGAGTACAAACTCCACAATGCAGGACTCATAACTTTCTCACTGCACCATGTTTTAGTGAGTAGACTATGAGACTGGGTGTTCATTCCCCATGGGTAAAATCAAATGATTGTCAGGTTACAGTCCTGTGTGCTTATCACATACTTACTCACAATGTTTAGGGTAGTATTTCCTATCTCTGTGAAAAAAGGAGCAGGGAAATATGTTTGGAAAAGTATTACTCAAGAGCACACAATTTGCCAGACAGGGAGGCCGAGATTAAAAACACCCATGTCCTCTGGTTTCATAGTTTCTATCTTGCTAATTGCTCAACAACTGGGTGTGAATGGTTCAGATGGTGAAACTCAGGGGCTTCACTCACCAGGAAATGACATTGTGCTGTGGAAACTGCCCATACTATGAACAGAGTTCACAACCAGCATATTTTGGCAAAGTGCAAGATTAAACATCAGGTGTCATAATGCAATGGCCAGATCTAGCTTTGAAGATTGGGTGTTTGTGTCTGCCCACCTCAGTGAATTGCACACCTTGTCGGGGAAGGTCTTTGTCTAGAGTTTTTATAGCACTCGCTAACTTAACAGAGTCTCCTAATCACTCCTAATGTTTACAGATAAGAAACTAAAGGCAAAAGGAGATTGTGAAGCCTAAGATTGTATTTCATACCAATTCAATAATTGTCACTTCCTTTGTACACTTGACTTGCCAAGGTAGTGGCAGCAAGCAGAGAAAGCTTACCCCAGGGTGTGGGAGAGGGATAGCATCTCAGATACAGCTTAAAACAGTCTTGCCCAAGCTATGACTCTCCTAAAGACTAGGAACTTGATTTAGAGGGCGGTATAGAATAAAAACCTAAAAATAACTAACAACTCACTGTGCACACATGTAAGGCTTCACTTCCTCTATTACGACCTTACACTCGCACAGCCCACACCCTGCTGGAATCAGTGCGGCCCTCGGTGACACCACAGACCATACTTTCTGGCCCCTGGGAAAATGTTTGGAAGCACCCATGCTCTTCATGGTGTAATGTGCTACCAATGCATGCAGCGCTTCAGCAATCCACATAGGGGTAGTAAGCACTCTATAAATAACAGAACAATACAAGACTGTTGCAGTTTTAGCAAGATTTTGTCATGCTATTCATTTTGGAATGATTGTAATTTTTTGTTAACTTAAGTGATGTTATGTCTTGTGAAGTCACCAGGGTCAAAGGTCATGTGGCATTACTTCAGGTGATACAAAATTGAGTGGTCATGTGACATCACGTTGCAGAGTATCCGTGATTTCACCTCCACCTTCCCTAGCATTTTTGGGTGACAACTCACCAAGTCAGCAATGGCAAAGAGCTGACAAACCTGACAAGGGCCTATGTGAGGTGAAACATTCTGCATTGAGGGCAGGCAGGTAATTGGCGTCCTCTTTGCAGAATCCATTGGTGCTGGCAGGCAGTTTGTGGTCCCACACTATTCAGATCACAGACAGCATCGGAGAAGGAAGCAAGATAGAGGGAAGAGAAGAAAGGAGCTCAAGAGACTACAAGTGAGAGGCATAGAAAGAAACCAGAAGAAAAGGGGGAAAATAAAGTATCACAAGGTCTGGGGTGCTGGAAGTGACTCAGATACGTTCATACTCATAGGAACTTTTTTGGGTACGATGGGTGGCTCTGAACGGCCAGCACGACAGGATTGGTGTTCAAGCAGCGCACCGTAAGCTACAGCATGATGCAGGGTCAGACTGGCCTGTAGGCAAAGCCACTGAAATTATTGGATTATGCGGCCGTTGCATTTTCTGCATAATTATGGATTTACCGCATTTGCCCCATATTCCGTCATCTGCTGCATAATTTGCCGATTTTATCAAAACAAAATTTTGTTTCTATCTCAAACGGTTCGAAAGCTACCAAAAATGCAGTGACACATGCTGCAATGCAGAAAACGGCCTTCATAAAAGTTGACTGGTAACCTTACAATTGCCTATTACTGTATTTCAGTGTTAAACTGTTACTTATGAGGCGGAACCTTTGCTCAGACAGTGCTAACATGTGTAAGAAAAGGCAAAATAATGCGCCAGTACTGGCACAAAATTTACCACAATACGTTGCATAATCTGCCTTCTCATGCCACATAATTTAGTTAAACTTGTCGCATAATTTGGCCCTCCCCTGTAGCATAATTTCAGCGGCCCTGCCTGTAGGGCACTCAGGAAGTGCCCAAAGGGCTCGTCTCACTGATCAGTCTGTGGGCCAGTGTTTTGGCTGTTTGTGGGACTGTTTTGTGTTCTGGTGGGCCTGTTTTTTTGATGATTACTACAAACATTGCCTGCATCAAGCACAATTGTATGCAGTTTACCGTACCTTACAAAACACTTATATAGTGTGTCTTTACAAATTCAAAGCTGCACTGTTCTGCAAATGTGGGCCACTTTTCTAGCTATCTAATTTGCTAACGGTGGGCACATTTAATTTGGTGTCCGGTACTATTTTCTGTCCTATCTCTGACCAAGGCGCGATGCACTTAATAAAGGGGCAGTGAAGCATTTTTCTCAGCTGTGGTGCTGGGGGATAGGACAGGAGTTTGTACCTGGCTGTGATCTCAGAGGACCTCCTCTTCTACCCTGATTGGTCCCCAGAAGACAAAGAGATTTTCTCTAGACTGAGGCACCAAACATCCCAATATAAGGGAGACTATTCAGTGCTAGAAAATGGGAAACTAATGTGACAAAGGATGCAGCAGCCCCTGTAGGCAGGAGCTCCCCTCTGCTCCTGCAAGCGCGGCCTTCGGTAAGAGGCCTTAGCCGGGTCCCAAGAATACCTGTCTTTGTTCACCTGTGCTTCGTAGGATTGCTTGTGAGCTCTGGGCCCGGGTAATCTAAGGAGCCTCACTTTTTTTTTCTTTTTTTGTAGTCACTCTCCCCTGGGCTTCACCTACTTTATGGTATACTCGGCTGCATTCAGAATGGGCACACTGCCACCAGGTCGGTTCAAGAAGGCCGAGTCCGATGTCTTGATCTGCATAAAGGATATACGGGAGGGAGTGAGGGACATAGCCGACACCCTGGATGCCTTTCGGGAGGCCTCCTGGCTGGGAATCAACTGGGGCAAAACGTCTGTTCCCGTTGCGCCCCAGCTGTGCACCACACCCCTGGTGGTGGCCACTAATCTCCCCAAGTGGGAACCCCGCACCTTCCGTTGTCTAGGAGTTGACATCTACCACTCCAGACAGGACATGACGTAGAGGGCAACCTTATGAGGGCCATATCCTCGCGCCAGCCGCGTCACTTTCTGTTGTTCCCTCCCCCGCACAGTACAGGGCTGAATAGTCCTCTCCAATATGGTAAGGTTACTCAAGCTATTATATTATTTTCCCACCCTGCCGGTGTTAATTCCTCGTAGAATAATTAGATCATTGGATACGATTCTAAGGGGCAGATTTACAAGCCCCTTGCGACATCTTTACGCCGCCGTTGCGTCACTTCTGTGACGCAGCGGCGTCGTAAACAATGCGCCACGTTGCGACATATTTACGACGTGACGCATCTAGGGAGATGCGTCACGTTGTAAAGCCCTGCGCTACATTATACCTGCGTCAAGTATAATGTATGCTTGGTGGGCGTTCCCATGCAGGAAAGCCTCGTAAAAGTGACGCAGTGAAATCTACAAGATTTCACGGAGTCACTTTTACGACGCCACTGCGTCAAAACCTTGCGCCTGCTTGAAGCAGGCGTAAGGAGTGACGCAGCATGTTAGGAATAGGCATTCCTAACCATTGCTGGAGTTGCGTCGTACTTGCGACACGACTCCAGCAATGCGCTGCCCTTACGCCGAAAAGATGCGTCACTCATCTGTCTATCCTTGCGCCATGGTGCGCCGCATTGTAAATGCGGCGCATCCATGGTGGCACAAGGGTTTTTTTACGTGTCGCAATTTAACTGGCGCATCCCTGCTAATATGCAGGGATGCGCAAGTTTTTGTAAATCTGCCCCTAGGTGCCTTAATCGGGAACGAGGGACGGCGCAGAGAAGCCATGCTTAAACTCCAACTCCCAACAGAGAGTGGGGAGCGGGGCGGGATCTCCAGTGTTTGAGCACTATTACCTAGCGGCGCTGCTTCAATGGACAATGACAGGGCTGGCTGGGCGTAACTTGCAGGAAGTGCGTGGGCAGTGAGGGGGCGTGGCTCAGAGCCTCGCAAGAGAATTGTTCCTCCTGGAATCCAAACTACTTTCTGACGCCAAAAGCCTACTGCGTGCGGCGCATGGACTATTGTAGGGCATTCTAGGCCTCCTCAATTGATTCTCCTTACTCGTCGGCGATCCCCCTGTGCCTACTGACCGTCTTCAGGCAGGCAAAAGGCCACGAGGTGTGGAACTCTGTGATTCGGCGGGAATAGAGTCGCTTGGAGGCTTGTTACCAGATGGGGCATTGATAACATTTGAACACCTTGCTGAGCAGAAGGGCCTCCCATTGGGGCAGTTCCTAGTACATAGACGATGGCATGCCCAAATGGAGCAACTGTAGGGTGTGACTGACTCAGAACCAGCAACCCACCACCTGGTCCAAACACTGTACACCATGGGCAGAGGGCAACGGCTGATCTCCTGGCTAACTCAGGACTGCTTAGAATTCTTCAGGCAGGCGTGGGAACGTGACCTTACTCGATTACTGACTCGGAAAGAATGGAATCAAGCATAGTGCCAGTATCGGCAACCCTCCCCAAAACATAATGAGTGATTTAGCATGCACTGCAATAAATAATCACTCCACACAAGGTTTGTTGGAAAAAGTTTGCTGCAGGTTTATTTCATAGAAGAAGTATGCCAACATGGTGGGTTAAATACGGGCGATCCAAGGGCAGGCAGCAGTAAATGGCCTAAGCTGTCCTGCCTGCCTGATGAGCCAACTGCACCTTGGCCAACCCAATCGGTGCTACTATTTACCTGGAAGATTTCCCCCCGTTCATTACTGTGGAGTCCCAGTCCATGACTTTACTCATATCTTTTTAGGGGCGGAGTGTTGCATAGCAAGTCCCCAGTTGTTCAGGCATGCAACCACTCAAAATACTAGCGGGCGCTGAGGTTTTCACCCATGGTCCTGCCGTAAAGACTCCTGGGGTTTGGCATAGGGCACCCCTGCTGTGCTCCTAGAAAGGGTACCCCTATGTACCAATCAGCCTCCGAATCGCCCTGTAACTCCGCCTGCAACACAAATTAACATATTAACATGTTCCCTACCTTACCTGGCCAATGGACGGGGGCAGGTATAAGTACCTGGCCCCAGCCCTATGTGCACCAGAAGTGACGCAGCACAGGCACCGGACTTTGGGGTACTCCCCTGGGTGGTGGTCCCCATGACTGGTGCGTGGAGATGTGCTAGAATGTGGCACTGAGGTGGCCACCCTCTTACATGGGTGCACTGCGTTCGCCGCGGGCAGCCACAATTGCCTACCCCCGTAAGGTTTCGTGCAAAGCCTGCTTTTAGTATACACAATTTAATGTGTTACATGGAGCATATCTAGCACCCACCAAACTGGATAAAATGTATCCCGCCGTGTCGCCTGCCTGCCCCCGCTGCCATGCTCCTACGATGAGCATGATCCATGTTTGGGGACTGCTCACTGACCTGTACATTTTGGTCAGGGGCCTGCTCGGCCCTTCCGGGTGCTACTGGCCGTCTGGACTTGGACTGCATGACTGGTTGCACACTGTGTCAGTACAGGCGGCGGCTGGGAGGGGGAGCCACTGAGCCTTTCATCGACCTCGCCTTGCTGATAGCACAACGGACAATCACAATGCATTGGAAGGCCTTAGCATTGCCTATTGCGGTGCACTGGAGAAACATTTTCCTATGCAGGGCCTCAGCGGAATCTGTTGCGCTCCTCTGCGAGAAAATGCGAGGACTGAGGAAACATCCGATCGCGGCAACATGGGATTAACTGTCCACTACACTCCATGAAAATCCGGAGGTTGATGCTGGGTCCGCTTGATCGAGACCCAATGTGCACGCCCCAGACCCACGCCATCTACTGCGGATCAGTTACCCAACCCATAGACATGACGCCCCCCACGGATACACAAAATGCAGTACCATGATGCCACCTTTTTATTGTTGTAAGTCAAAAATAGTCGCACCATAACACATTTATTCAAAACCACTGCACAGTCTCAGGTTCACAGTTTAGCACAGTTTTCTTATTGGTCCATTTCTTTTGATTTTCTTCTTCCTGACATGCCTGCTGGGCCAGCGAGTCCTCGTGTCCCCTGGTAGTGGCAGTCACGGTTAACAATACAATGTACTGCTCGTCATGTGATGCTACTCGTGTGATGTTGTGCCTATTGTGTATGAAACAGTATAACAAGCATTTGTAATGCAATAGGTCTCACATTTTTGAGAGTTCGAGATATTAGCGTTGAAAATGACAATGACTTTTACCTATGTGTTTTGGTTTGGAGTAGAGTGGATTTATGAACAGAGACGCAGCTGCAGCACTGTCTAGAGGACTAAGAATGGGGAATTACCACTGGGACCATAAATGCAGCTGCAGCACTGTCTAGCAGACTTGGAATGAGGGATTACCACTGTGACCAGAGACACAGCGGCAGCACTGCCTAGAGGACTTAGCATGAAGGAGTTTCCGACGGGACCAAAGAAGCAGCTGCATCACTGTCTAGAGGACTTAGAATGAGGAATTACCAATGTGACTAGAGACACAGCTGCAGCACTGCCTAGAGGACTTAGAATGGGGGAGTTACTGATGACACCAGATAAGCAACTGCAGCACTGTCTAGAGGACTTAGAATGAGCAATCACCACTGTGATGAGAGACGCAGCTGCAGCACTGCCTAGGACTTAGAATGGGGGAGTAACTGACGGGACCAGAGAAGCAGCTAGCAGCACTGTTTATAGGACTTCGAATGAGGAATTACCACTGGGAACAGAGACACACCTGCAGCACTGCCTAGAGGACTTAGAATGAGGAATTACCTACGTGACCAGAGAAGCAGCTAGCAGCACTGCCTAGAGGACTAAGAATGAGGAATTACCACTGGGAACAGAGACACAGCTGCAGCACTGGCCAGAGGACTTAAAATGTCGGACACTGTGTAGAGGAAGAATGAGTGAGGAATTACTAATGTGACCAGAGACACACCTGCAGCACTGCCTAGAGAACTTAGAATGGGGGAGTTACTGACGAGACCAGATAAGCAGCCGCAACACTTTTTAGAGGACTTAGAATTAGGAATCACCACTGTGACCAGGGACACAGCTGCAGCACTGCCTATGACTTAGAATGGAGGAGTTACTGATGGGAAAAGAGAAGCAGCTAGCAGCACTGTTTAGAGGAGTTAAAATGAAGAATTACCACTGGGACCAGAGACACACCTGCAGCACTGTCTAGAGGACTTAGAATGAGGAATTACCACTAGGACCAGAGAAGCAGCTAGCAGCACTGTCTAGAGGACTAAGAATGAGGAATTACCACTGGGAAGAGAAACACAGCTGCAGCACTGCCAAGAGGATTTAGAATGAGGAATTAAAACTGTGACCAGAGACACAGCTAGCAGAACTGTCTAGAGGAGTAAGAATGGGGAACTACCTCTGGGAACAGAGACACAGCTGCAGCACTGCCTAGAGGACTTAGAATGGAGGAAATACCGATGGGACCAGAGAAGCAGCTAGCAGCACTGTCTAGAGGAGTAAGAATGTGGAATTACCGACAGGACCAGTTTGATGTAAAAATAAGATTAAAGATTTGGTACATGTATTTGTAAAACACTATAGTGTGAATGTAGCCTTTGGACAACTTTTAAGCAAAGTGAAAGCTTGTCACAGACGCAAACCTTTTGTGTGAAGCAGGCACCAGGATGGAAGCCAGAGATGGCCTAAGAAAGAAGAGTACTTGCCATCTTTGTTTTGCAACAGACCTGCATGAATATACAAGGCACTACATTAGCATGCCAGTAAAGATTGCTATCGCAGTTACGAGCTGCATTTGTGTTTTTGCAAGGCCCACAGACATAAAGGTAATTACTAGTGCGACGTCACATAACATATCCCCAGATTATTTGTAGTCTGGAACACTTTCGAACACAGACAATAACAAAAACAAGATTTAAAAAAAGGCGCTCATCCCCCTAAAGCAGACATAATGATGGGGATGAATAACTCATTCAATATGAAGTGTGCTTTCCGTGAAGATTTGGCGTGCTTACAGTTTTGAAATTTGGAGGAATAGAGTCTGTAAGACTGAGGGGCATATTCTCAAGGCGATATCGCCGCGTTAGCGGCACTTTTCTGCCGCTAAAGCGGCGATATTTTTATCGCTGTATTCACAAGCTGTCGCTAACAGGCGTTAGCAACAGCTTTTTGGCGATAGCGGCCGCTAATAACATCACCAATGATGTTAGCGACAACTAACGCTAATCATATGCAATGTAGGCGTTCCCGTGTTAAAACGCACGCTAACCTCACTTTGCGATATTCTCAACGATCGCCCGGACCGGCGATACGTTAAAAAAACAGCCGCTAAGGCCCGTTAGCTGCTGGGACTTAAGACCAGAAAATAGCTGGTCTTAAAAATGGGGATAACACTTGGGCCCACATCCCAGCAGGTTCTAGTGCCGACCAACGCTGCAAGCAATGTTGCAGCGCTGCCCTGTGACAAAACTACAGTGCAGGAATGCGCACCACCAATAAGATAGTGCTCATTCCTGGGCCCCAGTCATGAAAAGTGTTGCAGCGCTGCGACAAGACAGCGTTGCAACACTTCTCACTACGCCCTTCTTGCAACACCATGGATGCGCTGCATTCACTGGACAGCGCTCCATGACACAAGTAATGACAGATACGTCAGGAATCCTGACGTATCTGTCTGCGCTAAAAACACGCATTGCTGCAGTCGTGTCACAACCATGACGCAACTCCAGCAATGCATGGGGCCAGCCTATCCCTGTGGCACTGCGTCACCCTCACGCCTGCCATCAGGCAGGCGGAAGGTACTGACGCAGTACCGTTCATGAGGGGTGCCCGAATGTTGGCGCTGTTGGAGATCCATCGGTGGTGGTTGCGCGCTGCGGTGTCATCGTTTGGAAGCATTGGTGGAGTGTTGGTGTGGAGGGAGTTGACGAGACGTTCTTCGGTGGCCTTGATCCAGCTGCGAGGGGGTGCGATGATGGCGGTGGCGTCCGGTGGGCAAGGTGAAGACATGATGTTACCAATGATGGTCAGTCCAGGAGAGTCCGGTGTTGTGGCTGTAGTTGGAGTTCCCGCTGGCGGAGGTGACGTGCTCGACCGTGTGTCCTGCCATGTGGCATGTTGAGGTGACTTGCTGCTTGCGTCTGATGTAGGGGACCTTCCCCAGGTGGGAGTGGTGTCCTGGTCACTGGGGTTGTCCAGGTGGAACTTGAGTTCACTGAGTAGGATGTCGTCGGTGGATGGGAGACCCTGGGGTGCAATGAGGTCTACAATGGTATTGGAGAATGGTGGGCCATGGCCCGGGGGGCCTGCACATGAGGGTGCCGCATAGGATGTGCTTGGGCTTGGTCCGGATCTGGGAGTTGAGGTGGTCCATGGTCACCCTTGGGTCATTAGAGTGCGTGGTCAGTCGGAGTCTGCTTCTGTAGGTGATGGCAATGCCTCCTCCTTGATGCTCGGGGTGCTCCTTGCGGGTGATACTGCAGCCGTCAGTGATGGCGATGGCGATGTCCGGTCCGGAGCAGAGGTTGGTCCTGGCAGGCGAGGTGGCGTCCAGGGTTGATGGCGAGGAGGGCGCTGGCGTCGTAGTGGTGGAGTGTCCAAGAGGAAGGCTTCTTGGTGCTGAGCGCGGTCCAGGGGCAGACGGATGCAAACGGCGTAGCCTATGGGTTGCCTTTGGCACGGGAGACGACCATTACAACGCAGGCAGTTCATCGTTAACAACGCAACTCCGACAACCCAGGTGCCTTTACATCGCATTTGATTACAACGCATTGTGAGGTCAGTAATGGGATAATTTAAAGTTTTTCGGGTGGGTATGGGTTTTGGATGTAAAATATGAAAATTGGGGTGTGCATTTGGGGTAAAATATGAAATTTGGGGTGTGCATTTGGGGTAAAATATGAAAATTGGGGTGTGCGTTTGGGGTAAAATATGAAAATTGGGGTGTGTTTTGGGGGCTCAAAAAGGAATTCCAGGGTTCACGGTTGGGTTTGGGGTGCAAAGGTTAGTTTTGGGTTGCACTCACTGAAGTGGGAATAGTGATATTTATGTCTCCGCTATGCAACACCTACCCTACTGTTGCTATGTGCCTAGTATTAGTATGCATTGGAATGGAATGCGATGTTATGTCATGCGTTGTAACTACGTATGTGCTTTTGGCACACGAGTGGTACGCCCGCTGTGCATGTGTGCACAACGGCCGCCATTGAGAAGTGCTGGGGGGGGGCGGGACAGCTGTGAGGTGGTAAACGCCGGAAAGAATACTGGATGGGATGTGTACGCGGGAATGTGTGTGTGAGCGGGTGTTGTAAATATTTCAATGAGGGAAGTCTTACCTCGAAGCCGGGTCCCGTGTCTTCGTAGCTCCTGCTCTCCTGCGTCTGCTTCCAGGAAAAGGAAGTAGGCAGTCAGGCTCCCTCCCCTGAGTCAATCATAACGCTGAGATGCGGCGGTGGGATTGGTAATTGGCAACGGGACAAGTCATACAGCCAGGGGCCGGAGGGGTGGGCATGTTCTCCATGCAGGCTGTAATGCAGCCTGCATTGCGAGCAGGGAAGTGCGCATGTCTGCTTTGGGCGGACTGAGTGGGCCGGCCAGACAGTCATTGCGCACTTGAGTGGGCATGCCAATCCGTCCATGCCCTGCTCCCTGTTTGGAGCAGTCCTACCCACCCTCCCACCGCCTGAGGATACATAGCATGATTACATCAGTCAGTTATCCCTTGTTTCTCCCTTTTGAATCTGTTTTTTTGGCTTCTCTGAGCCCGCGCTTCCCACTTGCCACAACTGCTGCCCATGCAGCCCCGCCCCCCTGTCCTCGCCCGTTCCCGCCTCCCAGCTGATTGTTCCTCCCCCCTCCCCTACTAAATGGCGGCCGATGCGCGGTTGCATGCAGCGGGCGCGCTGCTGGTGTGCCTAAGGCAAGCCCGTCTGCGCCCGTCCGCGACCCGACCGCGACCAGTGCCAGGAACCCTGGATCTCGAGCCACCCACTGCTACAGCACAGCCACCCTCCACGCACTCATCCCCGGAAAACTCAGAGACTGCCAACAGGCCTCGCCAAACACGCCCACGGCCAGTTATCCTGCCTCCATTGCCGCCAGACCTTAACCACCACCCCGGCCTCCAACACATCTGACGCCAGCACCGGCGACACCCTGAGATGCATCCTCCTCATCGTGCGCTCCGTGCACAAACACCCCATGGCCCTACTTGCCGCCACATGCGACATCAGCATTCTCCTGGACCAAGGCCACTCTGCAGGCCTCATCCTACTCGACCTTTCAGTGGCCTTCGACACCGTCTCCCACCGCACACTAGTTGCCAGACTACACGACGCCGGCATACAAGGAACAGTCCTAGACTGGCTCCGATCAGTCCTCACTGGAAGAAGCCAAAGGATCAGACTGCTACCCTTCCTCTCCGATCCCACGTAAATCACCTGCGGAGTCCCACAGGGGTCATCTCTGAGCCCGAACCTCTTCAACATCTACATGGCCCCCCTCCCCGCCATCGTCCGTCAACACGGCCTCCACATCGTATCCTACGCTGATGACACCCAGCTCATCCTCTCCCTCACCAAAGACTCCACCACCGCCAGACTCAACTTCCAGAAGGGTATGCAAGACGTTGCAGTCTGGATGACCGACAGCTGTCTGAAGCTCAACGCCGAGAAGACCGGAGTCCTCGTCCTTGGAGCCCCCCCTTCAGCATGGGACAACACCTGGTGGCCGACCGCCCTTGGAAGCCCACCTACCCCCTCGGACCATGCCAAAAACCTCAGCCTCGTACTCGACTCATCCCTCACCATGAACCGACAGGTCAACACCGTCACCTCCAGCTGCTTCAACACCCTCCGCAAGACCTTCCAGTGGATACCCCCGGAGTCAAGGAAGACAGTCACCCACGCACTCATCACCAGCAGACTGGACTATGGAAATGCACTCTACTCCGGCATTAACAAGTCCCTACTCCGCAAACTCCAGACATTACAGAACACCGCCGCCAGACTCGTCCTCGGCATCCCCCGGCACGAATACATCACCCTACACCTACGGCGACTCCACTGGCTCACTGTGGAAAAAAGAGTCACCTTCTAAGTCCTCACTCACGCCTAGAAATGCCTACACAACAACGGACCCAAATACCTCAACGTTCAACGACAGAATCAACTTCCACGTGCCCAAAAGAAACCTCCGATCTTCCAACCTCGCACTGGCCGAAACCCCGCGCATCCACAGAGCCAGAGCAGGCGGAAGATCCTTCTCCCACATTGCAGCCAGGACCTGGAACGAGCTGCCGGCAGACATCAGACGCGCCCCCTCCCTGAACACCTTCAGGAAGACCCTCAAGACATGGCTCTTCGGCTAACAGATCTGCGCCCCCCGCGACTTGAGACCCTCACGGGTGAGTAGCTTGCTTACAATTCCCCTGATTGATTGATTGAGTTATCTTCATGTGATGATTGTTCCTCTTCTGCACTGCTTGAGGCAGTGGGGCAATGCTCTTCCGCCATTGCGGTAGTGCCGCCACTGGGGGTCTGTCATCTATGTGTGATAGGCTGAGCGACTCGCCCCTGGCCCTCCTGCGCTACGCGTCCCACCTTCTCCTTACCTGGACATTGACACCGTGGCGCAATCCACTGCACTCTCTCCAAATCTGTGACTCAGCCAGCAGGTGCCTCAGCCCGGTGTGATTTCACTGGGCTGGGTACAGCAGTCGCCGCATAGTCCGCTGGTGGACCACCCAATGCAGTTGACGCAGCAGGGCCCCCTTAGGCGTGAAGTTGCAGCGCTCACACCACACAAGTTCGGCGTAGCACAGGGGCCTCACCCTGCACCGCATACGGCCAGTCCAACATCATGGGGCCTGTGATACAGGGAGATGGCACACAGCGTTGGTAATCCCCTTCGTGCACCCCGGTGTAGTGGTGGATCATAGTATGCGATGCGGACCTCACTACGTTGGTGCGCAGGAGCGCCTCTACCATTAACAGCTCCAAGGGTCGCAAGGCGGTCTTCTCACGCAGGTCAGCAACGTGTCTCCATGCGACCTGCCAGACTTCATCCAGGCTCCAGACGCAGGTCCAGAGAGGCATCCAGGCTCCAGCCGCAGGTCCAGCGAGGCATCAAGGCTCCAGATGCAGGTCCAGCGAGGCATCAAGGTTCCAGACGCAGGTCCAGCGAGGCATCAAGGCTCACATCCTGGTCATCCTGGATGTTGGCTGGCTTGCAGGGGTTGTTGATGTGTGCTGCACTTGGCCCTGGGTGCTCCATTCTGCATGTTATTGTTTTTTATGCCTATTTTCTATTGGGGGTTGACTGATAGGCTATTTTTTGCCTTAGAGGCAAGAAAGCTCACGTTTGGCTGACAAACCTGAGTTTTCTTGCCGCTAATGGTCCTATCGCTGGATTTAGCCCGCTAACGCCGGTATTCCTATCACCGTCGTGCTAATGTTAGCGGCAGTTTTCACCGCCTAACCCTGATACTATCGCCATGTAGCGGCGGCTTGGCAATACGCCGCTAACATGGCAATAGTCTTCAGGGTTAGGCGGCGATAAAAAAACTGCCGCTAACTAGCGCTAGCGATAGTTATCGCCATTTCTTGTGAATATGCCCCTGAGTTTTGTAAATTTAGCAGTCTAGTGCGAAGCAATGAAATGCCGTTGTATTCTGCTAACAATCCTCAAATGGTAGTTTGTAAGAAAAAATCCTTATGGCGGCTGCGACAGCACCTGTGTATTGAGTTTCTTCTGGATAAACAGTCTAAAAGCAAAAAGATCGTAACCTATGCATGCCACATAAATCAGAGAAAAACTACTATGTACTTTATAAATAGGCTTTCCTGTTTTCAGTTTCTATTTTTGGTAAATTCTGGTGGGGTTTTTTCAGTGTTTTCAAGTGATTTCAATACCTTAAAAAAATAGTGGTCATACTTTTTCGCGCCATTATAAACAACTGAAACAGTGTTTTTCCAGTGTTTATGGAACGTTTTGCTTTTATTATTGCTTGCTTTCTACACTGATAATGTATGGTATATAGACAGTGTACCTACAGTGTATATGAGGTCCAAATAAATTTTTGCAAATCAAACTTACACCATACACGTACACCATACAATACTTGTTCAGTGAGTCTTTGGTCGTGTGCACTCGCTTTTTCCTTCCCATGTCAACTTTTTTCTGTGAAAAGGCCCTCTCAACATTGGCACTTGAGATGGGCAATGCCAAAACAGCCAGTACACAATTTGCTAACTCTGGCCACTGACATAGCTTTCCATGCCTATACTGGTGCACTTGAAGATTGCAATTCAGTGGGCAGGTTCTGCAGCATTTGCGTTGAACTGGGCGCTTATGCCCTCTGAGTTATTGAAGCGGTCAAAAATGAAGCAGCACTTTTGAAAATACAGAGAAAATTCCCCTTTACGGAAGGGATCTAGAACTTGTACAGTGTACCACAGTGAGGTTTCATTGACTTCAAATGCCATGGTTGGTGAAGGGACATTTCTATGCATCATTGCATGCCGTTTCTCATACATTGAAAAATAAAAGTTCCTGAATTGCTCTTCAACATTGCTTTGTTTACCAAGTGGCAAGCACTCTAACATTGAACATGTTGCAGTGCCAAAGTCACTAAAGGTGTCGCCCAGCCTACTCTCAAGAAGATGTTTCACATCTACACCAATTATGCTGAACACTTGGCAGACAAGGATGTTTTCAGACTCTAGTTTTTTTTATTATGTCCACTACAGCAGTTATGTTTTCCTGTAAAAATCTAAGAATTCAGTAGAGTGTACTTTTTTTCTCATCACTATCAATTTGCGACCAAAGATCCTCACATTTCTTCCTTTGGCATCATCACTCAGCAAACATTTTGTAAACGGTTGCCACATGGGAAAAATAGCATTCACAGCCCCTTGGACTGAGAACCATCAGCTAAGTGACACAGTTGGGATGACTCTTTCTTTGATGCCACACAAAGCACAAAATGAGAAATATTTGTGTTTTAGTTCCCGCGCATAACAAAACAGTGCACCAGAATGGACTGAAAAGTCAATAGCATTCTTCATTAACTCTGAAGATTGTAAATATGCTTTCAGCATACCATCTAACAAGTGGCAAGGATCTCTTACAGGAAAGCACTTAGGCTCAGTTATTGATTTTGACAGGTCATCACACAACTTTTTCATATACGTAGCTGAATCACTGCAAATACAAACAATATCACTCCAATCTTTGTTGAACTTACAAAGAACCTTTTTGCACCACTATCCCAGATGCTTGGCGATAGCACTCTTTTCACATATATTTGTCACTATACCTTGAATTGAATGTTTAAAGCCTGAGGTGTTGGCAATTCACCAACTATCAATACTGACTCACTAGAAACTGGGGGCTGATGTATCAAGGGTTTTTACACATTCTCTGTGGGTAAATGTGATGGCACATATTGGGAAAGATTCTTATGAAACCAGCCATATTACCTATCAGTGAAAGAATCAAACACAGCCAAAATATCAAATATGATTTTGATATTTCCTGATTCTCTACAGTTTATAAAATAATTAAACAAGACCTAAAACATGCTTCTAAACCCTGCATCTTTAGTCCAAAGACCACAAAAGTGCAAAAAGCAAAAGGAAGAAGAAACAATATTTTAGTGACATCCCTCAACAACAAAACTAAAGCAGAATAATGTTAGCCCAGTCTTTCTTGCTGCCAGCCTGTATAACAAAGTTACATTGTATTGGCCCCTTCAGTAAGAAAAAAAAAGACTCTTTCACTCTCCTTTTCCTTTCTTTGAATGGCATTTAATTTGTGGTTATGCAGGTGTTTTTTCAGTGTTCATATGTTTACACTGGTGAGGGATATTTCCCTTTTGGTGGGGTTTTATCAGTTATTATAGGTTTAAACCTAAACCCGGACAGCCTATTTATAAAATAGAAAACGTGTGTGTTTATCTGAGAAGTGACAAGAGAGAGAGAGAGAGAACAGAGGGAGAGAGAGAGAGAGAACAGAGGGAGGGATAGAGAGAGGGAGAGAGAGAGAGGGGGAGAGAGAAAGAGAGAGCAAGAGAGAGAGAGAATGAGAGAGAGAGAGATTCTATGCTCTCATCTAGTGGGCGTTGTGGACTTTAGAATTGTGAGATTTAGGATTTGGGACCAAAATCCTGGTTGCTTATGAGCAGCCGTGCAGTGTGTACCGCACTGAGCGTAATATATCCATTCTTATTTTGATGCAAAAGCAGCATTGTTTTCAATAAAGTGCACAACTTTTGTTTAAAATAAAGTTGTACATTTTGTCTTCTGACCACAACTCCACCTCTGTACTGTTTTTCTTTTGCTGAAGCTTGCAAACGCCTTAAATACAAAAACTATGCATGCCACATGAAGAATAACACGTGAAAAATTCCTTTTAATTTTCACTGTTGAAAACGTGTGTCTTCATTTGTGAAGTGGTTTTTGCTTGTTACATACATGTTTGTGAGCACTTATTGTTGCCAACATGCAGAAATAAATTGAAAACGGCGCACAGTGCCCCATGGCGACCGCAATAATGGAAGTTGAAGTGTGACAGCTGTGAAGCGAGATCCACGCTGATCAAATCAAGCAAAACATGTTCAGCTGTGGGAAGTGCTTAAAACACACAGTCGACCAAAAAAACAAAAACAGATGAAAACAAAAGAAAGACACGCATCCTCCCAATGCAGCCGCAATGATGGAATAAAATGAAGCAGGCTTCCTTGAAGCGTGTGCAGTGCTTGTTCCCAATTTGAAACCCAACAACCAACAAGCAGTCCGATTTCCCAAGGAGGCATTTCGAAAGAAAACCAGCAATTCTTGGAGAGAGGATGTGGCATAACATGGAACTGGGGAACTTGGTTCGAGTCTAGCGTTAGTTCTCCCGTGCCTACCAAAGAAACGAACCAAAGCAAAACGGAAATAGGAGTGCAACCAAACAAACGGAAATAGAACAAGCATTTGCAATGCAATAGGTCTCGCATTTACGCGAGTTTGAGCTATTGACATTGCAAATAATGCCTTTTATTTTTGTTTTCATTTTTAAAACCTAAATAAAAGGCAGTGTCATTTACAATGTCAATAGCTTAAACTCGCGTAAATGCGAGACCTATTGCATTGCAAATGCTTGTTTACAATGTAAGACTGCTTGTTGCGTGTGCTCTCCAGAGGTGCAACTACTGACTTTGCTGAAAATAAACTCTTCTGCTACAAGCAAAGTTAACATGCTGATGTAATATATCGTGATATTTTGTTAGCCATAATTTGCACTCATTGTGGGTCGCTTACAGTGTTTGTTTGCGGCAGAAAGACTTCGCCATAACTACATAAGTGAACAGCAGTGGTGGTCGCTGTGGCAGGAGCGATGGTATGTCGGCCAACCATTGCGACGTAGATGGAAAAATCCACAGAAGACTCATTGGGCCTCAGGGGGGGAGGAGAGTCAGGGAAACCAGTCACCGCACACCGTGCAAAATCAGGATTGTGGGCAGTGCGAAATAAATGGAGACATTTAAGTTTTCACTGGGACTAAAGCAAGGGAGCAGCTCAGCTTGACAGTAACGCGAATATCTGAAAGGCGCAATTCGTTAACAACCAAGAAAAGGGGCGAGAGAGCACAAAAACGAGACGGGCCAATCACAATCTGTATAAAATTTCCAGATGAGCGTGACAATTCGCAATCTGAGTCCACCAACAATAGTAACGAAAATATAGAATTTGTGCGCATGATACTAATGTGGGGACATCGGTACACAGTTCAGAGCTGAGAGGGGAAATGGACAACACGGGGTCAGCTAAACAAAAAGCCATATTCGGATTGCGCGAAATAAATGCAGACATTTCAGTTTTCACTGGGACTAAAGCAAGGGAGCAGCTCAGCTGTACTTTGACAGTAACGCGAATATCAGAAAGGCGCAATTCGTTAACAACCAAGAAAAGGGGCGAGAGAACACAAAAACGAGACGGGCCAATCACAATCTGTATACAATTCCCAGATGAGCGTGACAATTCGCAATCTGAGTCCACCAACAATAGGAACGAAAATATAGAATTTGTGCGCACGATACGAATGTGGGGACATCGGTACACAGCTCAGAACTGAGAGGGGAAATGCACAACGCGGGGTCATCTAAAAAAACGCCATCTTCGGAATGCAGTGTTCTCCTGTCAATAAACATGGGACCAGCTTGTCTTCTAAAGAACAGGTCATTCCTGTTATGGTAGCGACTGTATTTGGCAATGTCTTCTGTTGTCTTGAAACATTTGAAACAAGCTAGCAGCAGACCCTCCTAGTCATGCCAAACAAAGATGGCGTCAGCCTGTCCAGATGGGCCGTACTAAAAGTGGACAGGGCGGTAACAAAAAAGCCCGATTTACAATCACGCGCCAGCGTTTAACATAAACGCTGACGCGAGCCAATTAAAAAGAAGGGCGTGGCTTAAAGTCCCCTTCTCAAACCGTATCGATTCCAAAAGGCCTTGCATGGGGAGAGCAACGCATGCGCGCTGCTAACGCCAGGCGAGACCTAAAAAGGGACAAGGATGCAGCTAACAGGGTCAGTCGCCAGGGGCAAGAACCACCCAGAGAGAGGAGGGACAAATGAGATCAATTAGCCACAGAAAGGAAAGGAATTTTGAAAAGCACACACAGGAACAAATGGCAACTGAGGGGTGTGCTGCAAGCCCCTCAGAGGAGATACACCATGTCTCGAAGCAGCGAATGCGCTGCTTAGGTGAGACCTAAAAAACGAATAACGATTGTTTTAAATAAAAAGACATTAGATTAGTAAGGTGCCACAGGCTCTACTGCAAACAATGAAAATGAGCCCCATTCATTATTTAATTTGAGCTGGTGTTAGCCCGTCCCGGCTACCAGCCTTTATTTTTAGTCACCGACACTTATTTTTCCACATCAGACATTGCCATAGAGCAAGAGAGGGAAAAACACATAAAACAGAAAGGTGGAGGAAGAAAAAGATGCAAAATAAGTCATAAAAGGAGAAAGCAGAATCCTGTAAGAGTGAGATAAAAGGGACAGGAGTGTTTGGTGGTTAGCTAACAAGGTATGAGTTGGATTTAGGAGTACGCAGCCTTGGTATTCATCGCAGCGATATTCAATTGCACCTGCGCGGGTTTGGCACTGACACTCATTTTTTTTACAAATTAAGCACTGGTCCATCCGATAGCTTGGTAGTACATGAAAGCTGTAGTGCAGTGGCCCCTCACACCCCTGAGCCATAGCCTGGCACTCGTGTTGTAACAATTATTTACAAATTTGAAAATAAAGCTCCCTTTTTGTAGATTATGAGCCACCATGGCCAGAACCACTAGAAAGCCCCAGATGCTGGGTCTTGCGTATTTTATCTTTATTTGAAGAACATGTTGTCTTTTTAACTTTGCAAAAGAAACAATTGATGGAGGGAATGCTGGACAATGCAAACATTCACCCCCAGTCACAAGGATCTGGGTTAAATCCATCATTGTTTTGCTCACCACACCACCCCAGTTTGGACCCAGCCATATGCAAATCAGTCTTGACCCTGTTCCTTGTGGGAACAGTCCAACTCGAACTGCCAAGCCAGGTCCTCCCTGGACCGGAAACAAGCATCCTGGGACCGGTTTCAGGGCATCAGCCTTCATCAGCCAGGCTAGCTTGAATCCAGTAGTGTAGTGAGCACGGGACCCGCGTCTGGGCATACCCTTCCCACTTAGGGCAACATATGCAAAAGAAACAATTGATGGACGGAATGCTGGACAATGCAAACATTCACCCCCAGTCACAAGGATCTGGGTTAAATCCATCATTCTTTTGCTCACCACACCACCCCAGTTTGGACCCAGCCATATGCAAATCAGTCTTGACCCTGTTCCTTGTGGGAACCGTCCAACCCGAACTGCCAAGCAAGGTGCTCCCTGGACCGGAAACATGCATCCTGGGACCGGTTTCAGGGCATCACCCTTCATCAGCCAGGCTAGCTTGAATCCAGTGGTGTAGTGAGCACGGGACCCACGTCTGGGCATACCCTTTCCACTTAGGGCGACATATGCAAAAGAAACAATTGATGGACGGAAAAAAAACGATGGGTCCAAAACTGGAATGGTATGGTGAGCAAAAAAACAATGAATTTAGGCCCAGATCTCTGTACTGGGGTGAATGTATGACATTGTTCTTCATTCTGTCCATCAATTGTTCTTTTTGCATTTGTCACCCCAAGTGGGACGGGTATGCCCAGACGTGGGTCCCGTGCTCTCCATGCCACTGGAGTCAAGCTATCATGGCTGATGAGGGGTGAAACCCCGAAACCGGTCCTAGGATGCTTGTTTCCAGTCCAGGGAGGACCTGGCCTGGCAGTTCGGGATGGACTGTTCCCATTGGGCGCAGGGTCAAGACTGATTTGCATATGGCTGGGTCCAAACTGAAATGGCATGGTGAGCAAAAAAACGATGGATTTAGGCCCAGATCTCTGTACTGGGGTGAATGTATGACATTGTTCTGCATTCTGTCCATCAATTGTTCTTTTTGTCTTTTTAACTTTGAAATAAGTGCTTGTCTTATGCAGGCCCTGATTTAGTTTGTTCAACTGGGCCCCACAAAAAATCTTCTCACATGTTTAGATGTAGTCTAGTGGTCCGAGCTGCAGACTTTGGAAATTGGGAATTGGGTTCCAGTCCCATTGTGGATTCAATAAGCTGCCATTCTGGGCAAATCTCTTAATCTCCAGGTGCTTAATAAAACAAGCATTGGAGTGGGACCTGGCATGATAAAATTGGCCTACGCCCATTTGGCACATTTAATTAATGTGTAAGTCCCCAGTAAAGTGGTACATGCACCCAGGGTCTGTAAATTAAATACTACTAGCGGACCTGTAGCACACATTGTGCCACCCACTTAAATAGCTTTTTATACGTCTCAGACCTGCCATTGCAGCCTGTGTGTGCAGTTATAATCTGCCATTTCGACCTGGCAATATAAAACTTTTGTCACTCAAAACCCTTCCTATTTAATATATATAAGTCACCCCTAGGGTAGGCCCTAAACAGCCCAGATGGCAGGGTACAGTGTATTTAAAAAGTTGGACATGTACTTTTAAGTTTTACATGTCCTGACAGTGTAAAACTCTTCTATTTGTTTTTCACTACTGCAAGGTGTCATGATCTCTAGTGTATGTCCCAGCACACCGTAGACTCTCCTACATATCACAAGTAGAATGAGAATGCGAGTCTTGGACACCTAAACACTATTTATTAGCAGGCTCAGTGTTAGAAATGTAGTTTCTGGTTGGCTAGGGCATACGCCTAAGCCAGGCAGAACCCACCACTCTAGTCAGGGCAAGGGAGTTACACGCTGAAGATAACCCCTGCTCACCCCCTCGGTAGCTTGGCAGAGCAGTCAGGCTTATCCCAGAGGCAATGTGTAAAGCGTTTGCGCAACACACTCACACAGCAGTAACACACTAGGCACACCACAAAAGAAACTCCACACAATGTTATATAAAAATATCCTTTGTATTATTCATACAACACATTAGACCACAATCACATATATCACTGTGCCACTAGGTACTTGTCATGACGTCACAGGGATTTACATAAATCACTTGGCCAATCGGGCCATTGTCATAATCATCACATTTAGGACGACCAGTAACTACCCTCAGGATTATACTGAGCATAAAACACTATACAAATACATCATCCACAGTGCACCATAGTAACCACCTGTAGAGTGCACAGATTGGAAAAGCATTAGGTATAAACCACATCAACAGTGCACTATAATAAACACTTATAGAGTGCACACATCACCTAATTACATCATGCCCACCTTAGGCATTATACCCATCACCCTTGTAATGCATGGGGTGTCACCCTTTGGCAATTAGCCTAACATATATGTGAACATCAGGCATTAGGCAGAATCATTATCACTGAGCCTGTTCCACCATGTCATAAAAATATCCAGGAGTCCCTAATTACCAGGATCCCTCCTGGTCTTGCAGGTACCCCCCCATAGGGGTGACGGTGATCCCTCCTAGCACGAGGCCTCCAAAGTAGCCCCCATGTGCAGCCCAGGGTGCCGTAAACCTCGGGTCAGCCGCCCGCAACACGATGAGGCTGAGACCCAGCACCCGACTGCTCGGAGCACCCAGGAAGGAAAAACAATGGTCGGTACAGGCCCGCAACAGGACCTTGGCTCCCGGACACGGGCCCAACACTGGCGCGGATGTGGGGAACGGGGGGAGGGGGGCAGGCGTCCGTGCCCAACCCAGAGGCCCTATTCACCGGGGCCTCTTCTGGCTTCTATGGTCTCCTCGCCGAGACCTGATGCTAATGGTGACCCGCCTCTCCCTCTACCAGGTGGGGGGAGGCGGGAAGTCGCAGAATGGAGCTT
Source organism: Calotriton arnoldi (assembly GCA_963921515.1). NCBI lineage: Eukaryota > Metazoa > Chordata > Amphibia > Caudata > Salamandridae > Calotriton > Calotriton arnoldi. Next base: position 2,160,202 of record CAWUFW010001929.1, read on the forward strand.
GATAGGCTCCGGTTCTCCTTCCCTGCACAAGGAGCCTGTGAGGCTCCGGGTCTATCTCGTCATCAGGCCCTGCCCATAACCAGGCTTCCTCTGCCTGACTTCCGGCGGCTTCAGAATACGGAGCTAAGTCTCCGTCTGGTCTTCGGTTGTCCTCCCAGCAAGGACACACTCAGCACCCGCCGTATGGAGGGTTGAGCCCACCCCTTGGGCTCAGGACGATAAAGTTGGGAGCGGTCACAACGCGCTGGGAAAGCAATGCAAACAGAGCGCTCAGCCTGTCTCCACCATGGAGACCAAGAAAGGGAACGAGAAGTGCTCTCAAGCACAAAGCGGTCCCCAGGAGCAGTGAACTGGGCACAGGCAGGCCAGCACGCAGGACCCCCTAGCAGAGGGCAGTTCCTTCAGCCACCCAGCGGGCAACAGCTTAGTCCCAAACTGCAGTTCCTCCTGGCCCACAGCAGTCCACGCTGTGTCTTCTTCTAGTTCATTTCTACAAGTTCAACCAACATGGGGTCACAGCCCCAGTACTTATAGTAGAAATGTCTTTGTTCTCCCCTGGCACAGGGCTCTGAGCCCAGTCCAAACCAGTTTTGGGGGCACTTTAAAATCACATTTGCAAATGCACAACACTCTCCATTGTTAGTGTAAGCCTTGGCCCCAGACACACCACAGGGGGGCAGAGCCATCATTGTGGAAGACAGGCACAACCCTATTCAGGTGCAGGTACTACTCCTCTCACCACTCCAAATGCAGACCAGGCCCATTCAGCCTAGCGCTGAGTCACCCAGGCAGGGCAGGACACACCTCAACCCCGCCCCCCAGGAACTGGCTGGAGTGAATGCACATCCCCTCTCCCCCTGTCAGTCAGGTCAGAACCAGACTGTCAATACACTTCCAGGCAGGCACAAAGACACATAAGCACACAGAAATGCCTGCTTCTAAAAGTGGCATTTCTAAAACAGTAATAATAAATCCACTTTCACCAATAAGCAGGATTTACCACTACTATTCCAAACATACCAAACGTGGTCACACTACCCATCTCATGTCAGAAATTACCACTGAAGCACATATCAGGGCATCTCCAACGCATCCCTATGAGAGGGCAGCCTCACAAAAGTGAGAAACCAAATAGCCTGTTTATTGCTACCAGGACATGCCACACAGTGAAGGCACATGCCCTACCTTGTACCTACACCGCACCCTGGCCATAGAGCTAGCTAGGGCCTACCTTAGGGGTGACTGATATGTAGTAAAAATGGAGTTGCAGACGTGGCATCCACTTTACATGCCATGTCATGGTGGCAGTAAATTGCGCGAGCAGGCCCTGCAGTGGCAGAGGCCTGAGACAGGTTTGAAAGGCTACTTTGGTGGGTGGTGATGGAGCAGGGTAAAAGAAAATTTTTTACCTCCTAATAATTTACGTAAAATGATTAACAAACAAGTTCGTTTAAGTAAATAACCAACAATGTATGTTACATGTGAAGGGTTAAAGGTAACACGCTATTTTGTGTGCAAACTAATTTACTTATAATTGTTGATGTGGCTAACATAACCTAATATTTGCAGAATAATAAAATGCATGATTTGTGCTTTGAAAACAAAACGTGTAGTGGCAAAATAAAGCAATGGTAAGTAAGGGACGGCTTTATATGTTGCTTTTGCTAGGTAATACCTAATATGGGTACGTAGAAAGACGGGAGGGAAACGAAAGGGTTTATATTCTTTATTCTTAACTATATTTTGTTTATCTTTGTAAATAGTGCACTTAGGCCTGTTGAGCAGCGATATAAAATGGCCACCATGAGCTAGAATACACGTGCGCGAGGAGAAATGTAGACAAGGAGAAAGGCCGTGAACAAGAATGACCACGTGATCGTTCCAAGAGCCTAGGATGAAAGTATGGTCAAGGCTATTGTGACCTTACTGAATAAATGTGTGCCAAGATGGGTCAGCGAGAAGCGTGAGAAGTCAAAAAGAATAAATGGACAAAAGGAACTGTTGAACCTAAAAAGTATCGGAAAGTGATACAAGTTGGACTGATCGAAGCGGATGAGTAATGTCACGAACTGTGGGAAACGATGCAAGTATGGACATTCCACAAAGAACTGGTTAGAACAAGGAAGTTTGATAAAAGATGTATATGGACTCAAATGGACCAATTACAGAGAATCTCGCCATAAAGATGCAACATTTTTATTTAGTAAGCTAGAATTAGGGTATAAGAAGACCTACTCTTGGTGGGGAGGGTTGGTTATGATTATTAGATGATGCTGCTGGTTGCTGGGAGCTGCTTTTTGCCGTTTTTAGCTGCTGTTAGTTGCATATGGAGTTGCTGCGGCTGATGCTGACGAGCTGAGACTGCTGCTACTATATTATATTTTAATTGAGCATAAGATGCTGCTTTTTGAAGAACTTTTATTCTTGTTAGATTTTTCCATTCAGAACTATTAGACTTTTCCAGAACAGATAGAGATTTTGGGAGTTCTTGCCGTGACAAACTTTATTCTTCCATCTAATAGGCATGCATTGCAATTTCAATTTATTCGTATAATGATAACAAATGTAATAATCTGAATAATAAACCTAAAACTTATTTCATGCTTCTAAACTTTATATAAACTTTATTATCTTTAAACAAATGACTCAGTGGTTCTTTAGCTCAATGATTAATGTAAAATGTTAGAAAGTTTATTGTGATTGAGCTGGTCTTAATCACCATCAACTGATTCCTACTAGTTGGTCCATCGACCAATGAGCGGAATACCTTAAAACAATGAGAAATATTATGTCGCGTTAAAAAGAGGTATCCCGTCTCCTTCCAGCGAATCGTTTTACTGTTTTTCTCCTAGGTTACTGACGGAGGAAATCCAGGGAATAAATGAGTGAGTGAATGCATGTGCGGTGTTATGGGCCCCACCGTCATATGGATATAGTCTGTGTATTGGAGGGATAGTTGTACCTGGATGACCGAAGCATATAGGAGAAGAATTTTTATTGTTAGCGCTGGATCAGATTTCTTGGTAGCAGAGTTATGGTTACTATAGATTAGTTTGGTGATTATTGATTATTGATTATTTCATGTTTAACACTTTATGTTGCGTCGCGTTATGTTATATGTAAGTCGAAGTTTTCACGCTTCCGGGAAGTAGGAAGTGGAACACGTGTGGCAAGAGAAGTCACATGGAATAGTGCATTGTCTGAGTTCATATTGTTGATAACACAGGTTGTGTTATGATAGGGACATTTTCCGTATAAAAGGTGTGAGTGAAATAGCGACCGGTTTTCTTGTGAAACTCTGGCCTTAATTCTCAGGAGCAGTATAGTCTCCACATGTGTTTTATCCCCAGAGAAACGGGTTTACTGCTTGCTTGAAAGAAGGGTAAGGTAGAGGGAAGTGCTACTTTATCGGCGAAACAGAAAAATTCTGTGGTAGGGTAGAGGTAAGCGCTGCCTACTGGAAAATACAGAATTCTTGTGTAAATGGACAAAGCTATTTCTTTGGTTTAGCGAATCAGACAATGGAAATATGTTTTAAATGTTGTAACTAACGAAGAATTGTTGAAAAAGAAATTGCCGATAAAGTTTGTAAAGGAGCGGTCAGGAGCAGAACTGACGTAGACAAAAGCTGCGCTAGGATTGGACAGTGCGCTAGTCATACAGAAACAGGAGCAGAGCTGACGTAAAGAAAAAGCCGTGCTGGGATTGGACAGTGCGCTGTAGACAGAAACCGCTCTGATTGGAGTGTTGGTGTGAGTTGCGCTAGGATTGGACGGATAGAATAGTGACGTGGAAGTTTATGATTGGAGTGTTGGTGTGAGTCGCGCTAGGATTGGTTGGAATAACGCATAGAGAACAGTGTTGAATTGCGGAACTTTTTGAGGAGAAAAGAGATTGTGAATCATGTTGTATTATGAATATGGTAGAGAGAAAACGTTGTGGATGAGGAAAGTTAAGAACTTCTTTAAGAAAGACAAAAAGGTAGTGACTAGAGAGGGACAAGTAATTCCTCCGCCGAAATCACCAGCTTCGCATATGATGCTGAAGTACGGATATCATACATGCATATGGTTAGAAAATTGGACAAAATATACTAAGAATGATGGAGCATTGGCTTTTCCTGAGAATGGTTCATTTAGTGTAGCTGTACTTCGGAATTTGAGAGAGAAAATGATAAAACTAGAACCTAGACCTAGACCGACACAGTTTGAAGCTTTAAGTGAATGGGAAGATCAAATGTATGAACGAGAGAGATTCAGAGGATTGAAGAATCATGAGTTTGTGCCTGGAAGGTTATGGGGGTTGAATCATGAGGACAGACTAAAGCGTTGGAGATGTGCTAATATGACAGGAGGTTTGTTTCCAGCTTTTACAGAGGAGGAAGAAGCAAAGAGAAGGTGTACAGAGAAAAAGAAACATGTGGTTACGGAAAAATATGGATATGGTGGTAGTGAAACGGAAGATGAATTGCTGGAAGATATTTTAAACAGAAACCCACCTCCATACCAACAGACTTCTGCGGTGGTGACACCTAATGCACCGCCAATGGAAACTGGGAGGAATAAAAATCCCGAACGAGGATATGAGATAAATAGGTCACAAGATCAATTAAAAACTTCACAAAATGAGGAGATAGAAAGTGACAATACAACTGAATTAGCAAAAACCACAAGAGAATTAACTGAAAAGATAAGAGAATTAACAAAGAATATGGAAGCTGTAACTGTACCAGTAACGATAGGTCCAGTAAAGCGAATTTTTGAGAATCAGAAAATTGATGAACGTTCTTTAGTGATTCCTATGAATTCACATTTGCAAAGAAGGAGAGAAGGGATGGAACTGGACAATGAAGGTGCACACCATTTGGTTAGTACCTATAGACCAAGCCCACCTACTAATTTGACAATAAATGAGAATGAGTTCAGGAGAATACCTATGGTAACGGAGTCTGCATCAGAGACACCAAAAAGGAGTAACAATTGGATAGAATTAAATAGTATACCTGTAGGTCCAACTCCAGATGAATTAAATGAATGGATGAAAACGCTAAAAACAAAAGAGACAGAAGTAAAACCACTAGATGTAATTAGGTTAAAAATAGACATGGAAGAATTGATTTTAGGAACGATTGGTACAGAAAAATTGAAAAGTTATCAGGATGACGAGATTATGTTTTTGTGCAAGAGTATTACATGGAGAGCTAGAAATTTACATGACACATTAGAAGAGACAGCGATTGAACTAGGAGTAGAATTTGCAAAAGTGAGAACGTTGCAGAAACCATATAGAGTAGATTTTTGTGAGAAAGATATAGAGAATCTGAACACATCAGGACGATTGACCCAAATAAAATAATTAATTGTTTTGTTGAGAAAATGGGGTGATGTGGATAGATGGAGAAGTAGATGGACGAAAAAGAATGAGAAAATAACAGATAAAGCATCTTTAGCTTTTGCAGTAACAGATAAGGAACCAGTTGTAAGGGAGTACCCGATGAGAGAGACTCCAGGAGGTAGTTATGTGCATGTTCCGTGGTCTAGACAGGATATACTGTCATTTACAAATGATTTCCCAAAGTTGAGAGAGAAGCCAGTAGAATGGTACAGACAAGTGGAGAGATTTGTTAAAGTTTCAAAGGTGTTGTGGATAGATTTGGATGGATTGTTTGATATAGTAGTACCAGCTGATTTGTGGACAGAATGTAAGATTACTATTGATTGGCCAACTGTAGAATATCCAAGGGATGCTAAAACAGGAGCGCCAGGACCAGAAGTAATGAGGAAGTATGACCAAGTAATTACCTTTTGAAGAATAAGATTCCACCTAAAGAAACGGATTGGGTAAAGATAGACAGAACCACGCAGGAAAGTAAAGAATCAGTGCATGCTTACTATGAGAGGCTATTGTTAGTTTTTAAACAGTATAGTGGCTATGAGACACTAAATGAGAAGGATATGAGTCATTTTGTATATAGATTTGTGTATGGATTGAAACCGGAGATAAGTGAAATGATTAAGCAGCATATGATTTGTTGGCAGAATAGCACAGTTGACGAGGTTTTGAGATATGCTAAGTATTGCAGTGATGATATTGAGAGTAGACAGCGTAAATTGAAAGAGAAAGCCATGTGGGCACAGGTGAAAGTTGCAGAGAAGCAAGAAGCTCAGTTGAACAATACAGTTAATGAAGCAGGACAGGCTAGATTTAGACCAAATATAGGCAAAGGAAAAGGACAAATGAGCATAGATGAGGCAAAGAAAAAGTGGCCATGCCACAACTGCGGAAAGCTAGGGCATTGGAGAAACGAGTGTAAATTTCCTCCATAACTTAATGCGGAAAATCAATCATTAAATCCACAGGTGCAGCGTGAGATAGTTACTACACAGAGTCAGGTGCCACAACCACCACTTCCCAAGAGTGTTAACCAACAGAAATTCAGTGCAGAGACAGAATTCTACGGAGGAGAGCAGGTAACACAGTTGCCGCGTGCAGCTGCCATTTCTCAATATTGGTTACGACAGGATGATGATGAGACGGATGAAAGCTTCTGACGGTGCCTAGGAGAGGGGAAGAGTGCGTGCTTGGCGCAACTCTAGAGGTAGATCAAGCAGGTCCATTTGTGGATGGAGAAGTGAATGGTGCAAATGTAACATTCCTTGTGGACACTGGAGCTACCCGTTCTACTGTTAGGTCAGTGGAAATTTCAAACCTTCCTCTCTCAGGTGAACATATCCAAGTAGTTGGAGTATCGAATCAGCAAATTAAGACGCCTCTTACTAAACTAGTGGAGGTAAAGATTGGTCCATTTAGTGAAATGCACCGATTTGTGGTGTGTGATTGCAGTCCTGTGAACCTATTAGGACGCAATCTATTGTGCAAAATGAATTGCACTATCTATTGTACTCCAGATGGAATTGCATTTCAGACCCCGGATGAAGATGTACTGTATAAAATGACAATGGTAAATTTGGAACCAGAAGTAAATGATTTGTTTCCTGTATTTGATGCAGAGAAAATCCCAATTGAACTAAAAGAGACAGTGGAAGAAAAAGTGTGGGATTTTACAGGAGAAGATATAGGGTTAATGAAAGGAGTAGACCCTGTTAAAATATCCGTAAAAGAGGGAACAAGTTACCCAAATACGCCCCAGTATAAATTGACACCAGAAATAATTGAAGGAATAACGCCAGTAATAAATAAAATGATTGAACAAGGGATTCTAAAAGAAATCATGAGCAGTCCATGTAATTCGCCAATAATGGGACTGAAAAAGCCAAACGGAACATATAGGATTGTACAGGATTTGAGGAAGGTAAACAAAATTGTTGTGCCTTGTTGCCCAATAGTACCGAACCCTGCTGTGATTCTATACCAGATTCCACGCGAAGCAGAATGGTGCACAGTAATTGATTTATGCCATGCATTTTTCTCTATTCCATTGCATCCAGATAGCCAGCCATTATTTGCGTTCAGGTTCGGAGAGCGTATTTTGGCATGGTGCTGAATTCCTCAAGGGTACACAGAAAGCCCTCGATCTTTAATCAGATTTTAAAGAAATCCTTGGAAGATTTAAAAATGCCAGAAAAGTCAGTAATGGTTCAGTATATTGATGACCTACTGGTGGCATCAAAAACGAAGGAAGCATGTGTCAATGATACAATTGCTTTGCTGAATCATTTAGCCAAAAGAGGACATAAAGTGTCCCCATCAAAATTTCAGTTTTGTCAACAAGAAGTCCAATATTTAGGGCATAAAATTGAGAAAGGAGTACGAAAGGTAACGACCGAGAGAATAAAAATGATTCAAGGAATGAGAGCTCCAATGACGCAAAGAGAGGTAAGAATGTTTTTGGGAATGGTTGGATATTGTCGACAATGGATAAGTGGTTTTTCTTTGATCGCAAAACCTTTGCAAAAACTGACAAAGAAGGATGTTAAAGATCCTTTTGAAATGAATGATGAGGAAATGAAAGCATTCAGAGAGTTGAAAAAGAAATTGTGTGAAGCTCCAGCATTGGGAATGCCTGACTATGAGAAAGACTTTGAGTTGTATTGCAGTGAAAGAGATGGATGTGCGTTTTCAGTCTTGGTACAGAGACATGGAACTATGAAAAGACCTATTGCATATTTTTCAGCTGTTTTAGTCCCTGTAGCAAAAGCGTTGCCTGGATGTTTGAAAGCAGTTGCTGCTACTTGTGTGAGTCTGGAACAGAGTGAAGGCATAGTGATGGGATATCCACTGAGAGTATATGTCCCACATTCTGTGGAAATTCTCTTGACACGAACGAAAACCCAATACATGACACATAGTCGGCTGACTAGGTATGAAAAGGTAATTTTGAGTGCAGATAATGTGACCATTGACAGATGCATGAATGTGAATCCTTCGACATCATTGCCAGATGAAGAGAGTGTGATTGAAATGGATGAAGTGGATCATGACTGTCTGAATGTGCTTGAATATTGTACAAAACCGAGACCAGATATAAGAGATGAGCCCTTAAAGGAATCAGATTATATTCTGTTCGTGGATGGCTCATGTTTGAGAACAAATGATGGAGTTCTAAGTGCAGCACATGCAGTTTGCACAGTAGCAACTGTAATGGAAGCATCTTGTCTGAAAGGGATACGGTCTGCCCAGGTAGCAGAACTAATAGCTCTGATTCAAGCCTGCAAGTTGGGAAGAAATGTACGGGTTACAATTGTGACGGATAGCCAATACGGTTTTGGAGTTGTGCATGACTTTGGTCAGATTTGGTCACAAAGAGGTTTCTTGACGTCTGCAGGAATGCCAATTAGAAATGGAGATTTTGTGAAAAAACTGCTTGAGGCGATACAGCTGCCTAAACAGATTGCTGTCGTGAAGTGCAATGCACATAAAAATGGGGAAGACTACATAACTGTCGGCAATAAGTATGCTGATGAGATTGCACAGTACTGTGCAAAGACTGTGGTCTCTTTGAACAGGAACAGAGAAAGAGAGCATATTTCATGTCCTTTGCTTTTTACTAACCCTGTTGAGACATGGGATGAGGTGAGACAATTACAGGAAGCAGCAGATGAAGAGGAGAAAGATACTTGGATAAAAGCAGGATGTAGAAAACATGAGGAAAATGATGTTTGGGTTTACAGAGATGAAAGACCAGTTATGCCTGATAGCATGATTTCTGACATGGCACGGATGTACCATGGACAAGCCCATATTGGGAGAGAATCAATGATCAGACTTTTCAGACAAACATGGTATAATCCAAAATTCAGAGCCATAGCTGAGAGTCTTTGTCAAAGATGTCTTGTTTGTCAACAGTTAAATCCAGGAAGGAAGACCGTAGTGAGTCTAGGAACAATAGGACAAGAAGGAGGTCCGTTCACTAGAATGCAAATGGATTTCATAGAAATGCCACCGAGCAATAGACTAAGGTATGTCCTTGTAGTCGTCTGTTTGTTTTCCCGTTGGGTGGAAGCATACCCGACCAGAAGGAATGATGGAATCACGGTAGCAAAACTTATGCTGCGAGAATTCATTCCAAGGTATGGTTTTCCAGTCACGATTGAAACAGATAGAGGAACACATTTCCAAAATGAATTAATTCAACTAATTTGTGAAGCACTTAGTATTAAACAGAAACTGCATTGTGCATACAGACCAGAGGCTTCTGGAATAGTAGAGCAAGTGAATGGAACAATTAAGAACAGGCTAGGAAAAATGTGTCAAGCCACAGGACTCAAATGGCCAGATGCCTTGCCATTCGTTTTAATGACAATCAGAAGTATTCCGGAAAGGAAAACTGGACTCAGTCCCCATGAAATAATTATGGGACGAGCAATGAGACAAGCACATGTACCTGTCAACAAACTACTGACTATAACTGATGATCTGGTGCTGGATTATTGCAAAGGGTTGGCTGATGTGGTGCGTTCTGTGTTTCATCAGGTTGGACCGGATGGCGACCACTCTTGAAAGAAAACCAGCTCACGACTTGAATCCAGGAGATTGGGTCCGCATAAAAGTCCATAGAAGAAGAAACTGTTTGGTTCATCGCTGGGACGAACCGCGACAGGTGATACTGGTGACAACCACTGCAGTCAAATGTGCGGGAGTGAAACACTGGGTGCATGCCAGCCACACCATCAGAGTTCCAGAACCTGAAGATCGACATGTGAGTCAACATCTGGAAGAGTTGAATAACAGTTCAGCATTGGAAGCGGAAGAAGAAACGAACAGGGTGCCAGAACCTGAAGATCGACCTGTAAGTCGACATCTGGAAGACCCAACTACGAGTGCAACGACAGAAGGAGTGGAGGAAATAGCTGAAGTTCCAGAATTTGAAGATCGACATGTGAGTCGACATCTGGAAATATCAGACACCAGTTCAGAATCTGATACAGATCATTCGGATTGTGGTGAAAATCTGAAGAGAAATTGGAAATTTGAAAGCATAAGAGAAGAGACTGAGCATAAAGATAGTGACGGTGAGCAACCAAGTACAAGTTGTGGTAAAAATCCTTCGGAGATAATATTAATAGATGAAGAAGGGAGAGTTTCAAACAAAAAGTTAGAAAAATCGGAAGATCCCCGAGGAGCAATAGGGACAGATAGCCAAACAAAAGAACAGGGAAATTTAGAAGCAGATAGAGAAATTAACACAAATTCGGAAGAACACCGAGGAGGGACAGAAGTAGGTGAACGAAGGAAAATAAGAAAAGAACCACAAGTAAAGGGAGAAAATGAAATTATAAAATTCAAAATAAGAGACAATAAAGAAAGAACTGAAACAGAGTCTGAAGAAAGTGGAGAAGAAAGAAAACAAAAACTAGAGTCAAGAAAGAGAACCTGGAAAGCAGAAAGAGAGGAAAAAGAAAGTGAGACGAAAAGGCCAAGAAAGGGAGACAATTGGCCCAACGAAGTAAGAAAACTAAGATACAGGATCATAAGGCTGGATGGAAAAAGTGCTGAACAAGTGAATGAAAAAACAAGTCAAAAAGAGCAAGACCAAAAAAGTGGAAAACACTTGCAGAAAACGAAAAGAGTAAAGAAAGTAAATCTGATGTATAGATCACCTGAGTGGTTGTACCTTGCTTTAACTGATATCAAAGAAGAAGAGAACACTCACGAGAACCCAGAACAAAGAAACCTAATGGGTAAAGGTGAAGTGCAACAAACTTGAAGAAATTTAAACGAATTTCTACCGGAGTTGACAAAATACTGGATTTGACAAAGAAAGAATTCTGAAAAGAATCAAAAGAAAGTACCAAACGAAGACAAAATTAGAGTGCAGGGTGGCTAAGAAGTCATTTCTGAGGTGTGGTGACACATTTTCCCTGTACATAATATAAATAGGTTATAGAACAAAAATGGAAGATACTAAAGATAGAAAATGTAGATGTGAGTTTTTAAGAAGATGGTGTAAGATGTGCTTCTTTTGTACAGGATTATTAATGACAGTGTGGGTGGTTTTAGCAATCACTATTCCAATTAGTTTAGCTGTAGAAGAAACGTCTAATCACACAGAGAAAGAAAAAGGAGCTAACATTCAAGAAACAGCTATATTGAAAGGTAGTGCAGAATTACATAAAGACAAATCAATAACAGATTTTTCAAAAAATGTATTTACAAAATTATTATATGAGTATGTAGAAACAATGGATGTAAGAGATTGTTATGTTTGTATGCAATTGCCTGCGTCTGTAGCAGAGGGTGTGACTTATCATCACCTTCCTTTGACGTATGGAATAACATGTAGTGTTTTAGCAAGTTTATTTTATAAGACAGGAAGATTAGAATATTATTACACTGATATAGATAAGATTTTTGCGAAAATTTCTGTAGTTCCTGAACTAAACAAAGTGAAAGAGGGAAGAACGTTTGGTGAATTTTTCATAGAAGATAAGATTTTAACCTTAGATAATATAGTTAAAAACAACCTTACCTGTGCGTTAAAGAAAGAAGAAAAGGTATTTTTAGAAATGGTAGAGGATAGAAGAGCGAAATTTCAAAGAAAAGTGATAGAAGAGACAAAAACACCTCTTTGGGTGTTTGAGGAAGGCAATCATGACAAGAAAAAGACAAATGCAGCTATGACTCTGGATTGGCCCCAACAGGGAAGGTTGTGCATTAGAAGAAATAGAACAAGATATGATAATTATTTCGTGGGTTCCAGTGATTGCCATGACAATTATCAAATTTTAGGCGGATGGGGATTCAAAGGGGGAAAAGATCCAATATTTCCAGGGATCTATTATGTTTGCGGTAATAGGGCTTATTACAGGTTGCCGGACCATTGGCATGGGTCATGTTATTTAGGCCTGGTCTTTCCAAAGATTTTTCATATGGATAGAACAGAAAAAGGAACACATGAAATGATAAATACCTTTACACGTAGAAAAAGGGAAAGTTTTTCAGAAATAGTAGGTGATATTTTTGGTGCATTGATACCAGCAGTGGGAATATCTTTGAATGCATTTAAAATTCGGAAATTATCCACAGTGGTAGATCGTTTATCTACAGATACTGCTGGAGGGTTCTTGATGGTAAATACCGAGATGGTTGCCATGAGAGCTATGGCAATGCAAAATCGACTTGCCCTTGACATTCTTTTGGCAAAAGAGGGTGGAGTCTGTGGAATGCTGAAAGTCCAACATTGTTGCACTTACATTCCAGATAAAAGTGAAAATATACAAAAGTATATGAAGAATATTACAAGTTTGCACAAAGAACTTGTTCCACTGGAGGTTGAAAATGCGTTTGGAAAACTTGGTAAAGGGTTTTCTTCAGTAATAAATTGGTTTTCTAGAATGAGTGGATTAATAATAGGGAAAGTCATAATAATAGCAACCATGATAATAATAATAATTTTAGTACTGAAGCTTGTAATTACATGTATAAAGAAAAGAAGAAAACAGAATAAAATAGAAAAAGAAAACAAGATAAACAAGGAGAGAGAGAGAGAAATGGGTGAAATAGAGCTAGAAGAAATAAAAGAGAATATGTACAAGAAGACCAAGAGACAAGTTGAAAGGGATACAGTTGTGTAAACTAACAGAAAACAAACGGATCAAGAAATATGCTGTCTGATAGAATTGTGTAACTTGGGTTTTGTGGTGATATTAAAAATCACCAAAGGGGGGAGTTGATGGAGCAGGGTAAAAGAAAAAATTTAACCTCCTAATAATTTACGTAAAATGATTAACAAACAAGTTTGTTTAAGTAAATAACCAACAATGTATGTTACATGTGAAGGGTTAAAGGTAACACGCTATTTTGTGTGCAAACTAATTTACTTATAATTGTTGATGTGGCTAACATAACCTAATATTTGCAGAATAATAAAATGCATGATTTGTGCTTTGAAAACAAAACGTGTAGTGGCAAAATAAAGCAATGGTAAGTAAGGGACGGCTTTATATGTTGCTTTTGCTAGGTAATACCTAATTGGGGTACGTAGAAAGACGGGAGGGAAACGAAAGGGTTTATATTCTTTATTCTTAACTATATTTTGCTTATCTTTGTAAATAGTGCGCTTAGGCCTGTTGAGCAGCGATATAAAATGGCCGCCATGAGCTAGAATACGCGTGCGCGAGGAGAAATTTAGACAAGGAGAAAGGCCGTGAACAAGAATGACCACGTGATCGTTCCAAGAGCCTAGGATGAAAGTATGGTCAAGGCTATTGTGACCTTACTGAATAAATGTGTGCCAAGATGGGTCAGCGAGAAGCGTGAGAAGTCAAAAAGAATAAATGGACAAAAGGAACTGTTGAACCGAAAAATTATCGGAAAGTGATACAAGTTGGACTGATCGAAGCGGATGAGTAATGTCACGAACTGTGGGAAACGATGCAAGTATGGACATTCCACAAAGAACTGGTTAGAACAAGGAAGTTTGATAAAAGATGTATATGGACTCAAATGGACCAATTAGAGAGAATCTCGCCATAAAGATGCAACATTTTTATTTAGTAAGCTAGAATTCGGGTATAAGAAGACCTACTCTTGGTGGGGAGGGTTGGTTATGATTATTAGATGCTGCTGCTGGTTGCTGGGAGCTGCTTTTTGCCGTTTTTAGCTGCTGTTAGGTGCGTATGGAGTTGCTGCGGCTGATGCTGACAAGCTGAGACTGCTGCTGCTATTTTATATTTTAATTGAGCATAAGATGCTGCTTTTTGAAGAACTTTTATTCTTGATAGATTTTTCCATTCAGAACTATTAGACTTTTCCAGAACAGATAGATAGAGATTTTGGGAGTTCTTGCCGTGACAAACTTTATTCTTCCATCTAATAGGTATGCATTGCAATTTCAATTTATTCGTATAATGATAACAAATGTAATAATCTGAATAATAAACCTAAAACTTATTTCATGCTTCTAAACTTTATATAAACTTTATTATCTTTAAACAAATGACTCAGTGGTTCTTTAGCTCAATGATTAATGTAAAATGTTAGAAGGTTTATTGTGATTGAGCTGGTCTTAATCACCATCAACTGATTCCTACTAGTTGGTCCATCGACCAATGAGCGGAATACCTTAAAACAATGAGAAATATTATGTTGCGTTAAAAAGAGGTATCCCGTCTCCTTCCAGCGAATCGTTTTACTGTTTTTCTCCTAGGTTACTGACGGAGGAAATCCAGGGAATAAATGAGTGAGTGAATGCATGTGCGGTGTTATGGGCCCCACCGTCATATGGATATAGTCTGTGTATTGGAGGGATAGTTGTACCTGGATGACCGAAGCATATAGGAGAAGAATTTTTATTGTTAGAGCTGGATCAGTGGTGCAAGCAGCGCTGCAAGCCCACCAGTAGCATTTAATTTACAGGCCCTGAGTATATGGGATACAACTGTACAAGAGACTTACAGGTAAATTAAATATGCCAAACAGGGGCAGACCAATCTTACTAAGTTTACAATAGAGAGCATATGCACTTTAGCACTGATCAGCAGGGATAAAGTGCCCAGAATCATAAAACCCCCAACAACAGGTAAAAAAAAATACAGGAGAAAGCAACAAGTTCTGGGATGACCCTGCAAAAAGGGCCAAGTTCAACACTCAGTATCATCTAGCCAAAGCCAAAGAAACGCAGAAAGGCATAGCAGATCAACATCGCACACCACATCCTCAATAGCTATAGGGGATATGGTTTGGTTATCCACCAAACACTTCCATTTAAAAGGAAAAAGAAAATTGCATCCACGTTTCATAGGCCTCTTCCCAATCCAACAAGTTGTGAATTATGTGGCAGTACGATTACAATTACCAGGCACATATCGGATTCATCCAGTGTTCCACGTTTCCCTACTGAAACCATATCACCTAGCAGCTAATAGAATGCCACTCCCACCTCCTGCAGAGGTGGAAGGTGAACAAGAGTATGAGGTATGAGCGCTTCTAGATTCTAAACATCTTTGTGGTAAATTACATTACTTGGTAGATTGGAAAGGTTATGGACCAGAAGAACGCTCTTGGGAACCCTTAGCACATCTCCATAATGCACCATGACTGTTACGAGCCTTTCACTCTCTCTCCACCCAGAAAAACCACGTCCCATTCCTGCGGTTTTGGGAGGGATTCGGGGGAGGAGGGGGGTACTGTCATAATCCCTAGTGTATGTCCCAGCATACCGTAGACTCTCCTACATATCACACGTAGAATGACAATACGAGTCTTGGTTTCCCGTTGAAAAACGCACCCCTATCCCGTGCAACCAGCACTACCGTATATGTGCAATAAAATCTGTATTGTACATGCTATAGTATTTATGTGAGATAGGATTTGTGCATACATTATGTGTATACAGTAATTGCTATGTGAAAGTAGCTGTTCTTATTTTATGTTTATCCAAAGCGAGTAATTATGCGAGGGCACACATGTACTCATTTTGTACACTAGTGTATACATGGCACGAGAACAGCAATCTGTTTGTAGAGCCAAGCGCTTGTTTTATTAAGCCAAGTGCTCGGTTTGCTCCCTTGAACTTTGTCTGTGTTTCTCTGCACACAGGACGCAGAGGTGATATAGATGCGTCACATAGAGGCAACGAAAACGCATTGCGACGTCTGACAGCCATGTTGGGTGTAGCACCAGTATCTAATGCCCCACCCGACTTCCAGAAGGTACTTTGCTTCTGGATTCGTCGCGCAATGCATGCGTGTGTCCTGAGACACTTACCTTGATTCGGAGGTGGTCCTGTCATCTTCGCTTCCTGGATCCGGTAGTACAGCGGTTGCAGACTCTGCTAGTTCCTCTTAGGGGGACGAGAATTCAGCAAGGAAACTGAAAGGAAAAAACACATCATGAGAAACTGACTTGGTACCCAACGCAAGTAAGGTTAAACATATTTTGTTTATAAGGAACAATTTTTGGAACTTCACCAAGCAATCAACCTTAAGCAATTGGTGCTCCCTAGCGTTTGTGACTTTAGCATATTATGTGACCTTCGTGAATAGTACACAGCGTTGAGAATGAACAGGGTTAAGCACTTTATTGTTATTAATCAGCATAGGTTTGTGATTTAAACATCTCAAGGATAACTTTTGTTTACTACAAAGAATCACCCCAAGGTAATGAATAACAAAGGACAGAGTGAAGTGTGAGTATCCTACTTAGTGGCGGGAGTGGGAAGAGTGAAGGATATATAGAAAAGAGATACAATCTCTATCTTTCTTTTACAGTAGTAACCAGTTCAGCTGACATACTCTCTTGCTACTACACCAAGGGGAACCCAGACGTTGCATCCCACATCACTCCTGAACTACAATGGACGCCTAGAATTCAAACAGTTGGTCGCAGGTAGGACTTCAGGGGCACAATTGTTATAGTGTACATCCCAGATGGGAATGGGGGTTAACAACTCAGGACTTCAAAGAAGTAACATTGCCTTCCTATTGCCTCGCAGGTCGACAATTTGGAAGACATTAAAGGTGTCCATCATCAGGCCCTTCTCCCTGAACCCTACTGCATCTCCCTTGTATTACATCCACTTTACAAGTAGTAAGGTAGGGTGCTAGGAAGTCGGTCCATAATGTCTCTGCGAATCGAACAGTGCGGACTTCCAGGTAAGTGAGCATTGTTGTGATCTTGACACAAGGCTTACCTCTCCCATAGGACAACATGGGATTACCTTACATTTAATAAGTGCTAACTTCGATTGGGAACAGGTAGGAATGTTGAGTTTGGTGGCTAAAGAATTGTAGTTTAAAATCCTCTTTAATAGTAAAGTCAGATTTTAAGAGACAATTCAGAGAATGCCACTTTTAGAAAGTTGGCATTTTCTTGTCCTAACCATTTGGTGTCTGCAGCCTGTATCCTGGATCCCATGAGTTGGTGTAGCTGGCAGTTGGTCTTTGTATATTGCTCCCAGACAGTGAGACAAAGAGGATTAGGTGTTGGCAAGATGGTCTATCTCTGACTTGGTGAGGGGGAGGAGCTGTCATCTACCGCACTAGCACATCACAAAGGCTCTGCCTGAGCACACACACAAAGGGTTTCACACTAGTCTTTTGTGACCCCAGACAAGCTGGGGCCAGGGTAGGGAGGCAGGAAATTCCAAACATCTCTGAGGGGATGGAACCTTCTCCTAGTTCAAAGTGGGCACCAGGTATAAATATTGAACCATCAAACCAAACCCTTCAGTGCATCTATGGACCTATGGAAGAGTCACAAGGACTGCTGTGCTGCTTTGCCAGAAGGACTGCTACTCTGCTGCCCTGCTGCCTCAGTGTAAATGACTAGACCTGCATCCTAAACCCAGGACTATAGAGTGACTCTGAGGGCTAGTTGACTGGCCTCCTGAGGGACAGAAAAGGCTCCAACCACCTAGAACCCAGCACCTGGATGCTGCCTGCTGTGCGTCCTACTCCCCAAGTGGTACCACCCCAGCCCTGGATCTTGGGAAGTGGGCCTGAAGGTGCTCTACCAGCCTAGCTGTGGTCCTGTGGGCAGAACCAATGAAGCGCAAAGCATTTCTTTGCAGCTCTGCTTCAGAACCACCTGCAGCGTGACTCATCTCAGACGCATCTCTGACGCTGCACCTTTCATTGCAGCCCGCAGTCTCCTCGGAACCGCCGTTGCATGACGCATCCTGAATGCAGGCTTTCGCATTGCAAGCCCCTCATTGATGGCATCATAGATGATGACGCAGGACTTCACATCGCAGACCCTCTGCTTCCTCGGAACCGCCACTGCATGACACATCCTCGATGCAGAACTTCCAGTTGCAAGCCCCTCGTCAACGGCCTCCTTGACAACGACACAGGACTCCGCATCGTAGCAGCACAGCTTCCTCGGAACCACCGCTGTGCGACGCAACTTCGATGCGAGATCTTGCAAAACTCAGCAAATCGGGAATTATGGGACTTTATTCAATGAACTAAACTGTATCGGCCTGTGCTCTACCGCGGTCAGCCTGAACTCGTGACTTAGTCCCAGTCTGGCGGGACCAGATAACCAAAGTTGGTGCTTTGTATTTCTAGGCATTGTATTTACTTGAAATTTTGAAACTGCATATTTCCAGTTCTACAGATTGGATTTTTTTCATTTTAGAGTGAAATAATTTATTACATTTTACTCTATTTTTCTAAATTGGTGTGGGATTTTTCTTGTGTTATGTTTTCACCTTAGTTTGAAGTGCTGCATAAATACTTTACACATTGCCTTTAAGTTCAGCCTGACTGCTTTTGTGCCTACCTACCAGAGGATTGAACACAGTTTATTTTGGGTTTTGCTTGTGTTTTACCCTGGCAGAGATTTTGGTTGCTGCTTCAGTAGGGTCTCACCCCCTCAACCAGTAACCCAATTTCCAACATCAGTGTTCAGAAGTGAGATTAAGAATTGTGTTTGTGCAGTGACTAGCAGTGTTTTTTGTAACACTAAAAATCCCAGATAAATAATTTGGTACCAATTTAAGTTTTTTTTTAAATTCTCCTTAATTGGCTCTTTTGCAGTTCTGAAAGGAAAGGAAACTTCCAACCAGGAAAGGCACCAAGAAGTTGGAGCTTAAAAAAAGCTCTGAGGGCCTGGGCGGAAGCACACCAGTAGCTCACAGCAACAGACGGCCAGGATGGGGGAGGATGATGTGGAGGAGCAGGACCAGACATCAGTCCAAAGATGCAGCATTCAGGGTAAGGAGATGACTTGTCCCCGAAATTGGAACACCCTGCCAGAGCAGAGAGCAGTGTATCTTCACAAGGCCTGTTCCCAGAGGACCTGGTGAGTTTAGGCTGGAGATGGCCGAGCTCAAGATGGAGGAAAAGAACATGGCCATGGAGGCAGAGGAGAGAAAAATGGCTAATGAAAGTAGTCTCAGAGAGCTGGACATAAGAGCGAGGCAAGTGGAGTCTAGCAATAATTGTGGCAGCATACTTGCAGTGCTCTCTGGAGACAAGAGGGTCCACATCCCAAAGGATCTGGTACCTAACTTTGTTGTGGGAGATGATATTGACCAGTGGTTTGAAGCCTATGAGTTTGCTCTGAAAATGCATAGGGTCCCTGTGGAGGATAGAGAGGAAGCAGCCTGTGGAGGCTTATACCTAGTTAAGGGAGGGACGCCCAGCTGGCCCTAGAGAAGGGGGACAGGATGAGGTATTCGCCCCATGAAGGAAACCCCAGAAAAGTATAGACAGACATTTGGGACAACCAGAAGCTGCCCCATCAGACCTGGGTGGATTGTGTGCATTCCTTTTGCAAGGCACTGGATGGTTGGGCGAAGGACGTGAAGTAAATAATTACCTGGGGCTGTACCACTTGGTGTCAAGATAAAACATGTTCAATCTTTGTTTTGCAGAGCTGCACTAACACCGATTGATAGCAAGCTCACTGACCCCAGAGAGCTTGCCAAGGAGGCGGGCTGCTGGCTCAGCACCCTGGTCCACAAGAAGGTATCTGGGTGGGGGGGGGACACCACAAGGGTGGGCAGGGTCCCCACCAGAAGCAGGATGGGGTAGATAATAAGAAAATCAAGTAATTCTCTAAAGGCCCCCAAAATAGTTCCACATGGCAGGATTCCCAATCCCCACCTTAACAGAAGAAGTGTAAGTTCCTTGACCATAAGTCCTCATGGAAGTTCATCCCTAACTGCTATGAGTGTCATCAGTTTCAGCACTTAAAGAGTCATACCAAGTGTTCCAAGTGGGCACAGCCCCCCACTGGTGGGCAGACACTGGGACTGGCTAGTGTAGCGCTTGGAGAGGAGGTGGCCCCAGGTAGTATGGGTTGTAGTGTAGAGGTTACCCATGTGCCCATGGGTGACAATGAGATGGTGCCAACAGCCCATATGCCTAGTAATACCAAGAAGTACAGTCAGTGAGTCACCATCAATGGCCAGTGGGTGGAGGCTCTGAGAGACACAGGAGCCAGTGTGACAACCATCAGGTGTTGTCTGGTGTCCTCAGAGCAGGTAGTCCCCAATGTAGTCCACCAGGTTGTAGTAGGTGACAACCGTGAGAGTCACTATCCCGTGGCTCTGGTTCCCTTTCAATGGGCGGGGCTTAGGTTCCTTGAGGATAGCTGTGAGCCCATCCATGCCAGTGGATTGTCAGCTCAGTAGTGATCTGGAACATTCCATCTGGAAAGAGGTGGAGCTCCGCTCCCACCTGGAGATGTTCAGTTGCCTGAGTGGGTGTACCTGACCACATGGTCCATGGCTGCCCGTGAGAGTAGTCAGTAGGACTTGGAACCTGGAAGAATGGTCCAGGTACCTGCCAAAAAGAGAAACGGCAAGGGGCACGTGAAACCCGCTCCAAAAACTCACACAGTCTGAGAGGATGCTGAGTCTGAGGGCGCAAGGCCCCCCTAGTTACCTTTCCAGTCATCAGCACCCACTTTGAAAGGGTGGGCATTGACATTGTTGGGACTCTTGGCTCCAAGACAGCCCTGGGCAACAGGTTCATACTGGTCTTGGTGAACCATGCCACCCGGTACCCAGATGCTAAACCTCTGAGGACAGTTACTGTGCCGGCAGAGGCCAGGGCACTGGTGGGGCTATTTACCCATGTAGGGTTCTCCAAGGAGGTAGTTTCCGACAGTGGTAGCAATTTCATGTCGGCGTACATGAAGTCTATGTAGGACGAGTGTGGGGTAACATACAAGTTCTCCACACCCTATCATCTCCAAACAAACGGGCTAGTTGAGAAATTGGGAAAGAAAAGTAAGTACTGTTCCTCCAGATCTAATGTGTCTCCTACTATGATGGAAAGCACACAGCTTTGTTAAAATACCCCTCACCCACCAAAAGGACCCGTGGTGGCATGCTTCATCATCGGGGTCTTCCCGTTCCGCTGCGGGACAGGGCGTGCTGCGACCTACGACTATGCGGGAGCACTGATTTTGTAACAATACTATGTGTGGTGTAGGAGTGTGAGTGGAAGGGTCAGAAGTGAGTGAAAGTTGTGTGTGATTAAAAATATCTGGCTCTGCGGAAAAATAAACTTTAATGTTTCTTTGAGCTGGTATTGTTAAAAGTGGGGAATGAGACGGAGGTACTAGGCTTTAATGGGCAGTACTTCCTGTGTCTGTCGACATGTTTCGAAGCCCTCCCCTGGCTTCTCATCAGGACCTAGAAAGATCCCTTCTACACTCCAAAGTTCAAGACAATGACGTGTATTATTATAAGATCAATACTCTGTGGTGCATATAGCAATCTGCATGCACTGTATACTATACCTCAATAGGTATTATGCTGTTATGGCTCTGGAAGAACAAAAACATAATTAAAATACATAACACATACACCCTGCACCATTTGTGGTGGTGACCTGTAAGGAAAAGTGATATATTTTTTCATGATACATTTTTCTCTTATTCCTATCCATTACTATAGTAACTGGTGCTGTGTTATGCCGGCGAAATGAGACAGTACAAGACACGAACAAACAATGAACATAAAACACACAATCTATAATAAGGGACCGCGTAGTGTGCGTGTCCACCTTGTATATCCATGAGTCACTATTGTATATACCCATGATTCAATTCCAGGTGCAATATGTCAAGAAAACCTGTTCAGTAGGCTATTTACGTACTTTTAATTAGCCCATTAAATGCCCCATGAGCCTGCAAAACGAGAGGGAAGGAGCACCTGTAGTCAGACACTGAAAAATAGAAAAGGAAAACCGCCGTTGGTTTTAAATTCTACCATCCTATCTCAGCAGCGTTTCTCTGCTCGTATGCGGCTATGCCGTACTCACGTCATCAAGGTTACCTCCTCGCCTGGATACTACCTCATCGCGGCTCCGTGGAACACTGAGCCTGCGTGAGGAGTCCCGTTTTATGCTGAGTGTAATTGGCGGGTTGCGCGCCGAACATGCACTAATTGGTTGGTAATACTAGTCCGCTGTAGTTACACAATGGTCCCCTGAAGCGGAACCGTTCCTATCCTCACTTCCTGTTGTGGTCCGATTCCTGTGAAAAAGACTGGTACGCATACTGCCCCTGGAATGGAATAGCAACAGGAGTGAACCTCACTTCCTGTTGCGGCCCGTCTTCTATGAGACAAACTGGTGCGCGTGTTACAACTCAGTGTCCTCATTGAAAAAAAGAAAGACCATCCCCGATAGTGGATAGATATACTTCCTGTCCAGTGTGTGTTGTACCCAAGGCAAACATGCCCGATGGTGGATGTCTATTTTACAAACCTAACTGACATTAGTGAGACTATCGATGTAAAATATCGATGTAAAAAAATGACTGCCGATGTGGTAGCAATTATCTGTTATCCCTTAGCTGTCAGCTATATCAGAGTCCGTGCTCTGAACGGCTATGATGTTGAATACCGTATTGAATCCAACACCCACATAGAGGTGGAAAATGTAACTAGCTGAACATGCCATCTGATTTATCACGTGTGTATCAGTGATAGGTTTTTAAAAAAAAGAAACCGTAGTCAGTATAAGATATTGAGAGTGAAGGAGCACGTCTCGTTGGGTTATTTCACAAGTGCACTGTGAAGTGATGGGTAGACCTCTACGGGTAGGTGCTCCTTGCTGGGCGATACCTACTAGGTGTTCTTGGTAACAACCCTAGGGTTGAAAATCAAATCAAATAAAAGCTAAAAAACCATATGCCTAAGATGCGGAAGATAAAAACGATGTCAGCCCATCAAGAGCGACTAAGCATAAGGTAATCTCTAGAGCAAGTCCTATGTGGTTGTGTATCTAGCCCCTGTTCTCAGGATTAGTCACCGACATATGTGCTGATATCAATGGCACCATATATGTTTCTGAAAAGCATTTCTGGTTGTTTTATCACCCTCAGGGCATGGTCAATGTCCCGGTGTCAGCAAATAAAAAGGAAATGAAAAAAGGGGGGTGTGTAATAGTCCAAGATTGATTGTTGCTGCTGGTATGCACTCCTTTGTAGTTGGAGGACCTTAACCAAATTGTCCCCAGGGTATATTGTCGTTCAAGCCCGTGAGGTGGGTACCCAGGCGAAACATCCACCATTGTTCTTTCTCGAACAGGCCATTCTCATTATTCAATTGTTTGATGACGGTCCACTGTAGATCTTCCATGGTGTGTTGGGTCGTTAGGTAGTGGGTGGCCATTTTCGTGGTGCTTTTCTTGCACCGTACATTGCTCCTGTGTTCTCCTATACGGGTTTTGACAGGTCTTGTTGTCATTCCGACATATTCCATACCACATGGGCAGGTAATGATGTATACTACATTTTTGCTGTTGCAGTTCGTAAATCGTCGCTGCTCCCATTCAGTGCCGTTTCTGAATTTAATGTGTTTGGTTTGATCCAGCGCGGCTAATATAAATTCTTCTCCTTTGGACGTGACATCCAGGTACAGATCATTCACAACAATTATACTATATGACGGTGGGGCCCATAACACCGCATAACCTTACACTCTTCTCAATTTATTCCCTGGATCACATCTACTTACACTTTGGAGAAGAACGAAATTGCTGGAGCAACGGGAAACCTTGTTAAAATTAACAGGATAATACCTTAAGCATCATACATAATCAGTTTTAATCCTGTCGGTTCTAAAACATCAAGGTATTCCGCACTTTGGTCGATGGACCAACTGTAGAATAAGTTGATGGTGATTAAGACCAGCTCAATCACATTCAAAACCTGATAATCATTACACTTATTATTGAGCTTAAAGAACTACAGGCTCGTTATTTTAATTAGAATAAAGTTTATCTATTTTCTTAAATGCATGAGTGAGATTCAAGTTTATTAATCATTTTAATACATTTCAATAGCATATACGAATTAGGTTTTTAGAAAGAATTTTATGCATACCCTTCTCAGATGGAGAATGAAAAGTTCACCAAAGCAGATAAATTGTAGATCACAGCATAGAAATCCCAAAACTGACTGTCTGTCCCACTAGAAGCCTCCTCGATGGGCCTCCCATACAGGTTTCCCGCATCGATCTCGTTCCTTTTCCCAGTCAAGTTTAAAGTCCAAAATGAATATTTCTGTAAAGAAAATGGCCTATAGAAAAATAGCAAAAACAGCATTTGATGGACAGAATTCAGAACAATGTCGTACATTCACCCCAGTACAGAGATCTGGGCCTAAATCCATCGTTTTTTTGCTCACCATGCCATTCCAGTTTGGACCCAGCCATATGCAAATCAGTCTTGATCCTGCGCCCAATGGGAACAGTCCAGCCCGAACTGCCAGGCCAGGTCCTCCCTGGACTGGAAACAAGCATCCTAGGACCGGTTTCGGGCTTTCAGCCCTCATCAGCCAGGATAGCTTGACTCCAGTGGCATGGAGAGCACGGGACCCACGTCTGGGCATACCCGTCCCACTCGGGGTGACAAATGCAAAAACAACAATTGATGGACAGACTGCAGAACAATGTCGTACATTCACCCCAGTACAGAGATCTGGGCCTAAATCCATCGTTTTTTGCTCACCATGCCATTCCAGTTTGGACCCAGCCATATGCAAATCAGTCTTGACCCTGCGCCCAATGGGAACAGTCCAGCCCGAACTGCCAGGCCAGGTCCTCCCTGGACGGGAAACAAGCATCCTAGGACCGGTTTCGGGCTTTCAGCCCTCATCAGCCAGGATAGCTTGACTCCAGTGGCATGGAGAGCACGGGACCCACGTCTGGGCATACCCGTCCCACTCGGGGTGACAAATGCAAAAACAACAATTGATGGACAGAATGCAGAACAATGTCGTACATTCACCCCAGTACAGAGATCTGGGCCTAAATCCATCGTTTTTGCTCACCATGCCATTCCAGTTTGGACCCAGCCATATGCAAATCAGTCTTGACCCTGCGCCCAATGGGAACAATCCAGCCCGAACTGCCAGGCCAGGTCCTCCCTGGACTGGAAACAAGCATCCTAGGACCGGTTTCGGGCTTTCAGCCCTCATCAGCCAGGATAGCTTGACTCCAGTGGCATGGAGAGCACGGGACCCACGTCTGGGCATACCCGTCCCACTCGGGGTGACAAATGCAAAAACAACAATTGATGGACAGAATGCAGAACAATGTCGTACATTCACCCCAGTACAGAGATCTGGGCCTAAATCCATCATTTTTTTGCTCACCATGCCATTCCAGTTTGGACCCAGCCATATGCAAATCAGTCTTGACCCTGTGCCCAATGGGAACAGTCCAGCCCGAACTGCCAGGCCAGGTCCTCCCTGGACTGGAAACAAGCATCCTAGGACCGGTTTCGGGCTTTCAGCCCTCATCAGCCAGGATAGCTTGACTCCAGTGGCATGGAGAGCACGGGACCCACGTCTGGGCATACCCGTCCCACTCGGGGTGACAAATGCAAAAACAACAATTGATGGACAGAATGCAGAACAATGTCGTACATTCACCCCAGTACAGAGATCTGGGCCTAAATCCATCGTTTTTTGCTCACCATGCCATTCCAGTTTGGACCCAGCCATATGCAAATCAGTCTTGACCCTGCGCCCAATGGGAACAGTCCAGCCCGAACTGCCAGGCCAGGTCCTCCCTGGACTGGAAACAAGCATCCTAGGACCGGTTTCGGGCTTTCAGCCCTCATCAGCCAGGATAGCTTGACTCCAGTGGCATGGAGAGCACGGGACCCACGTCTGGGCATACCCGTCCCACTCGGGGTGACAAATGCAAAAACAACAATTGATGGACAGAATGCAGAACAATGTCGTACATTCACCCCAGTACAGAGATCTGGGCCTAAATCCATCGTTTTTTTGCTCGCCATTCCAGTTTGGACCCAGCCATATGCAAATCAGTCTTGACCCTGCGCCCAATGGGAACAGTCCAGCCCGAACTGCCAGGCCAGGTCCTCCCTGGACTGGAAACAAGCATCCTAGGACCGGTTTCGGGCTTTCAGCCCTCATCAGCCAGGATAGCTTGACTCCAGTGGCATGGAGAGCAAGGGACCCACGTCTGGGCATACCCGTCCCACTCGGGGTGACAAATGCAAAAACAACAATTGATGGACAGAATGCAGAACAATGTCGTACATTCACCCCAGTACAGAGATCTGGGCCTAAATCCATCGTTTTTTGCTCACCATGCCATTCCAGTTTGGACCCAGCCATATGCAAATCAGTCTTGACCCTGCGCCCAATGGGAACAGTCCAGCCCGAACTGCCAGGCCAGGTCCTCCCTGGACTGGAAACAAGCATCCTAGGACCGGTTTCGGGCTTTCAGCCCTCATCAGCCAGGATAGCTTGACTCCAGTGGCATGGAGAGCACGGGACCCACGTCTGGGCATACCCGTCCCACTCGTGGTGACAAATGCAAAAACAACAATTGATGGACAGAATGCAGAACAATGTCGTACATTCACCCCAGTACAGAGATCTGGGCCTAAATCCATCGTTTTTTTGCTCACCATGCCATTCCAGTTTGGACCCAGCCATATGCAAATCAGTCTTGACCCTGCGCCCAATGGGAACAGTCCAGCCCGAACTGCCAGGCCAGGTCCTCCATGGACTGGAAACAAGCATCCTAGGACCGGTTTCGTGCTTTCAGCCCTCATCAGCCAGGATAGCTTGACTCCAGTGGCATGGAGAGCACGGGACCCACGTCTGGGCATACCCGTCCCACTCGGGGTGACAAATGCAAAAACAACAATTGATGGACAGAATGCAGAACAATGTCGTACATTCACCCCAGTACAGAGATCTGGGCCTAAATCCATCGTTTTTTTGCTCACCATGCCATTCCAGTTTGGACCCAGCCATATGCAAATCAGTCTTGACCCTGCGCCCAATGGGAACAGTCCAGCCCGAACTGCCAGGCCAGGTCCTCCCTGGACTGGAAACAAGCATCCTAGGACCGGTTTCGGGCTTTCAGCCCTCATCAGCCAGGATAGCTTGACTCCAGTGGCATATAGAAAAATAGCAGCAGCTTCTTCAACATCAGCGTTCAGTGCTCAAAAATAATGCAAGAATAGCGCCCCTCCTACTTAAGAGCAGGTCCTCTTATACCCTACTACTAGCTTACTAAACAAAAAGTTGCAATCTTTAGGGGCGAGAATCATGCTAATTGGTCCATTGGAGGGGTGGCAAGAATCACCTCATTGCCCTCCTTGTTCAAACCAGTTCTCAAATTGTTTAAGGATTATACTTTCACACGACCTTTGGGTAATAGCAGTCCAATTGACAGTCCATTTAATGTTTCATTTTCATTAGTCACTTTTCAAAACAGTCCATTGTAAATTCTTTTGGATTTAGTGTCCATTCTCACGGATGCGTGCTGAGACTTTCTTGGCATTGTCCCCAAGTCAGGTCATCCTGACCTTGACACTTCTCACTCTGGGCTCGAATTGTACCCACGTGATTTAGCTTTGTGGCTTTCTTCCGCTTAGAGGCCATCTTTGCGTCTGCGCATTGACCTCATCTGCCTCGGCAGCCATTTTCACAGCATGGCCTAGCAGGCCTGAATGAACTATCATGAAAACAAACACAATCATAATTAAAATAAAGAAAATAAGCCTTTCTGTTTCCCACCCGTCATTCTAAGTACCCCAGTTAGGTGTTACCTAGCAGAAGCGACATTTAAAGCCATGTTTACTTACCATCTGCATTCTTTTGCCACAATACAATTTTACTACATAGCACAAATCATGCGATTTTGCTCTAATTAGTACGCAAATCACTATATTAATATTACTTCACTTTACAGTTGTAAATAAGTTAAATTTGCACATGAATAGCGATTACCATTTGTGTAAATGTTTACCAAAGGTGTAAATTGTTGGTTAGTCCATCAAACAATTAATAATATTAATTCATTAGTGTTAATTTTGGGTGTTCCAAAAATTTTTCATTTACCTCGCTCCATCAACTCCCCCCTTTGGTGATTTTTAATATCACCACAAAAACCCATGTTACACAATTTTCAGATAAAATGTTTCTTGTCCACTTGCTTTTGTTAGTTCACACATCAGTGTCCCTTTCATCTTGTCTTTTTGTTCTTTCGTACATGTTTTCTTTTAGTTCTTCAAGTTCTATTTCTCCCAATTCTTGTTCTCTTTCTTTATTTATCTTATTTTCTCTTTTTATTTTATTTTGTCTTTTTCTCCTTTTAATACACACATAAGCTAATTTCACTAATAACACTACTAATATTACTACTGTTGCTGATATTAGAACTTTCCCTATAATAGAACCACCTATTTCAGTGAACCATTTAGTTATTGAGGAAAAACTCTTACCAAGTTTCTCCCAGGCACCTTCAACCTCCAGTGGAGCAAGCTCTTTGTGCAAATTAGTAATATTCTTTATATACTTCTGTATATTTTCACTTTTATCTGGAATGTAAGTGCAACAATGTTGGACTTTCAGCATTCCACAGACTCCAACCTCTTTTGCCAAAAGAATGTCAAGGGCAAGTCGATTTTGCATCACCATAGCTCTCATGGCAACCATCTCAGTATTTACCATCAAGAACCCTCCAGCAGTATTCGTTGATAAGCGATCTACTACTGTGGACAGTTTCCGAATCTTAAATGCATTCAAAGATATACCCACTGCTGGTATCAATGCTCCAAAAATGTCACCAACTATTTCTGAAAAACTTTCCCTTTTCCTACGTGTTAATGTTTTACCCATTTCGTGTGTTCCTTTCTCTCCTCTCTCCACATGAAAAATCTTTGGAAAGACCAGGCCTAAATAGCACGACCCATACCAATGGTCCGGCAACCTGTAATAAGCTCTATGTCCGCAAATATAATAGATCCCTGGAAATATTGGATCTTTTCCTCCTTTAAATCCCCATCCTCCTAAAATTTTGTAACTGTCTCGGCATTCACTGGAACCCACGAAATAGTTATCATACCTAGTCTTATTTCTACTAATAAACAACTTTCCCTGTTGGGGCCAATCTAAAGTCATAGCTGCATTTGTCTCTCTCTTATCTTTATTTTCTCCTTCAAACGCCCAAAGGGGTGTTTTTGTCTCTTCTTCTATTATTTTTCTTTGAAATTTAACTCTTCTGTTTTCTACCATTTCTAAAAATACCTTTTCTTCTTTCTTTAATTCACAGGTAAGATTGTGTCTAACTACATATTCTAATGTTAAATCTTTGTTTTCTAAGAAAAATTCACCAAACATTCTCGCTTCTTTCACCTTATTCAACTCAGGAATTATAGGAACTTTCGCAAAAACCTTATTTATGTCAGGATAATAATATTCTAATCTACCTGTTTTATAAAATAAACTAGCTAGAACACTACATGTTATCCCATGCGTCAAAGGAAGGTGATGATAGGTCACACCTTCTGTGACAGACGCAGGTAATTGCATACAAACATAACAATCCCTCACATCCATAGTTTCTACGTACTCATATAACAATTTTGTGAAAACGTTCTTAGAAAAATCAGTTATCGATCTATCCTTATGTGACTCAGTACTATCTATTAGTGTTGCTCTGTTCTGTGTGTTATCTTCTTTGTCCTTTTTCGTGTTATTCCCTAATATGGACGTTTCCTCTACTGCTAACCTAATTGGAATTGTGATTGCTAAAATAAGCCAGATGAATATCAATAAACCTGTACAAAAGAAACACATTCTACACCATCTACATAAAAACTCACATCTACACTTTCTATTCTCTGTGTCTACCATTTTGTTCTATTTCCTAGCTATATGTATGTACAGAAAATGTGTCACCACACCTCAGAATGACGTATCAGCCACTCTACCCTTTCACTTTTTCTTGATTGGCACTTTCCTCAGTTCTTTCCAGAACTCTTCCTTGTCTCTTTCAGGATTCTCTGTCCAGTCCGGGTTTTTCTTTACCATTTCAGACTTGTTGCACTTCACTCTCACCATTGGTTTGCAGTTTTTCTTCTGGGCTTTCGTGAGTGTTATCTTCTTCTTTGATGTCAGTCAATGCGATATATAGCCACTCAGGTGACTTATATTTCAAATTAGGATTCTTCTCTCTCTTCGTTTTCTGCAAATACTTTCCACTTTGTTTTCCTTGTTCCTTTTGACTTGTTATCTCATTTACTTGTTCGGCATTACTTCCATTTAAGTTTATTATTTTATATCTCAGTCTTTTAACTTCGTGGGGCCAATTGTCTCCTTTTCTCTGCCTTTTTGGTTCACTTTCCTTTTCCTCTCGTTCAGTTCTCCACGTCCTCTTTCTTGGTCCTAGTCTCTGTTTTCTCTCTTCTTCACTTCTGATTCTGTTTCAGACCTTATTTCACTTCCTCTTACTTTGAACCTTATGATTTCTCCTTCATTGTCTAAATCTGAACTTTCGTGTGCCTTTTCTATTGGGACACTTATTTCTATCCCTCCTCGAGTTTCTTCCGGATTCTCGTTGGTCTCTCTGTCTGATTCTAAATTTCCCTGTTCTTTTATTTGTTGGTCTGTCCCTATTGCTCCTCGTGGTTCTTCCGATTCTTCTTCTATCTCTCTATCTGAATCTATCCCTTCCTCAATTAATTCGACAATCTTTGAAGGAAATCTATCATAACTTGTGCTTGGCTGATCAATGTCACTGTCTCTTGGTTCAGTTTCTTCGTTTATAATGTCAAGTTTCCATTTATTCTTTTGCTTTTCATCACCATCCGACTGGTCTGTTTCAGATGTCGAACTAGTGTCTGATATTTCCAGATGTCGACTTTCAGGTCGATCTTCAAGTTCTGGAACTTTTGCTATTTCAAGTTCTTCTTCTGTTGTTAGATTTGTACCTGGGTCTTCCAGATTTCGACTTACAGGTCGAGCTTCAGAATCTGGAACCCTGCTTGTTTCGACTTCTGCATCGGATGCTGAACTGGTATCAGATATCTCCAGATGTCGACTTACAGGTCGAGCTTCAGGATCTGGAACTCTGATAGTATGGCTGGCATGCACCTAGTTTTTCACTCCAGCACATTTGACAGCAGTTGTTGTCACCAGGATCACTTGACGTGGTTTATCCCAGCGAGGAACCAAACAGTTTCTTCTTCTGTGGACTTTTATGCGGACCCAGTCTCCTGGACTCAAATCATGAGCTGGTTTTCTTTCAAGAGTGGTCGAATCCGGTCCAACCTGATGAAACACAGAATGTACCACATCAGCCAATCCTTTGCAATAATCCATTACGAGATCATCAGTTATAGTCAGCAGTTTGTTGACAGGTACATGTGCTTGTCTCATTGCTCGTCCCATGATTATTTCGTGGGGACTTAGACCTGTTTTTCTGTCAGGTATGCTTCTGATAGTCATCAGCACCAATGGTAGGGCATCAGGCCATTTGAGTCCTGTGGCTTGACACATTTTCCCTAACCTATTCTTTATCGTTCCATTTACCTGTTCTACCACTCCAGAAGCCTCTGGTCTGTTAGCACAGTGTAATTTCTGTTGTATGTCAAGAGCTTCACATATCAGTTGGATCAGTTCATTTTGGAAATGTGTTCCTCTATCTGTTTCAATCGTTACTGGAAAGCCGTATCTCGGAATGAATTCTCTCAGCAGGAGCTTAGCTACAGTAACTCCATCATTCCTTCTTGTCGGATAGGCTTCCACCCAACGAGAAAACAAACAGACGACCACCAGGACATACCTCAGTCTGTTACTCGGGGGCATTTCAATGAAATCTAATTGCATTCTGGTAAAAGGACCTCCTTCACGTCCTATTACTCCCAAACTCACTACTGTCTTCCTTCCAGGATTTATCTGTTGGCATGTAAGACATCTTTGACAGAGACTTTCAGCTATAGCTCTGAATTTTGGGTTGTACCAAGTCTGTCTGAAAAGCCGAATCATGGCATCCCTACCTATATGAGCTTGTCCATGGTACATCCGTGGCATGTTAGAGATCATGCTATCAGGCATAACTGGTCTTTCATCTCTGTAAACCCAAACATCATCTTCTTCTCTTTTCCTGCAACCTGCTTTTATCCAACCATCTTTCTCCTCTTCGTTTGCTTCTTCCTGTAATTGTCTTACTTCATCCCATGTTTCAACAATGTTAGTAAACAGCAATGGACATGAAACATGTTCTCTTTCTCTTCGTCTATTCAACGAAACCATATTTCTAGCACAATATTGAGCTATTTCTTCGGCATACCTATTACCCACGGTAATGTAATCCGCCTCATTTTTGTGTGCAGCACACTTCACCACTGCGATCTGTTTAGGCAGCTGTATCGCCTCAAGCAATTTCTTCACAAACTCACCATTTCTGATCCGAATTCCTGCAGACGTCAAGAAACCTCTCTGAGACCAGATCTGTCCAAAGTCGTGGACCACTCCAAAGCCATACTGGCTATCCGTGATCACGGTAATTCGGACAATCTTTTCCCAGTTTGCACGCTTGAATCAGAGCAATCAGCTCAGCCACTTGGGCTGAACGTATCCCCCTCAGGCAAGATGCTTCCATTATTGCAGCTACTGTACACACAGCATACGCCGCATCAAAACTCCTTCACTCGTCCTCAGACATGAACCATCTACAAACATCACATAATCTGATTCTTTTAAGGGCTCATCCTTAATATCCGGTCGGGGCTTTGTGCAGAATTCAAGCACATCCAAACATTGATGATCGACTTCATCTTTAACTCCTGCATTCCCTTCGTCTGGCAGTGAAGTTGAAGGATTCACACTTGTGCATCTGTCAATTGTTCTGCACTCAAAATCACCTTTTCATACCTAGTCAGCCGACTATGTGTCATGAATTGGGTTTTGGTTCTAGTCAGAAGAATTTCAACAGAGTGTGGAACATATACCCTCAGTGGATATCCCATCACAATGCCTTCACTCTTCTCCAGACTCACACAAGTAGCAGCTACTGCTTTCAGACAGCCAGGCAACGCTTTTGCCACTGGGTCTAGAACAGCTGAAAAATATGCAATAGGTCTTTTCATTTTTCCATGTCGTTGCACTAAAACTGAAAGTGCACATCCATCTCTCTCACTACAATACAGCTCAAATTCTTTTTCATAATCAGGCATTCCCAATGCCGGAGCTTCACACAACCTTGTTTTCAATTTTTTGAAGGCTTTCATTTCTTCATCATTCAATTCAAACGGATCTTTAACATCCTTTTTTGTCAATCGCTGTAAAGGTTTTGCAATCAATGAAAATCCACTTATCCACTGTCGACAATACCCAACCATTCCAAGGAACATTCTCACCTCTCTCTATGTCATTGGAGCTCTCATTCCTCGGATAATCTTTATTCTTTCTGTTTTTACCTTCCTCATTCCTTTTTCAATCTTATGACCTAAGTATTGTACTTCTTACTGACAAAATTGTAATTTAGACGGAGACACTTTGTGTCCTCCTTCGGCTAAATGGTTCAATAAAGCAATTGTGTCGGTAACACATGCTTCTTTGGTTCTTGATGCCACTAACAGATCATCAATGTGTTGCACCATCACAGATTTTTCAGGCATTTTCAAATCTTCTAAGGACTTCTTTAGGATCTGATTAAAGATTGAAGGACTTTCTGTATACCCTTGAGGAATTCGGCACCATGCCAAAATACGCTCTCCGAACCGGAACCCAAATAACGGTTGGCTTTCTGGATGTAATGGAATAGAGAAAAATGCATGGCACAAATCAATGACTGTGTACCATTCTGCATCATGTGGAATCTGATACAGTATTACAGCGGGGTTTGGCACAATTGGACAACAAGGATTAACAATTTTATTTATCTTTCGTAAATCTTGGACTATCCTATATGTCCCATTTGGCTTTTTCAGTCCCATTATAGGAGAATTACATGGACTGCTCATTATTTCTTTCAAAATTCCCTGTTCAATCATTTTATTGATTACGGGTGTTATTCCTTCAATAATTTCTGGCGTCAATTTGTACTGTGGAGTATTTGGGTAATTTGTTCCTTCTCTTACAGTAATTTTTACAGGGTCTACTCCTCTCATTAACCCAATGTCTTCGCCTGTAAAATCCCATACATCAGATCTGACTGTTTCTTTTAACTCATTTGGGATTTTCTCTACATCAAACACAGGAAACATGTCATTCACTCCTGGCTCTAGTTCTGCCATTGTCATTTTATATAGTACATCTTCATCTGGTGTCTGAAATGCAATCCCATCCGGGGTACAATAAATGATGCAATTCATTTTACAAAGCAGATCGCGTCCTAGCAAGTTTACAGGACTGCAATCACACACCACAAATCGGTGCATTTCTCTGAAGGGTCCAACTTTCACCTCTACTGGTTTGGTAAGAGGCACCTTAATCTGCTGGTTTGAAACACCTACAACTTGGATATATTCACCTGAGAGAGGAAGGTTTGGAATTTCCACTGATCTAACAGTAGAACGGGTAGCTCCAGTGTCCACAAGGAGTGTAACATTTGCACCATTCACTTCTCCATCCACAAATGGACCTGACTGATCTACCTCTAGAGTTGCGCCAAGTATGCACTCTTCCTCCTCTCCTAGGCACCGTCATAAACTTTCATCCGATTCCTTCCCATCCTGCCGTAACCAATACTGCGATATTGCAGCTGCGCACAGCAATTTTGTTGCCTGCTCTCCTCCGTAGAATCCTGTCTCTGCACTGTATCTCTGAGGGTTTACACTCTTGGGAAGAGGTGGTTGCGGCACCTGACTCTGTTGAGTAACTACCTGTGGTTGCTGCAGCTGTTGGTAACTCACCTCACTCTGCACCTGTGGATTTAATGATTGATTTTCCGTATTAGCTTTTGGAGGAAATTTACACTCGTTTCTCCAATGCCCTAATTTTCCGCAATTGTGGCAGGGCCACTTCTTTTTGGCCTCTTCTATACTCATTTGACCTTTTCCTTTACCTATGTTTGGTTTGGTTTTAATCTGTCCTGTCTCACTAGTCTGATTATTCATTTGAGCTTCTTGTTTTTCTGCAACCTTTACTTGTGCCCACATCGCTTTTTCTTTTAGTTTACGCTGTCTACACTCAATGTCATCACTACAATATTTAGCATATCTCAACACTTCGTCCACAGTGCTGTTCTGCCAACACAACATATGTTGCTTAATCATTTCACTTATCTCTGGTTTCAATCCATAAACAAATCTGTATACAAAATGACTAATGTCCTTTTCACTCAAAGTCTCATAACCGCTATACTGTTTAAAAACCAAAAGTAGCCTTTCATAGTAGGCGTGTACAGACTCCTTACTCTCTTGTGTAGTTCTGTCAATCTTTACCCAATCAGTTTCTTTGGGTGGAATTTTGTTTTTCAAAAATGTAATAACCTGATCATACTTTCGCATCACTTCTGGACCTGGCGCTCCAGTTTTTGCATCTCTAGGATATTCTACTGTTGGCCAATCAATGGTAATCTTACATTCTGTCCATAAATCTGCTGGTACTACAATGTCAAATAGTCCATCCAAATCTACCCACAACACTTTTGAAACTTTGACAAACCTTTCCACTTGTCTGTACCATTCTACAGGTTTTTCTCTTAATTTCGGAAAATCATTTGTAAATGACAATATATCTTGTCTGGACCATGGAACATGTACATAGCTACCTCCTGGAGTTTCTCTCATTGGATACTCCCGTACAATTGATTCCCTATCTTTTACCGTAAAAGCCAAAGACGCTTTGTCGGTTGTTCCCTCTTTTCTTTTGGTCCATCTGCTCTTCCATCTGTCTACATCTCCCCATTTTCTCAACAATACGATCAGTTCTTTTATCTGTGTTAGTCGTCCTGATGTGTTCAGATTTTCTATATCTTTTTCACAAAAATCTACCCTATATGGTTTCTGCAAACTCTTGACTTTTACAAATTCTACTCCTAGTTCATTCGCTGTCTCTTCCAATTTTTCATGTAAATTCCTAGCTCTCCAAGTAATACTCTTACATAAAAACATGATCTCCTCATCCTGATATGTTTTCAATTTTTCTGTACCAATAGTCCCTAAAATCAACTTTTCCATATCTATCTTTAGCCTGATTACATCCAACGGTTGCGGTTCTGTATCTTTCTTTTGCAAATTTCTCATCCATTCATTTAATTCTTCTGGAGTTGGACCTACAGGTGTACTATTTATTTCTATCCAATTTTTGTTTCTCTCTGGCGTTTCAGATGCTGACTCGGTTCCCATAGGAATCCTTTTGTATCTCACTCTCATTTACTGTTAGGTTAGTAGGCGGACTTGGTCTATATGAGCTAACCAAATCTCTTGTTTCTCTAGTTTCTGTAATTATCCCTTCTCTCATTCTTTGCATATTTGAGTTCATTGGGATGGTTAAGGAATGCTCATCTATTCTTTGGTTTTCAAAAACTGGTATTACGGGTCCTATTGTCACTGGCACAGTCACAGCTTCCATGTTCATTGTTCACTCTCTTATTTTCTCAGTCAATTCTCTTGTGGTTTTTGCTAACTCAGCTGCATTACCATTGTCGGTCTTCTCACTTTGTGGAGTTTCTAACTGTTCATTTGACCTATTTATATCGTACCTTCGTTCTGGACTTTTATTCCTCCCAGTTTCCATTGGCGGTGCATTGGGTGTCACCACCGCAGAATTCTGTTGATATGGAGGTGGTTTTCTGTTTAAAATATCTTCCAGCAATTCATCCTCCGTTTCGCTACCTCCATACCCACACCTTTCTGTTGCTACGTGCTTCTTTTTCTCGGTACGCTTTTTCCCTGTAACTTCCTCTGCTCATCCTGTCCTCATGATTCACTCCCCATACTCTTCCATGAACTAAACTATAATTCTTTGCACCTCTGTGTCTTTCTCTTTCATACATCTCGTCTTCCCATTCACCTAGTGCTTCAAACTGTGTCAGTCTAGGTTTTGGCTCAAGTTTCATCATTTTCTCTCTCAAATTCCGAAGTACAGCCGTGCTAAATGAACCATTTTCTGGAAAAGCCAATACTCCATCATTCTGAGTATATTTTGTCCAATTCTCTAACCAAATGCGAGTATGATAACCATATTTCAGCATCATATGAGAAGCTGGCGTTTTCGGTGGAGGAATTACTTGTCCTTCTCTAGTCACCACCTTCTTGTCTTTCTTGAAAAAGTTTTTAATTTTCGCCATCCATGACGGTTTCTCTCTACAGTACTCATAATAAGCCATATTTCACGATTCTTCCCTTCAGACAAACTCACAACTCTGTTCTGTTTACTGTATGCTATTCTGACCTATCCCAGCGCGTCTCACACTAACGCACCAATCCAAGAGCTTCTACGTCACTCTCAACTGGCCAATACCAGCGCGTCTTCACACTAATGCACCAATCGGAAAGCTCTTCGTTTTCCACCACTGGCCAATACCAGCGCGATCTTAGTCTACGTCAGTTCTACTCCTGACCCCTCCTTTACAAAATTTATCGGCAAGTTTTTTTTTTCTATACTGAATCTTATTAGTTACAACATAAAACACATTTCCATTGTCTGTTTTCGCTAAACAAAAGAGATAGCTTATTCTGTCTCGCAAGAATACCGATTCGTTCGATAAGTGTGGCACTTCCCTCTACCTTACCCTTCTTTCAAGCAAGGGGTAAACCTGTTTCTCTGGGGATAAGACACATGTGGAGACTACACTGCTCCTGAGAATTAAGGCCAGAGTTTCACAAGAAAACCGGTTGCTATTTCACTCATACACGTTTTATACATGAAATGTCCCTATCATAACACAATCCTGTGTTATCACCAATGTGAAAAATCAGACAATGCACTATTCCATGTGACTTCTCTTGCCACACGTGTCCACTTCCTACTTCCCGGAAGCTTCAAAATTTCCGACTTACATATAACATAATACAATTCAACATGAAGTGTTAGACATGAAATAATCAATAATCAATAATCAATAATCACCAAACTAATCTATAGTAACCATAACTCTGCTACCAAGAAATCTGATCCAGCGCGGCTAATATAAATTCCTCTCCTTTGGACGTGACATCCAGGTACAGATCATTCACAACAATTATACTATATGACGGTGGGGCCCATAACACCGCATAACCTTACACTCTTCTCAATTTATTCCCTGGATCACATCTACTTACACTTTGG
Organism: Calotriton arnoldi; assembly: GCA_963921515.1. Taxonomy (NCBI): domain Eukaryota; kingdom Metazoa; phylum Chordata; class Amphibia; order Caudata; family Salamandridae; genus Calotriton; species Calotriton arnoldi. Next base: position 2,198,620 of record CAWUFW010001929.1, read on the forward strand.
AGAAGAACGAAATTGCTGGAGGAACGGGATACCTTGTAAAATTAACAGGATAATACCTTAAGCATCATACATAATCAGTTTTAATCCTGTCGGTTCTAAAACATCAAGGTATTCCGCTCTTTGGTCGATGGACCAACTAGTAGAATAAGTTGATGGTGATTAAGACCAGCTCAATCACATTCAAAACCTGATAATCATTTCACTTATTATTGAGCTTAAAGAACCACAGACTCGTTATTTTAATTAGAATAAAGTTTATCTATTTTCTTAAATGCATGAGTGAGATTCAAGTTTATTAATCATTTTAATACATTTCAATAGCATATACGAATTAGGTTTTTAGAAAGAATTTTATGCATACCCTTCTCAGATGGAGAATGAAAAGTTCACCAAAGCAGATAAATTGTAGATCACAGCATAGAAATCCCAAAACTGACTGTCTGTCCCGCTAGAAGCCTCCTCGACGGGCCTCCCATACAGGTTTCCCGTATCGATCTCGTTCCTTTTCCCAGTCAAGTTTAAAGTCCAAAATGAATATTTCTATAAAGAAAATGGCCTATAGGAAAATAGCAGCAACTTCTTCAACATCAGCGTTCAGTGCTCAAAAATAATGCAAGAATAGCGCCCCTCCTACTTAAGAGCAGGTCCTCTTATACCCTACTACTAGCTTACTAAACAAAAAGTTGCAATCTTTAGGGGCGAGAATCACGCTAATTGGTCCATTGGAGGGGTGGCAAGAATCACCTCATTGCCCTCCTTGTTCAAACCAGTTCTCAAATTGTTTAAGGATTATACTTTCACACGACCTTTGGGTAATAGCAGTCCAATTGACAGTCCATTTAATGTTTCATTTTCATTAGTCACTTTTCAAAACAGTCCATTGTTAATTCTTTTGGATTTAGCGTCCATTCTCACGGATGCGTGCTGAGTCTTTCTTGGCATTCTCCCCAAGTCAGGTCATCCTGACCTTGACACTTCTCACTCTGGGCTCGAATTGTACCCACGTGATTTAGCTTTGTGGCTTTCTTCCGCTTAGAGGCCATCTTTGCGTCTGCGCATTGACCTCATCTGCCTCGGCAGCCATTTTCACACCATGGCCTAGCAGGCCTGAACGAACTATCATGAAAACAAACACAATCATAATTAAAATAAAGAAAATAAGCCTTTCTGTTTCCCACCCGTCATTCTAAGTACCCCAGTTAGGTGTTACCTAGCAGACCGACATTTAAAGCCATGTTTACTTACCATCTGCATTCTTTTGCCACAATACAATTTTACTACATAGCACAAATCATGCGATTTTGCTCTAATTAGTACGCAAATCACTATATTAATATTACTTCACTTTACAGTTGTAAATAAGTTAAATTTGCACATGAATAGCGATTACCATTTGTGTAAATGTTTACCAAAGGTGTAAATTGTTGGTTAGTCCATCAAACAATTAATAATATTAATTCATTAGTGTTAATTTAGGGTGTTCCAAAAGTTTTTCATTTACCTCGCTCCATCAGGTTCTTTTTGTCAGGTGACAAGTACTGCAATTCCCACAAGGGAAGTGGCCTTTCACTGGGGGTAGAAATGTGTTGTCTGTTTCCCTTGGTGTGATATGCCGTGGTCTCGTGTGTATCAACATGTCTCTCAGGCTCCTTCCTCTTTTCTGGGCAATCATTGGTTTAGGAAGGTCAAGGTTGCCTTAGAGGTGGAAAATGTATCTAGCTGAACATGCCATCTGATTTATCACGTGTGTATCAGTGATAGTTTTTTTAAAAAAGAAACCGTAGTCAGTATAAGATATTGAGAGTGAAGGAGCACATCTCGTTGGGTTATTTCACGAGTGCACTGTGAAGTGATGGGTAGAACCAAGAACACCTAGTAGGTATCGCCCAGCAAGGAGCACCTACACGTAGAGGTCTACCCATCACTTCACAGTGCACTTCTGAAATAACCCAACGAGACGTGCTCCTTCACTCTCAATATCTTATACTGACTACGTTTTTTTTTTTAAAAACCTATCACTGATACACACGTGATAAATCAGATGGCATGTTCAACTAGATACATTTTCCACCTCTATATGGGTGTTGGATTCAATATGGTATTCAACATCATAGCCGTTCAGAGCACGGACTCTGATATAGCCGACAGCTAAGGGATAACAGATAATTGCTACCACATCGGCAGTCATTTTTGTACATTGATTTTTTACATCGATAGTCTCACTAATGTCAGTTAGGATTGTAAAATAGACATCCACCATCGGGCACGTTTGCCTTGGGTACAATACACACTGGACAAGAAGTATATCTATCCACTATCGGGGACGGTCTTTCTTTTTTTCAATGAGGACACTGGGTTGTAACAAGCTCACCAGTTTGTCTCATAGAAGACGGGCCGCAACAGGAAGTGAGGTTCACTCCTGTTGCTATTCCATTCCAGGGGCAGTATGCGTACCAGTCTTTTTCACAGGAATCGGACCACAACAGGAAGTGAGGATAGGAACGGTTCCGCTTCAGGGGACCATTGTGCAACTACAGCGGACTAGTATTACCAACCAATTAGTGCATGTTTGGCGCGCAGCCCGCCAATTACACTCAGCATAAAACGGGACTCCTCACGCAGGCTCAGTGTTCTACGGAGCCGCGATGAGGTAGTATCCAGGCGAGGAGGTAACCTTGATGACGTGAGTACAGCATAGCCGCATATGAGCAGAGAAACGCTGCTGAGATAGGATGGTAGAATTTAAAACCAACTGCGGTTTTCCTTTTCTATATTTCAGTGTCTGACTACAGTTGCTCCTTCCCTCTAGTTTTGCAGGCTCATGGGGCATTTAATGGGCTAATTAAAAGTACGTAAATAGCCTACTGAACAGGTTTTCTTGACATATTGCACCTGGAAGTGAATCATGGATATATACAATAGTGACTCATGGATATACAAGGTGGACACGCACAGTACACTGTCCCTTATTATAGAGTGTGTGTTTTATGTTCATTGTTTGTTCGTGTCTTGTACTGTCTCATCTCGCCGGCATAACACAGCACCAGTTACTATACGTAATGGATAGGAATAAGAGAAAAATGTATCACGAAAAAATATATCACTTTTCCTTACAGGTCACCACCACAAATGGTGCAGGGTGTATGTGTTATGTATTTTAATTATGTTTTTGTTCTTCCAGAGCCATAACAGCATAATACCTATTGAGGTATAGTATACAGTGCATGCAGATTGCTATATGCACCACAAAGTATTGATCTTATAATAATACACGTCATTGTCTTGAACTTTGGAGTGTAGAAGGGATCTTTCTAGGTCCTGATGAGAAGCCAGGGGAGGGCTTCGAAACATGTCGACAGACACAGGAAGTACTGCCCATTAAAGCCTAGTACCTCTGTCTCATACCCCACTTTTAACAATACCAGCTCAAAGAAACATTAAAGTTTATTTTTCCGCAGAGCCAGGTATTTTTAATCATACACCACTTTCACTCACTTCTGACCCTTCCACTCACACTCCTACACCACACATAGTATTGTTACAAAATCAGTGCTCCCGCGTAGTCGTAGGTCGCAGCACGCCCTGTCCCGCAGCGGGACGGGAAGACCCCGATGATGAAGCATGCCACCAAGGGTCCTTTTGGTGGGTGAGGGATATTTTAACAAAGCTGTGTGCTTTGTATTGTATTGTATTGTATTGTATTGTATTGTATTGTATGTAGTGCTTATATAGCGCAAACTGTCACCCTACGGGTATCCTGGCGCTGTAACTTAGCAGATGATATCAACAAGCAACGGGCCTGATTAACAGTGGAAGGCATTGCTCTAATTCCTGGGGAATAACCAGGTTTTCAGACTCTTTCTAAAGCATAACAAGGAGTTAGCTTGTCTAATACTCTGGGGTAGGTCGTTCCAAAGGCGTGAGGCCGCTATGCCGAAGGCCCTGCCTCCCATCCTGGATTTCTTAAATCTGGTAGTTGTTACCAGGTTTGCGCTAGAGGAGCGAAGATGTCTTACGGGCTTATACCAGGTAAATCTCTCCTGCATAGATAGAGGGCCCGTACCGTGTACCGCTCTGAACACAATACATAAGGATTTGAAACTAACTCTTTCCTTGATGGGCAACCAGTGAAGATCTCTCAGGGCCAATGTAGTGGAGGATCTACGTTGCCTATTTAATGCCAGCTTTGCTGCTATTGACTGGACTCTCTGCAACCCCTGCAAGATATATTGTGGAGCTCCCAGATACAAGGAGTTGCAGTAGTCCAGTCTGCACAGAATTATGCTCCTCACTACAAGGGGTCTAGCCTCGTTCGGCAGCAGTGGAAGAATCTGCCGAAGTGCTTTTAGTAAAACAAAGCAGACACTGACCGTTTTGTTAGCCTGTGACGCCATTTGGAGGTTGTCATCAATCAGGATGCCCAGGTTGCATACGGTCTTAACTGGGGCCAATGGGTCATCCCCAGGAGTGAGTTTAAACTCTAGCGGCAGGTGCTGTACCATTTTGGCAGTGGAACAATAAACCACCTCTGTTTTCCCCCCGTTGAACTGCAAAGAATTTTCTTTGAGCCAACCGGAGGTCTGGCTCATGCACTCCTGGAAAATCTCCATGGTCACCGCACGCTTCCCTTCCAAAGAGAACACCAGTTGGGTGTCGTCAGCATAGTTGACCAGGTCAATCCCAAAAGATTTCCATCGTAGTAGGAGACACATTAGGTCTGGAGGAACAGTACTTACTTTTCTTTTTCATAAGGGTGGATCCTTTTGTTTGATACCTATTGACTAGAGGAGAACGTATCCACCTCTTATGCTCTTTGAGCACTACCTCTTCACTCCCCCTTTGGTTATTTGATTGTAACGACAGCGGACAGCTGTGGGAGTAATTCCAGTATTTCTGGTTACCAAGTATCAAAGTTGCTACGGATACTTCACAAAGTGGTTAGTAACCACATAACAATCTCAGGTATTACCGCACCACACACATACTATTACCTTCAATCTAACGATCCAGAGTCCCAGTATATTGACAATGGCGGAATCAACAGGCCTCACTTTTTCAGAGGAAGAAGTGGATAGAATTCTGGCCTCCATCAACCCCTTCGAGGGGTTGAATACCTCAGAACCCTGTCCGAATAATGGTGACTGGGATGAGTTGGCAACACTAAGGAGAACACAGATCAAGACGGCGCTACATGGTCTACTTATGACAGAATATCTCAGGGCGAATGCAGCACCACAGGGCCTTATTGTCCGCAATGAACCTTTCATATTCCAGCATGACAAAGTGTTCAAAAAAGACTGGTCGCTCATTTCGTGGCACTGCACCCGTGACTGGCTCATCCTAATTATGAAGACAGCCACACGGTTAGCGCAGGAACTTAAGATCGAGATTCAATCATTGGAGGAGCAACTAAAAAGCTACCAATCCCCGAGCACTTTCAAGAAACGTCTGGAAGAATTAACTCAAGAAATGAATGAGTTTGAAATTACACTCAGAGTAAATATAATACACTAAAAAAAGATATGACATGGTTCAGTCACGAGAAAGTTTATCCATACATACGTGATGATTATGTGTCCAAGAACTCCAACCAAGACCAGAGCTCTGAAAGCGATACATCGGATACAGGATCAAATAGTTCCAACTCCAGCAGGGGCAACGGCCCGAGATACCAGTGAGGGGGCGGCCAGTACCAAAGACCCCACAACAGAGGACAGAGAGGATGGGGGAATTATCAAGGACTACCGACATATCCACCATATCCCTACGGCCCAACACCAGTGGGAGGACCCTACCCACATTGGCTACCTCCACCACAGGAGTATGATTATAACTACTATGGACCACCACCTTTTTTAGGGGTACGCCCTGGACCACGGAGGGGCAGGAACCGGAGGGGCAACAACGTCCACTGGTCAGCAACAGAAGACGAGACGACACGCGTCTCCACCAGGAGTATGACGGGCGCACTGACCAACCCACCATCAACAAACAGGAGGATAACCTAGTGGTTAACCTAACGGAACAGGTACTGACACCAGCACAGAAGAATGTCTTGGAAAGAGGTCTGGGTTTTGTCCCCACAAGTAATCTTGACAGATTCAAACTCTGTGCAGAAATGAAAGAATGTATTCGCAAACTCAAGTTACGAGCCTTTTTTAAGGACAAGGAACCACTTGAGGAAGAAATAGAAGACACGGGATTGAGGGTTAAGTCCACCTTCACCCCCCCTGATTTTACACTCCCAATTGAGCTATTAACTTTTGAGAAAGCAGTGATGAAGGAGGTAGAAAATATCAACACCCAGGACAACCATACCTTCAACAATACATCTAAGGAGGAGAAAGAAGCAATAAGACAGCTTTCAACCAACAGCGACATCACAATAAAACCTGTAGACAAAGGCGGGGCCATTGTCATTTAAACCACTACTGCGTATGACAATGAATGCAGAAGACTACTGTAAGACCGTAGGAACTATGAGGTACTACAGGAAGATCCCACGGAATCCATCAGAATCCGGATCGCCTCCATGGCGGAAGAAGCGGTTTCACATAACTGGATCTCTAAGAAAGAGGCCGAGTTCCTCATACAAAAAACACCGAGGACCCCTTACTTTGACACCATTCCCAAAATCCATAAGGATCTTGGGAAACCACCAGGCCGCCCTATAGTGTCAGGCATTGGCTCCATTCTAGAGCCTCTGTCAAAATTTGCGGACGCCTTCCTTCGTCCGCTGGTCCAAAAAAACGAGACATATCTAAAGGACACGAAGGAAGTCCTACAGCTACTACAGGGGATGGAATTTGACCCCACTAAACATCTCCTTATGGGACTAGACATGGAGAGCCTTTACACCAGCCTCCCACACGACCAGACCCTGACCATCATAGAGGATGTACTATTCACCACAGACTGGGAATACCAAACACCACACAATGTGGTCATGGAGTGTGTCTTCTTGGCACTCACCAAAATATTTTTTGCCTATGAAGACACCCTTTACCTTCAGAGGCACGGGACCAGCATGGGGAGCACCTTTGCTCCCAGTATAGCTGGTCTCTATGTCTACCATTTAGAGACCAAAAAGATCCTACACCAAAGCAATCCATTCATCAACCACATAAGAAATTGGAAACGCTACATCGACGATGTGCTGGTCATATGGGAAGGAGACATTGCATCAACAGAAGACTTTATGAACTGGCTCAATCAACAGAACATCTACCTCAAATTCACCAGCACAGTCTCACGGACCAACTTGGTTTTCCTAGACCTTAACATCTACCCGGAGGATGGCACATTGAAGACCACCACTCACTTCAAAGTTACAGCGAAGAACTGCCTGCTGCTATACAACAGCTTCCATCCTCGACATCTCCGGGACAACCTCCCTTACGGACAGTTCCTCCGCTTGCGGATGAATTGTACCGAGATCAGGGACTTCAAGAAACAGGCATCGGATCTTCAAGAAAGGTTGAAGAAACGAAAATATGCAGTACGAATCATAGATCAAGCTATGAAGAGGGCACGCAACAAAAATAGGGAAGCCCTACTGGAACCAAGACTCCCAAAGGAACCAGAGCAGAGACCCATATGCGTCACCACGAACAACACCAATTCGAACCAGGTGACTAAAATCGTGAACAAGCATTGGAGGCTAGTAACCTGCGGCAACCTCGACCTTCCTAAACCAATGTTTGCCCACAAAAGAGGAAGGAGCCTGAGAGACATGTTGATACACACGAGACCACGGCATATCACACCAAGAGAAACAGACAACACATTTCTACCCCCAGTGAAAGGCCACTACCCTTGTGGGAATTGCAGTACTTGCCACCTGACGAAAAGAACCAAACACATTAAATTCAGAAACGGCACTGAATGGGAGCAGCGACGATTTACGAACTGCAACAGCATAAATGTAGTATACATCATTATCTGCCCATGTGGTATGGAATATGTCGGAATGACAACAAGACCTGTCAAAACCCGGATAGGAGAACACAGGAGCAATGTACAGTGCAAGAAAAGCACCACGAAAATGGCCACCCACTACCTAACGACCCAACACACCATGGAAGATCTACAGTGGACCGTCATCGAACAATTGAATAATGAGAATGGCCTGTTCGAGAAAGAACAACGGTGGGTGTTTCGCTGGGTACCCACCTCACGGGCTTGAACGACGATGTACCCTGGGGACAATTTGGTTAAGGTCCTCCAACTACAAAGGAGTGCATACCAGCAGCAACAATCAATCTTGGTCTATTACACAACCCCCTTTTTTCATTTCCTTTTTATTTGCTGACACCGGGACATTGACCATGCCCTGAGGGTGATAAAACAACCAGAAATGCTTTTCAGAAACATATATGGTGCCATTGATATCAGCACATATGTCGGTGACTAATCCTGAGAACAGGGGCTACATACACAACCACATAGGACTTGCTCTAGAGACTACCTTATGCTTAGTCGCTCTTGATGGGCTGACATCGTTTTTATCTTCCGCATCTTAGGCATATGGTTTTTTAGCTTTTATTTGATTTTATTTTCAACCCTAGGGTTGTTACCAAGAACACCTAGTAGGTATCGCCCAGCAAGGAGCACCTACACATAGAGGTCTACCCATCACTTCACAGTGCACTTGTGAAATAACCCAACGAGACGTGCTCCTTCACTCTCAATATCTTATACTGACTACGGTTTCTTTTTTTAAGAAACCTATTTCTGATACACACGTGATAAATCAGATGGCATGTTCAGCAAGATACATTTTCCACCTCTATGTGGGTGTTGGATTCAATACGGTATTCAACATCATAGCCATTCAGAGCACGGACTCTGATGTAGCTGACAGCTAAGGGATAACAGAGAATTGCTACCACATCGGCAGTCATTTTTTTACATCGATTTTTTACATCGATAGTCTCACTAATGTCAGTTAGGATTGTAAAATAGACATCCACCATCGGGCACGTTTGCCTTGGGTACAATACACACTGGACAGGAAGTATATCTATCCACTATCGGGGACGGTCTTTCTTTTTTTCAATGAGGACACTGGGTTGTAACAAGCGCACCAGTTTGTCTCATAGAAGACGGGCCGCAACAGGAAGTGAGGTTCACTCCTGTTGCTATTCCATTCCAGGGGCAGTATGCGTACCAGTATTTTTCACAGGGATCGGACCACAACTGGAAGTGAGGATAGGAACGGTTCCGCTTCAGGGGACCATTGTGTAACTACAGCGGACTAGTATTACCAACCAATTAGTGCATGTTTGGCGCGCAACCCGCCAATTACACTCAGCATAAAACGGGACTCCTCACGCAGGCTCAGTGTTCCACGGAGCCGCGATGAGGTAGTATCCAGGCGAGGAGGTAACCTTGATGACGTGAGTACGGCATAGCCGCATACGAGCAGAGAAACGCGGCTGAGATAGGATGGTAGAATTTAAAACCAACGGCGGTTTTCCTTTTCTATTTTTCAGTGTCTGACTACAGGTGCTCCTTCCCTCTCGTTTTGCAGGCTCATGGGGCATTTAATGGGCTAATTAAAAGTACGTAAATAGCCTACTGAACAGGTTTTCTTGACATATTGCACCTGGAAGTAAATCATGGATATATACAATAGTGACTCATGGATATACAAGGTGGACACGCACACTACGCGGTCCCTTATTATAGAGTGTGTGTTTTATGTTCATTGTTTGTTCGTGTCTTGTACTGTCTCATTTCGCCGGCATAACGCAGCACCAGTTACTATACGTAATGGATAGGAATAAGAGAAAAATGTATCACGAAAAAATATATCACTTTTCCTTACAGGTCACCACCACAAATGGTGCAGGGTGTATGTGTTATGTATTTTAATTATGTTTTTGTTCTTCCAGAGCCATAACAGCATAATACCTATTGAGGTATAGTATACAGTGCATGCAGATTGCTATGTGCACTACAGAGTATTGATCTTATAATAATACACGTCATTGTCTTGAACTTTGGAGTGTAGAAGGGATCTTTCTAGGTCCTGATGAGAAGCCAGGGGAGAGCTTTGAAACATGTTGACAGACACAGGAAGTACTGCCCATTAAAGCCTAGTACCTCCGTCTCATTCCCCACTTTTAACAATACCAGCTCAAAGAAACATTAAAGTTTATTTTTCCGCAGAGCCAGGTATTTTTAATCATACACCACTTTTTCTGACCCTTCCACTCACACTCCTACACCACACATAGTATTGTTACAAAATCAGTGCTCGCGCGTAGTCGTAGGTCACAGCACGCTCCGTCCCACAGCGGGACAGGAAGACCCCGATGATGAAGCATGCCACCAAGGGTCCTTTTGGTGGGTAAGGGGTATTTTAACAAAGCTGTGTGCTTTCCATCATAGTAGGAGACACATTAGGTCTGGAGGAACAGTACTTACTTTTCTTTTTCATAAGGGTGGATCCCTTTGTTTGAGACCTATTGACTAGAGCTGGGCGTATCCACCTCTTATGCTCTTTGAGCACTACCTCTTCACTCCCCCTTTGGTTATTTGATAGTTGAGAAATTGAACAAGACTCTTAAGAGCATGACCTTGAGCCTGCCAGAGCCCTTGTGGCAGAAGTGGGATGTTCTCTTGCAATGCCTGTTGTGTACAGGGAGTGTTCGACTTGTCATCATTAGGGTGGTCTTTCCCCAGACATTTTGCCTTTTTACCTCCTGTTTTTGATGATTTGTTTTGTTGGCCTTAGGACTCTGAGCACTTTGCCACTGATAACTAGTGCTAAAGTGCATGTGCTTCTCTCCAAAAAATGGTGGCATTGGCATATTTGATTTACTGACAAGTCCCTTGTAAAGTGGTGTAACATATGCCCAGGGCCTGTCAGTCAAATGCTGCTAGTGGGTCTGCAGCACTGATTGTGCCACCCACATAAGCAGCCTTTCAAACCTGTCTCAGGCCTGTCATTGTAGTGCCATTGTGTGCAGTTTATGCCACTTCAACTTGACATTCAAAACTACTTGTCAAGCCTCAAACTCCCCTTTTATTATATATACGTAACCCCTACGGTAGGCCCTAGGCAACCCTAAAGGCAGGGTGCCATGTAAGTAAAAGGTTGGCCATGTGTGGTTAATTTTTACACGTCCTGGTAGTGACAAACACCCGACTCCATTGTTCACTACTGTGAGGCCTACCCATCTCACAGGCTAGCATTGGGAATTCCTTAACACACTTTTAAGCTGTAATTTCTGATCACAGAGGAGTAGCTCTTTCATGTTTCATATCTTTGGAATGTAATGATAACTCCTCGTCAACGGTGAAGCTGGATTTAACATTACTGTTTTAGAAATGCCAATTTTAGAGAAGATACATCTCTCTGCACTTACTGATTTGTGTGCCTGACAGCCTGTCTCCAATACACATCTGGGGCGGGTGACAGCTACACTTTGTGTATTCCCTCTACACAGCCACAACACAGGAAGGATAGGTATGTATGAGTACCCATCCAAATACATCTGCATTCTGATGGCCTTGCCTGGGCAGGATGAAAAGGAGGGGCTAATACTTCATTTGAATAGGCAGTGTCCTGTCCCACACACAAAGGACTGTTTACCCCCCACAGATAGCCTGGCAGACAGGGCTGGGTTGGAAGGGATACTTGTGCACTTCAGAGAGCCGATCTGAAGTCACCCCCCACATCAAAGGCATGTTTGGGTATAAGTACTGGTTGTCTGACCCCCCTAAAATCAGACTCTACTGAATTTGTACCTAAAGCTCTGCCAGAAGAACTGCTGTGCTGCTTAAAAGACTCAGCTGGACTGCTGATCTGGAAGGCCTGCTTTTCTTTTTGTTGCCATGCTGCATGCTGCTCTCTGACTTTCCTGCAGGAGAGCAGAACTCTGACTTCACTCTAAGTGATCTCCAAGGGCTTGTTGACTTGCCTCCTGTTGCTTGAGACTCAGGGATATCAAAGTCTCTACCCCTGCTCCTGGACCTGGCTCACTGGAAGTGGCCCAGAAACTTGAAACACGGATTTTGACTCATCTCCTTTGTGCGTGTAGTGGAACCGGCGCAACGATCTGGTTATGGGAGTAAAAACGGCGCATCCCATCGGAACCAGTGATTTGCCTCCAGAGATCAACACATTGGACAGAGCATCATCACTGTTGGAACTTGGTGAGATCGAAGCATCCCCTCGACTGCATGGCAGAATCTGGCGTATCGATCGACTCTTCTCGACTTCGGCACCCAACTTCACAACTGACACATTGCCTTCACTGTGTGGAGAAGATAGACATATCCTGCCCATGCGAGCCTCGACATCGACTCATCTAGTTTCTGCGACCAGGAAAAATACTTTGTTCACCGGGGCCTGCGTTGTTTCTGCAGGCGGCTGGTGCTCCATCACGGTTGGCCCAAACTTTGACATTGCTCTGGTCCAGCTCCACCTAAAGTAACCTTTTTAGCGCTACTTGCTTCTAACTGCTTTACTGCATTTATTGCTTTAAAATGCCATATCTCAACTTGTATACATTGGATTTTTGTCGCTGTGGTCTTGTTTTGTTCAGAATATAATAATCTATTTTTCCAAACCAGCCTGCGGTCTTTTAAATGGTATATTCACTGTGTGTGTGTTGCGCTAATACTTTACTCGTTGCCTCTTTAGATAAGCCTGACTGCTCTGTTCCAAGCTACCAGAAAGTGAGCACAAGCTATCTTTTAGTGTATATCTAGCTTACACTCACTAGAGTGGAGGTTCCTGCCTGGCCTGGGTGCATACCTCAGCCAACCCTGAAACTCCTTTCTAACACCGGTGATCAGCGGTAAGGATAGGACTTTGTTTGTGCAATACTATATAGTAGCTCATTGTTCACTAGAACTCTATACTTAGACCAGTTCAAGCCTTTTTCAGTTCTTCCTGATCTGACATCTTTTGATTTTTCCAAACTCATTTTGCCCAAGTCCCATTTTTTCTGCAATGTCTGTGGTCTTACCTGGCAATATGGAATTTGAGCTGGCCAATCTGGAGGCATACACAGTGGTCCAGCTCAAGGGGTCCTGCCAGGAGAGAAGGGTGTTCCATAAGGGAAACGAGTGCCAAAAAAGCAGAGCTTCAGAAAGCCTTAAGAGCATGAGCAGCAGCCATCCCAGAAGGGGAAGTCGGTGAGGAGGAGGGATCTGAGCCTGAGGAAGGATCAGAGTGGGACTTGTCCAGATGGAGAAGGACAAGAAGGAGCAAGCTCTAGACGAGAAGAGGCTAGCCATGGATGAAAGGAAGATGGCCCATGAGCTGAGCCTCAAATAGGTGCATATTAGACGCCTCCAAGTGGGGTCCAGCAACAACAATATTGGTGACAGCATACCTGCAGTGTCTTTACATGAGTCCAGATTTCATTTCCCAAAATATATGGTGCCCAGTTATGAAGTGGAGAATGACAGAGATAAATGGTTGGCAGGGTTCCCACCAGAAGAAGGAGGGTGGGAGAGATAAACAAGGAGTTCTCTTCAGACCCCCAAAACAAGTCACAGAGTAAAGGGTCTGGTTCACATTCCCAATCTGGCCACCAGAAGAAAAACTACCCTGACAAAGGTCAGCAGCCCAAGCCCATTAAGTGCTATGAGTGCTACAAGTATGGATACTGCAAGGGGGACCCCAAGTGCCCAAAAAGTGCACCACCTCCCACTGGAGGAAAGATTCCAGGGGTGGCTGATGTAGTGCTGGGGGAGGAGTTTGTTCCCGTTAATAGAGGGAGTTTACTAGGGTTACCCTAGTTTCCCTGGGTGACAGTGAGATGGACCCAAAGATCCATGTGCCCTCAATACTACAAAGTATAGGCAATAGGCCACCATTAATGGGCAAGGGGTTGAGGCTCTGAGCGATATAGGAGCCCATATGACTATGGTAAGGAGTCAGCTGGTTTCTCAGAGCAGGTAATTCCCCATGCAATCCACCAGGTTGTGGTGGCTGACAACAGAGAGGATCACTATCCTGTGGTCCTTGTTCCATTTGAGTGGGGGGGGTTCAGGTCTTCTGAAAGATGCAGTGAGCCCTGCCATGCCTGTGGATTTTTTGTTAGGTAATGACCTGGAGCACACTACCTGGAAGGAAGCGGAGCTCAAGGCTTATGTGGAGATGTTGTGTTACCTGACTGGATCTGTGCCACCACACGGTCCATGGTTGCCCAGGATGGGAGTCAAAAAGGGCTGGAGCCTGGAACAATGTCCCAGCCAGCTGCTAGTAAGGGAAAAGCAGAGGGTGTGAGAAACCAGCCCCTGAATGTACCTCAGTTGAGATGGATGGGACACCTGTGATGGCCGCTCCGGAGTTCACTGAGGAGAACATTGCCTCCCTTGGTGACCTACTTGAGCTTGCTGGATGGCATGTGGAAGGAGGATCCACCAAGGAGGAGTTCTGAAGGGCACAAAGGAAGTTTCCGACCCTTGTGGGCATGAGGCAACAGGCTGAGGTCCAGGCAGAAGGAGAGGCCTCTTGTAGTCACCACATTTACTGGGAGGACAACCTCCTTTACATTGAGCCTAAGGCTCCTGGACTTGGGACATCAAGGGCCCTGGTGGTCCCCCAATGCTACAGAGCCTTCCTACTGGAGCTGGCTCACAACATTACCCTGGCAGGACACCTGGGCCAAGACAAGACCTTTGCAAGGCTTGTCTTCCACTTCTATTGGCCTAAGATCAAGAATTCCTCAGATGTTTTCTGTAGGACTTGTGTGACCTGCCCCTTAATCCCTTGCCTGTTGTTGGCACTCCCTTTGCGAGGATGGGCCTTGGCATTGTAGAGCCTCAGGCAACAGGTTCTGGTGGATCATGCCACTAGGTATCCAGAGGCAATACCTCTGAGAAGCATGACTGCACCTGCAGTGGCAAAGGCCCTGATGGGGATTTTTGCTCGAAAGGGTTTCCACAATGAAGTTGTGTCTGACAGGGACACAAACTTCATGTCTGCGTATTTTAGTCAATGTGGAAGGAATGTAGGGTAACCTACAAGTTCTCCACCCCTTACCATCCACAAACCAATGTGCTTGTTGGGAGGTTCAACAAGACCCTGAAGGGCATGATTAGAGGCCTGCCTGATACCTTGAGGAAAAAGTGGTATATCCTCTTACCATGCCTGTTGTTTGCATACAGAGAGGTGCCACAGAGAGGGGTGTGTTTCAGCCCCTTCAAACCGTTGTATAGGTACCCAGTCAGAGGACCTCTGAGTTTGGCGAAAGAAGGGTGGGAGCAAGCTCCCAGGAAGGTACCCCAGGATGTAGTGAGCTACATGCTGGCATTCGGGAGTCAAATGGCAAAGTTATGGAAGCAAGCTTCCGGTAACCTTGAAGCCAGCCAGAAAGTCACAACGGAGTGGTTTGACAAAAATTCTACCACTGTGGAGTTACAACCTGGTCAGAAAGTGTGGAAGATGTAGTTGGTAGAGCCTAAGGCCCTCCAGAATCACTGCAATGGGTCCTATGAGGTGATCGAAAGAAAAGGTGAGGCCACCTACCTAGTGGACCTCCAAACCCCTAGGCAACATCGCAGGGTGCCGCATGTAAAGTGCCTCAAACCAAACTTTGAGAGGTCTGAGCTCACCATGCTGCTGGTAACAGATGGAGAAGAGGAGAGTGAACTTCTCCATGACCTCTTGGACTCTAAGGATAAGGATGGGTCTGTGGAAGGAGTAATCCTTTCGCCCACTCTAACTCATGAACAACAGAGAGACTGCCACCAAGTGTTGGGACAGTACTTTTCTCCCTTATCCCTGGTACTACTCACTATATACCCATGATGTGGACACAGGGGACAATCTCCCTGTTAAGAATAAGTCTTACAGGTTGTCAGATAAGGTAAGGTCCAGAGGAAGTGACAAAAATGCTGGAGCTGGGGGTGATAGTACCCTCCAGTGGTATTAGACAGAATATCAAAAAAAATATCCACATGCAAAAATATTGAGCCTAAAATATCGTGATCAGGATATATCCTCAGCAAGAATATCAATGTTAAGAATATCGATTCTAAGGTAAGTAATATCGATTTTTAAAGTATAGAAATCATTAATATCGTTTGCAAAAATATAGTTGTTTAAAATATCGTTTTACAATTAGTGTTATGTTTTTTAGTATATATTTTAAATGTATGTGATGTAATTTTTTTGTATAAGTATTGTTTATGCTTTTTAATATATGTGTTAAATTTTTAGTGGTTATTAAATTTAATTTAATTACATTTTGTGTTTTTTAGTTCTGTAGCGGGTAGTGGTTTTATAGGGGAATAGGGTGGGAAGTAATTTATTTATAATAAATTAATGATTATTTTGTATTTAATATTATTTATTTAATTGATATTTAATTGTGTTAATTGTGCTTTTACATTTTTTCCCGTAAATTTTATATGTGGGTCTGTGGGGCTTATAGGGGTAAAGGATGGGAAGTAATGGATTTGTAATTAATTAATAATTAGTTGTTAATTAATATTAATTAATTGATAATGAATTATGTTAATTGTGTAATTGTTTTAGGTGTGAGTTCTGATGTTATAGGGGTAAAGAGTGGGAAGTAATTAATTAATAATTAGTTGATAATTAATATTAATCAATTAATTGATAATTAATTATGTTAATTGTGTTTAGGTGCAGGTTTTGGGTTTATAGGGGTAAAGGGTGGGGAGTAAGTTAATTTTCATTAATTTACAATCAGTTGCTAAATATTATTAGTTATTTAATTGAAAATGTATTTCAATTGTGTAATTAATTTTCTTAAAGTTTAATTTTAGGTGCGGGTTGTGGGGATTATAGGGGTAAAGGGTGGGAAGTAATTAATTGTATTGAAATATAATTTGGTATTTAATAAATAATATTTGTTTGATTGATAATTAATTATGTTAACTGTGCAATTAATTTAGATGTGGGTTTTGTAAGAATATAGGGTAGGAAGTAAATTAATTTTAATCAATTGATGTTTTTTTTAAAATTAATATTATTTATTAATGTAATAATTCATTATGTTAATTGTGTAAATAATTTTTTGTTAAATATTATGAGTGTGTTGTGTGTTTTGTGGGGGTATATTGTGGGAAGTATATTAATTATAATTAATTAATAATTAATATTTAATTAATGAAAATTAGTTTGTTGATAAATATTTATATTAACAGTGTAAAACAATTTTTAGGAGCAGCTTGTGAGCTTTGTGGTGTTAAATTATGTAACAAATAATGTTTTTGTTAATAAATCATTTCTAAATAGAAATATTTATTTGCATGAAAATTATTTTTGTATTATATATATAATAATAATATTTGTAGTTATTTGTGATATGTATTTAAAATTGTAATATGTTTACATATTTTTATTTTTAAAATTAAATATATTTGTATATTAGTTTTCAACGTATTTATATTTTTTTATGTAGTTTGTTTTTTAAATAATTGTATTTTGTTGAAGATATTTTTATCTGTTTTTAATGTTGAATTGACTGGAGTGGCAATAGGATATTTTACCCCTCCGCTATCTAACACTTTCCCTACTGTTGCACTTATTGGATTGGAAATAGTCAATATTACCCCTCCGTATTCCAACAGTTTCTCTACTGTTGTACTGACTGGAGTGGGAATAGTAAATTTTACCCCTCCGCTATCCAACACTTTCCCTACTGTTGCACTTATTGGAGTGGGAATAGTAAATTTTACCCCTCCGCATTCCAACACTTTCCCTACTGTTGTACTGACTGGAGTGGGAATAGTAAATTATATGCCTCCGCTAGCCAACACTTTCCCTACTGTTGTACTTATTGGAGTGGAAATAGTAAATTTTACCCCTCTGCAATCTAACACTTTCCCTACTGTTGTAGTGATTGGAGTGGGAATAGTCAATTTTGCCCCTTCACACTCCAACAGTTTTCCTGTTTTACTGGCTGGAATGGGTACAGTAAACAGTACCTTTTACTACTTTTGCATTTGTTGGAGGGAGATTTGTAAATTTTAAGCAGTTTTATTGTTTTTGCGTATGATGTGGGAGTAGCAAATCTTTTATATATTTATTTTGATAGTTTGCGTAGTTTGGTATAAATTGTAGTGGGAATAGTATATGTATTAAATTTTATATTTTATTGTATTGTATTGCATTGTAATTGCATTTGTATAGCGCTTACTACCCCTGACGAGGCGTCGAAGCGCTTTTTCGGCGAGTAGCACGCTACTCCGGGACCCATAGAGGATTAGTGTTGAATTAGTATAGTGAAACATGCAAGTAAATTTTAAGTGGTGGATATGTTAGTCAGTTATTTGGATTCGGAAGGAAACAGAAGGATAGAAGAGGAAAGAAGGTTTGTATTTATATAGCGCTTCTAACCCCTGATGGGGTGTTGAATCGCTTTTTTTTTTGTAGAGTAGCACGCTACTCCGGAAACCCATAAAGGATTAGTGGTGAATTAGTATGGTGAAATATGAAAGTAATTTGAGTGGTGGATATTAGTTATTTGGAGTGAGAAGGATAGCGGAGGGATAGAAGGGAAAGAAAGGTTTGCATTCATATAGCGCCTGTTACCCCTGATGGGGTGTTGAAGCGCTTTTCTGGCGAGTAGCAGGCTACTCCGGAACCCATAAAGGATTAGTGTTGAAAATTAGTATAGTGAAATATGAAGTAATTTGAGTGGTGGATATGTTAGTCAGTTATTTGGATTGGGGAGGGGTAAAAAAGGAAAAAAGGTTTGCATTTATATAGCGCTTGTAACCCTGATGAGGTGTTGAAACGCTTTGTTGGCGAGTAGCACGCTACTCTGGAACCCATAAAGGATTAGTGGTGAATTAGTATAGTGGAATATGGAATTAGAGAAGTGAACATGTATGCAGTTATCATTTATATTATTATGTTTTTGTTTATTTAAATTTATAATATTTTTATTTATTAATATTTTTAATGTGTAAAATAATTTTTACTAAATGTAAAGAATTTTAAGTTGTTTAATTTGTTTATTTAATTAGAAAGGTTTGTTTTTTAAAGATTTAATGTTAATGGTATATGTATATATATATTTATTTGTTTTTATATTATTTTTAAATTATAATATAAATGAAAATTATTAGTAGATATATGTAAATATATATTAATTATTATATATATGTGTTTAACTTTTTAAAATTAAGTTTATTTTTTATAATTGTTAGGATATATATTAAATATTTTTTTTAAAAATAATGTTACTGTTTAATATATTTAATATTTATTATTTTATTTTATATATATTTAAAAATCAATATTTAATACAACTATATTAATGACATCGATATTTCCCCCGATATTTTTGTACTTACCATTATGAAGATATGATGACGATATTTTTGTCATCGATGTTTTGGTCCCGATATTTTTGTATCTTGATATTTGCAGGGTCGATATTCTGTCAGTGAACCACCTCCAGTAGCCCCTGGTCCAGTCCTGTGGTTCTGGTACCAAAAGCTGCCCCACCAGGCACCACACTGGAACTGAGGTTCTGTGTGGATAACAGAGGGACAAATTCAGTGACTAAGACAGATGCTCACCCCATCCCTGGGCTGTTGAGCTGATTGACAGGTGAGGGACTGCCCAGTATTGCAGTACTTTTGATCTTACATCAGGGTACTGGCTGATTGCCTTAACAGAAGGAGCCAAAGAAAGGCCAGCCTTCTGCACTCCAGAGGGCCACTATAAGTTTAGGATGATGCCCTTTGGACTGGTGAACCAGGTTCTTGCTGGTATGGAGGCCTTCTCTGCTGCTTATCTGGATGACATAGCTGTCTTAAGTAGTAGCTGGAAGGACCACCTTTTTCACCTCCAGAAAGTGCTTTAGGCTCTGAAACTGGCAGGCCTGACAATCAAGGCAAGTAAGTGCCAGATAGGGCAGGGGTATGTGGTGTACTTGGGACACCTGGTGGGCAGGAGGAAGGTGCAACCTCTTCAGGCCAAGATACATAAGTATGCTGTCTCCAGGGAGAGAAGCAGGTTACTATACCAGAGGCGGCTTTGACGAAAGTGTGACTACAAGCCCCTCTACCCCTGGCTTTGACCATGATGCAATAATATAGCATCTACAGAAGCATGGATTAATCACTAAAACCGTATGTATACCGTGTGCATTAGGTGTGCCTGTTTGTGTCCTTATTCCAGGATTCACTAGGAGTGGTACACATGGGGCTGGGCCCCGTGGAGTCCTGATGAAGAGATTTTAGGGGAACAGCTCGAAACATGTTGACAAAAACACATTACTGAGACAACCAGACTCATTAAGGTCAGGTTTCTTCCCAGTAAACGACCCCTGATTTTTAGCCATACCAACTAGGGGCGGGAATAAAAGAGTGGCCAACTAGTTAGGTATTTTTAGATTTTCTTTCCCTTTCCACTCCACATCACTGCACTACACATAGGGGCCGATTCCGATTCGGGCCGGAAATCTCTCCGACCGAGCCGGACTCGGAGAGATTTCCGACCGAATCGGACCCTAGCAGCCCGACCGAACGAGTACGATGCGCACGTATGCCATCGGACTCGATTCGGTCGGACTCCCATTGAAGTCAATGGGAGCCTGTCGTACAACGCGTACGCGGGCTCCCATTGACTCAATGGGTGCGAGGCGAACAGGGGCGCCCCCTACAGCGTGTACGCGGCGAAGCGACTCGAGCCGTACGCGCACAGGTAGGGGGACCCATGGGTCCCCCTGTGTGCGACTCGCGTGGCTACGCGTACAGGGGGTCCGACACGGACCCCCAAAGTATGGCTCCAACTGCTCCTTCGAGCCGGACGGCGCGAGTCGGTCGGACTGCTCGCGGCGCGCATCGTACTTGCCCGGCCGGGGAACGTCTCCATTGCGCGGTGCGAGGCGTGTCCGAGCGAGTTGGTCGAAGTGATCGGCTTTCGCGTTCGAGTCGGTCGGTGCGGTTGGGTCTCGCGAACGAGTCGGTCGGAGTTTTCGCATCGTACTCGCTCGCCCGGACGCACGTACGAATCGGTCGGGAAACAGGGCTCCGAATCGGATCCGGTAAAGCCGAATCCGATTCGGAGCCCTACCGGCCGAGATCGGAATCGGCCCCATAGTCTACAATAAAAAGTGCTCCTACGTAATTCGCAAGTCGCAGCACGCCTCAATCCGTAGAGGATTGAAAGGAACCCCAATGATGAAGCATGCCACCTAGGGGCAACCCTGGTGGGTGAGGGGTCTCTAGAAAAAAAGTCTTTTTTCTAGACAAGGGATTACAACAAATTCTTGCTGTATCCTATCTAATTCCCTAAAGGCAGGCCTTCTTCGATATACTTGATTTTAGTCTAACTACGTAGCTGTCAGGAGGATAAACCTAGCCTCTACCTCTGCCTCCCTCTCTACTTTGGTGACAAGATGCAAACCATCATGGCATGGCTGCCCCCTAAAACCCAGACTGAGGTCAGAGATTCTTGGGCCTCACTAGGTACTGTAGGAGGTTTGTCAAGGGATATGGCACCATTGTTGCCCCCTTGACAGAGCTGACTTCCAAGAAGCAGCCCAGAAATGGGATTTGGACAGAGGCATACCAAACTGCATTTGACTCCCTTAAGCAGGCCATGTGCACAGCTCATGTGCTCAAGGACCCTGACTTCTCCAAGGAGTTTATCGTTCAGACAGATGCCTCAGAGCATGGCATGGGGCAGTACTATCCCTTCTTAATGAGGAGTGCCTAGACCAACCTGTAGCCTTCATCTCCAGTGGGTTACTCCCCAGGGAACAGAGCTGCAGTACTATTGAGAGAGAAGCTTTTGCTGTGGTCTGGGCACTGAAGACGTTGAGGCCATACCTGTTTGGCACTCACTTCCTGATTCAGACTGACCACAGGCCCCTCAGGTGGCTCATGCAAATGAGGGGTGAGAATCCAAAACTGTTGAGGTCTTCAATTTCCCTGCAGGTTATGGACTTCAGGGGGGGGAACACAGACCTGGGGTAGACCACACCAATGCTAATGGTCTATCTAGGTATTTCCGCCTTAGTGATGAGAACTCCCTTAAAGATGCGTAGATTTACCCACTTTAGCTGGAAGAGACACATGTTAGACCTATCATCCTCAGGATGATCTTTCCCCAGACTTTTTCCCTTTTACCCCCTGTTTTTACAGATTTGCTTTGTTGGCCTTAGTACTCTGAGCACTTTACCACTATTAATCAGTGCTAAAGTGGATGTGCTTCTCCCCTAAACATGGTGACATTGGTGTATACATGATTGGCATATTTAATTTACTGAAAAATCTCTTGTAAAGTGGAATAACATATACCCAGGGCCTGTAGGTAAAATGCTACTAGTGCCTGCAACACTGATTGTGCCACCCAATTAAGTAGCCTTTCAAACCTGTCTCAGGTCTGCCATTGCAGTGCCCATGTGTGCAGTTTACTGTCACTTCAACTTGGTATTTAAAACTATTCGCCAAGCCTCAACTCCCCTTTTATTACAATAAGTCACCCCTAAGGTAGGCCCTAACAAACCCTAGGGGCAGGGTGCCATGCAAGTAAAAGATAAGACATGTGTAGTTAATCTTTACATGTCCTGGTAGTGACAAACACCCAAATTCGTTTTTCACTACTGTGAGGCCTACCCCTCTCATATGCTAGCATTGGGAATTCCTCAGAGAGGAGAAACTCTTTCAAGTTTCATATTTTTGGAATGGTAATGATAAATCCTCCTCACTGGTGAAGTTGGATTTAACATTACTGTCTTGGAAATGCCACTTTTAGAGAGTCGACATTTCTCTGCACTTACTGCTCTGTGTGCCTGACAGCATGTCTCCAATTCACATCTGGGTGGGTGACAGCTACACTTTGTGCATTTTCTCTACACAACCTCAGCACAGGAAGGATAGGCGTGTCTGAGTACCCATCTACATTCTGGTGGCCTTACCTGTGCAGGATGGAAGGGAGGGGCTAACACTTCACTTGAATAGGCAGTGCCCGGTCCCCATACAAAGGCTAGATTATCCCCCACAGATAGCCTGGCAGACACGACAGGGTTGAAAGGGATTATTGCGCACTTCAGAGAGCTGCTCTGAAGTCGCCCCCACGTCAAAGGCACTTTTGAGTATAATTACTGGGTCTCTGATCCCCTAAAATCAGACATTACTGGTCTTGTATGCCAAAAATGTGATAGGTTTGTGCCAAAAGTAAGTATATAAGATCCTAGGGTAATGAAATCCCAAATTCTGGATTGGCGTTGTGAATACAGGAAGTAGGATACTGTGTTTTTATAGTATTTTCTTCTTCGAGTGAACATAAAGACAGCCAACACGTGTTTCGCCCATAAGGCCAGCGGGCCAAGGGCTTTTTCAAGGCTGATTAAAAAGGTGAGCAACAATGCATCAAAAAAACAAAAAAATAATACTGAGACTGAGTATGACGATGGATAAAAGTATAGTCACATAAGTTCAAATGTTAGGTGGCGGCCCGAAGAAAATGGGGTGACGTTCAAGTGAGGTGACGGAAAATACAATGTGCAGTTACCATGAGGAGGAAGGAATGGAAAAGACAGGAGAGTCTGGAAGGAGTAAGATGAGGGGAGAAAGAAGACGGGAAAAAAAGGGGTATAGGAAAACAGGGTTACATGATTAATGTCAGTGTTGTATGTGTGGGAATGAGCGATAATATGGTGTGATTTAAAGTGCAGTTTAGGTACAAAATAGAAGGCGATCAAAATAACATGCATCACGGATAGCAGATTGGATAGATATGGGAGTAAGAATATAAGGGGGAAAGAAAAAGAAAAACAAGTAATTGAATTATTATTCATATACAGGAAACATGTTAGAGGTACTTGATGTTCCAATATCATCACATTAATAGTATAGCAAATAAACATTTGTACTGATCTGGGTTAACATCACTGTAATGTTTAAACACTCAAATACAAGGGCTCTCCATGTGTACAGAGAACAATTATCAACAAATGTCAGCATACCAGAGTATAGTGAAGCAAGAGAACTATTCATGCTAGTGAGGAGCCAAGGGAATGAGACCGTTTTAAAAGCCAGGCAGACAGATTCCTCATGAGAAAGAATGGGCACATACAATGTTTAGTTGTAAAATACTGGTTTGGCAGCAGACAAGATGCATGTAGAAAGAGAGCCAAACGGTTCGCTAGATAGGTACCAAAAAGCATGTTAAAAAAAAGCATGTAAAAAAAAGATGGGGAAGCACTGAATTGTTACTTACCAAGCTATGACAGCTACTGCGTATAAGGACTAGAATCTGTGAAGGCAACAAAGCAAGAGGGCAGTCACCAATATACCACAGACGTAAAATCACAGTGAAAGTTGTATTGGTGCACCTCTTAAAAAAGTGGTTGTGCATGAGACCTGATTAGAGAAAAGAGGCTTATATTATCTAGGGGAATCAAGGTAACCATCATGAGTAAAAGAGATTAACATCACGAGAAACGCGCAATCTGCAGGGGGAGCTACAATTTATAGGGTCACGGGTGCTATACGAGGTAAGCGCGTATAATCCATCTTGAGAGAAAAAGGCAGGTAAACCAAGGCGAGAGCTGTATGATAAGGGCGCGGCAATACAAAAACCAACATGGTGACATGTTTTCATATATTAAATGGCAGCTAGCCCAGAGTAATATGCGTCCTACAAGATTATATGCGCCAAGACAGAATCAACATTAGTGTCGTATTGGCACATATTGTATGGAAGTAATGCCAAAATCATATGTGACCTACAAAGGTTATGCAAGTGAGCCTCGTTACCAGATGGGTAAAGCCGAGGGTGACTAGGGAGTTAGGCATCAGCTAATGGGCCGATAGGTGTTATCGTTGACTATGCGGCAAGCCCGGAAATGACTGGCTAGAACATGCGCACGGGTAAAGGGAAAAACACTTAAAATGTCCTGGGGGTGGCATCTTCCCCCTTATATTCCTACTCCCATATCTATCCAATCTGGTATCCATGATGCATGTTATTTTGATAGCCTTCTGTTTTGTACCTGAACTGCACTTTAAATCACACCATATTATCTTTCATTCCCACACATGACATTGACATTAATCCTGCACCCCTGTTTTCCTATACACCTTTTTTCCTGTCTTCTTTCTCCCCTGATCTTACTCCTTCTGGACTCTTCTGTCTTTTCCTTTCCTTTCCTTCCCTTCCTCCTCATGGTAACTGCACATTGTATTTTGCTGCACCTCACTTGTACGTCACCCCATTTTCTCCAGGCCGCCACCTAACATTTGACGTTAAGTGACTATACTTTTATCCATCATCATACTCTGTCTCACTGTTGGTATTTGGTTTTTTGATGCATTGTTGCTCACCTTTTTAATCAGCTTAAAGAAGCCCTTGGCCCGCTGGCCTTATGGGCGAAACACGTGTCAGCTGTCTTTGTGTTCACTCGCATTGCAATAAAGAAGAAGATACTATAAAAGCACAGTATCCTACTTCCTGTATTCACAACGCCAATCCAGAATTTGGGATTTCGTTAGCCTAGGATCTTATATACTTACTTTGGGCACAAACCTATCACATTTTTGGAATACGTATCTTACACCAGGTGGTCCCTGGGTGAAACCACCTGATAGGCATGTGCTACACCAATGATTGGGTCCTGTCCAATTGTGTGTGAACCCTGGTTACACCCACTACCTGAAGGCACTATTCACTACTGGACTTGTAACCGAAGATCTGCCAGAAGAACTGCTGTGCTGCTGAAAGGACTCAACTGGACTGCTGATCTGGAAGGCCTGCTTTTCTGTTTTGTTTCCCTGCTGCCTGCTGCTGCTCTCTGACTCTGCTGAAGGAGAGCTGGACTCTGCCTTCACTCCAAGTGATCTCCAAGGGATTGTTGGTTTGCCTCCTGTTGCTTGAGACTCAGGGATATCAAAGTCTCTACCCTTGCTCTTGTGCCTGGCTCACTGGAAGTGACCGAGATACATGCCGCACGGATTTCGACGCATCTCCTATCTGCGTGTCGAAGAACAGGTGCATCGACCCAGGTGCGGGAGTAAAATTTGCGCACCGCATCAGAACCAGTGTTTTGCCTCCAGAGATCGATGCATCTCGACTGTGTGGCAAAATCCGGTGCATCACTTGACACCTCTCGACTCGGGCACCTGTCTTCGGAACTGACGCATCACCTTCACTGCGTAGAGAATATAGAAGCACCCTGCACCTGCAAGCCTCAACATCGACGCATCTCCCTGTTTGCGACCAGGAAAGGTACTTTGTTCACCGGGTCCTGCATGTGTCCTGTAGCTTGCCGGCACACCATTGCTGTTGACCGGAACCTTGACTTTGCCCTGGTCCAGTGTGCCCTAAAGTAACCTTTTTAGAGCTACTTTCTTCTAAGAGCTTTACTGCATTTATTCCCTTAACATTCCATATCTTAACTTCTGTGTATTGGATTTTTGTCCTTTTGGTCTTGTTTTGTTCAGAATATAATAGTCTATGTTTCGAAACCTGTCTGAAGTCTTTTGCGGTGTATTTACTGTGTTATTGTGTGTGTTTTGCACAAATACTTTACACATTGCCTCTTTAGATAAGCCTGACTGCTCTGTGCCAAGCTACCAGAGGGTGAGCACAGGTTATCTTTTAGTGTGTATCTAGCTTACTTTGACTAGAGTGCATGCCTCAGTCAACCAGGAATCCCATTTCTAACAGGGAGGTGCAGAAGGGTGTATTGGCACCCTGTCAGAGGGCATCTCAGTCTGGTGAAGGAGGCTGAGAAGCACGCTCCCAAGAAATCCCCTCAGCATGTGGTCCCCTACATGCTGTCCCTCCACACCCAGATGAAGGCTTCTGTAAGAAGGCGAGGGAGAATCTGGAAGCCATCCAGGAGGTTACGAAACAATGGTATGACCAGAAGCCCACTCTGGTCAAGTTTCAGCCTGGCCAAAAAGTGTGGGTGATGGGACCTGTGGAGTCCAGGACCCTAAATGACTGATGATCTGGACACTATGAGGTGAAGGAGTGCAAGGGGTGTGTCATCTACCTGGTGGACCTCAAGACCCCCAGGAACCCTTTACGGGTCCTTCATGCCAATCGCCACAAGCCCCACTTTAAGATGTGCGATGCTACCTGGCTCCTTGTTACGGATGATGGAGCGAAGGAGGACAGTGAATCTCTCCCAACCTCCTTTCATCCAAAGAGCAGAATGGGTGAGTGGAGGGTGTCAACCTCTTCCCTACCCGGACCCCAGAGCAACAGAGGGACTTTCACCAAGAGGTGGGGCAGCTTGCCTCTCTCTTCTCCCTAACCCCGGCTCACTACATGGTGTACCCATGATATTGACACTGTGAACAGTATGCCTGTGAAGAATAAGATCTACAGGCTATCTGACCAGGTGAGAGCCAGAATAAAGGGGGTCTTCAAAATGCTGGAGGTAGGTGTAATTGAGCCTCAGGCAGCTCTTGGTCCAGCCCAGTGGTGCTGGTCCACAAGGCTGCCTCTCCAGGTACCACCCCGAACTCAGGCTCTGCATGGATTACTGGGGGCTCAATGCAGTCAGTAGAACTGATGCTCACCTCATCCCTCGATCTGATGAGGTCATTGAACGGTTAGGGGCTGCTAAGTTCCTCAGCACTTTCGATCTGACATCTGGGTACAGACAGATTGCCTCAACTGAGTGGGGCAAAGAGAAGTCTACATTCTCTACCCCGAAGGCTACCTCTAGTTTTGGATGGTGCCCTTTGTGTTGAAGAACACCCCTGCCACCTTCCAGAGGTTGGTCAATCAGATCCTAGCTGGTTTGGAGAACTTCCAGTGCCGCCTACCTAGACAACATCTATGTCTCAGCTCTAGCTGTGAGGACCACCTGTGACACCTCAGTGAAGTGCTTCAGGCTCTGCAGAGAACAGGCCTGACTATCAAGGCCAGTAAGTGCCAGATAGAACAGAGTTCGGTGGTCTACTTAGGTCACCAAGTAGGAGGGGCAAGGTACAGCCCCTCAAAGCCAAAATCCAGGCCATTCTGGCTTGGGAACCCCCCAAGAACCAGATAGAGGTGAGGGCCTTCCTGGGCTCACCGGGTACTTCAGGAGATTTGTCACGGGGTATGGCACAATTTTCGCTCCCTTTGACGGAGATGATTTCATAGAAGCAGCCTAGAAAGGTGATCTGGACAAAGGCGTGCCAGACTGTGTTTGACACCCTGAAGAAGGCCATGTGCATGGCTCCCATGCTCAAGGCCCTTGATTTGTCCAAAGAGTTTATCTTGCAGACAAATGCCTCAGAGCATTCCGTATGGGCTGTGCTCTTGCAGCCAAATGAAGAGGGCCTAGATCAACCATTAGCCTTCATTAGTAGTACATTACTTCCCAGGGAATAGAGGTGGAGTGCAATAAAGAGGGAAGCATTTGCAGTGATCTGGGCACTGAAGAAATTTAGACCATACGTGTTTCGGAATCCCTTCCAGGTCCAGACAGACTACAGACCCCTCAGATGGATAATGCAGATGAGGTGGTGAGAGTCCCAAACTATTGAGGTGGTCCATCTCCCTACAGGGAATGGACTTAATGGTGGAGCATTGCCCTGGAACTGACCATGCCAATGCTGATTGTCTCTCTAGGTGCTTCCGCCTTAGCAACGAGAACTTCCATGAGGGTGAGTAGTTCTCTCTGCTTTCAGCTGGTGGGACACATGTTGAACCTGACATCCTTGATGTGATTTTCCCTCAACCTTTTGCCTTCCATCCTTCTGTTTTTGCTGACTTTAGCTTTGCTGGCTTTAGGCCTCTGCACACTTTACTACTGCTAACCAGTGCTAAAGTGTTTCTGCGCTCTC
This sequence comes from Calotriton arnoldi, assembly GCA_963921515.1. Lineage (NCBI taxonomy): Eukaryota > Metazoa > Chordata > Amphibia > Caudata > Salamandridae > Calotriton > Calotriton arnoldi. The sequence continues at coordinate 2,227,369 of CAWUFW010001929.1, forward strand.
ATTTAAACATAGTAAAATTGTTCTACACCCAATTGGCACATTTAATTTACTTGCAAGTCCCAAGTAAAGTGGCACTACATGTACCCAGCACCTGTACATTAAATGCTATTAGTGGACTTGCAGCACTCACTGTACCATTGACTTAAGAAGCCTTTTAAACATGTCTCAGGCCTGCCATTGCAGCCTGTATGCGCAGGAAACTGCCATTCGAACTGGCATAATAAACCTTCTGCCAGGTCTAAACCTTCCCTATTAATACATATGTCACCTCTAGGGTAGGCCCTAAAAAGCCCAGAGGGCAGGGTGCAGTGTATTTAAAAAGCTGGACATGTACTTTTAAGTTTTACATGTCCTGGGAGTAATAAACTCTTAAATACGTTTTTCACTACTGAAAGGCCTGCCTCTCCTATAGAATAACAAGGGGTTACCTTATTACAATTGATAAGTGATAGCTTTCAATTGGTAACAGGAAGGAATGTTGAGTTTAGTTTCAAAATATTTGCAGTTTAAAATCCTCTTTAATGGTAAAGTCAGATTTTAAGACACAATTCAGAAAACGTTACTTTTTAGAAAGTCAGCATTTTCTTCTCCCAACCATTTGGTGCCTGCAGCCTGCATTCTGGGTCACATGACTCTGTAGCTGGCAGTTGATCTTTGTGTATTGCTCCCAGAAAGTGAGAAAACGGGGATTATGTGTTAGCAGGATGGGCCATTTCTGACTTGATGAGGGGGAGGAACTATCACCTACCACACTTGCAAATCACAAAGACTCTGCCTGAGCATACTCTCAAACGGTTTGACACCAGTCTTTTGTGACCCGAGACAAGCTAGGGCAAGGGAAGGGAGGCAGGACCTTCTCCTACTTCAAAGTGGGCACTAGGTATACATTTTGGACCCTGAGGCTCAACCCTTCAGTACATCTCTGGGCCTGTAGGAGACTTAGTGCTTCTCTGCAAGAAGGACTGCTACTCTGCTACCCTGCTGCCTGAGTGAAAAGAACTAGACCTGCACCTTGAACCCAGGATCACCAGAGTGGCTCCAAGGGATGGTTGGCTGGCATCCTGATCAGAGCCTCAGGGACAGAAAAGGTTCCAAACACCTTGAACCCAGCACCTGGACTCTGGTGGTGAGTACTACCCCCCATGTGGTGCCACCCAAGTCCTGGACCCTTGAAAGTGGGCCTGAAGGTGCTCTGCCAGCCTAGCCATGGTCTTTTGGGCAGAACTGACGCAGTGCAATGCATCTTCTTGTAGCTCCGCTTCAGAAATGCTGCAGTGCAACACAACCCCAACATCGGACCTCCCATTGCAGCCCACTACCTCCTCAGAACCACTGCTGCGCAACACATCCTCGACACAGGCCTTTGCATTACAAGCCCCTTGTTGACGGCATCCTCAATGACGACACAGGACTTCGCATCGCAGCCCGCAGCTTCCTCTGAACCGCTGCTGCGCGACCCATCCTTGACACAGGACTTTGCATAGCAAGCCCTTGTCGACGTCCTCCTTGACAACGATGATGCAGGACTCCACATCATAGCACTGCAGCTTCCTCTGAACCACCGCTGCTTGATGCAACCTCACCGTGGGATCTCTAACAGCTCTGCAAACCAGGATTAAGGTTCTTTGTTCAATGGATCTTACTTGGTCCCTGTATCTGGCCGTGCTCCATTGCAGTTGGCCTGAACTTGTGAATTTGTCCTTGTTTGGCACGACCAGAGAACCGCAGTTGGCGCTTTGTGCTTCAAGGCACTTTTTTACTTAAAACCACTTCTACTAATTGGATTTTTGTTGTTTTGGCTTCAAATAAGTTATTAACATTTACACTGTTTTTCTAAATTGGTGTTGAATTTTTCTTGTGTTTCTTTTTACTGATTGAATAGCTGCATAGATGCTTTACACATTGCCTCTAAGTTAAGCCTAACTGCTTTTGTGTGAAGCTACCAGAGGGATGAGCACAGGCTAATTTGGGGTTTGCTTGTGTTCCACCCTGACAGAGATTGTGGTTGCTGATTCAGTAGGGTTTCCCCCTCTTCAACCAGTAACCCAATTTCCAATAATTGGCAAAGCCAACAGGTCTTCCCTATAAGAGAGCTATATGCTGTGTCAATATTTTTGTAGCCATGTTGTACAGCAGTATGTTAGCTGTGCAGCATAGCTGAAAGTAAAAAAACAAGTGCTTTGACGCTGCTGTACACATGGCTAAAAAACATTGGCAAAGCCAATAGCCCCTGCGTAGGCAAGACCTTTTAGCTGTGCCAACACTATGATGCGGCTAGCGCTGGCTGTGTCATAGAGCTTTTTTTTGCGATGGTGGGCAAGGGCACGGTCAATACGGACAGAGGGAGGGGGCAAGCAACATTAGGTACAGCTGTAGGAGGCCTGAAAGAGCCAAACCACACAATGGACAGCAGGAGGCAGGCAGGAGGGAGCAAGCAACACAACGGACAGTGCAAATACATGCACTCTTATGGAGTGCTTCTGCATAAAGAAAAAAGTAGCACTGAAAGCATGACCAGTGGAAGGACACTGAGCAAGGAATCAGCCTGGGCCTTGCTCCAGGGGCGGACCAAACACAAGAAGAGGAAGTGAAGACAGCAAGCGCTGACCTAAGAGAACCAAGCAAATGAAATTGATGATGAAGCCAACCAATGGTAAACAATAGGCCAGCTCCAAGCCCCCTGTAAGTAAACAAAACGTCCCGCAAGTGACAGCGCATGCGCTGTGTCAGGCGAGACCTAAAAATGGGTGCATGCCTCTCACAATTACCAATGCTGTCGCAGCGACAACAGTTCCTTCATTCAAAATGGACAACTGACTAACCTCTGCACAGTAAGTTCAATCACTAATGCAAGTATGAATACATTTATTACAATTGCCCTCTGGTGTTCTAAAATCAGACCCTGACCAGAGCCTTGCAAACACCTGCTCATATTAAACAACTGCATAAGGTTAATAAAATTTGTAGATCGATTTTTAACAGAACCTTATCCTGATGAGCAGCTTTGCCCAGTTCCAAATAATCTGGTGGAATTTTAATGTTATATTTTAATAAAGATTGATATAGGAATGAAATGATAATTGATAGCAATGGAGCAACGTGATTAAATATGTGATATAGATTCTAGATTAAGAGGAAACAATTGCCTTTTTATTGATGAAATTTAGTTTTAATCTGAGAAGAATTGAAAATAATAATGAGAGTTAAATTATTTCAAGAGTTGTATTTAGGGATTGTAATGGTTTTTTCATCCATATATAATAAACTATTTACTTTCTTACTAACTGTTTAAATATCATCTTCCCCTGCACCAAACTAGTGCATACAGGTGTACACAACATGCTCTTGAAATGGCAGACTGATGGATGATGCGTGCATCAACAGCTGCTGACCTATCCAGGGCCTATTCTGGCTCTGTAAATTCCAATTAAAATGTATTTTTTCAGGTTTTTAATGGGTCTGCTTTACTTGAAGGCTTTTGCAGTAGGTCAATGTACCAGCATGTCTATGAAAGTCCCATCTATACATTTAAGTAAATATAAGGATTTGTATAGTGCAAACCTAGCTACAAAGCAAGAGTGCTAAAATGGTGGGATGGATACTAAAGGAAGGAGGCAGGGAGGGCCGGGAGATTCAGGGTCAAGGATAGGGAGAAGGAATTGTGGGGAAATCATTGGAAAGGGTACAGGCTGGAGGATGCTAGGAGTGGGGAGGGGCAGATAAGGGGTAATGAGCAATAGTAGAGTGTGAAACGGCAGTAAGGGGTTTAAAACCTTTTATTCTGAATATGTGTGATTCAATGCATTTCATTTTAACTTAATTAGTACAGTAGGCATGCTAACCCTTTGCCCCTGTGCATGTCGGTCTGAGACACAAAATAGGCCCGGACACCAAAACAAAAGTGGCCCCCATTATTGAACTGGATAGCTAAAAAAAGTGGCTCAAGTTTTGAACTTGAAATGACACACTTTGTTTTACAAGGTATAGAAGACTGCATGGAATTGAGCTTGCTTCAAGCAATATTTGTTTTAATATCAGGGAAATCAACAGTAAAAACCGGTTCAACAGACCACAAAACAGGCCCACAAACAGCCAAAAAACCAGCCCACACACTGATCTGTCAGGCCAGCCACAGCACCTAGGATGTTAAAGTAGGTGATAATCGGGAAAATTTGTTGAAAATGAGAATGATGCACAACATATACAATTGTAAACACGTTTAGGACCAAGGACCACCATGACCCGGGCCTTTGACTCAATCCACCGATGTGCCGGCTAATAGCGACTTCCTGTTGCCTCACCTCGCAAAGCAGATTCCGGAGAACAGCATCAAGGGTTGGGTCCAGCAGTCCTGAAGCAACCAGAGCATGTACACAACAGCTCGGGGGATAGGGCGCTTAGATCACTGGGGTGGGCACGGGGCTGCAGCTCCTGGCCACTTCATCACAGCCCCTCAGGCAGCTTGGTGTTTGGGGGTGGTGCCCTGGTATGACGACAAGGGACAGTGAGGCGGGACCACCCCTCATGGATGAATGTGGTTTCACCTGTCTGTGTGGTCCAATGGTGTTTGGGATTGCGGAAGGTCGCTGGTGTACTATGGTTTTGGAAGTCCATATACTGCACTGTTGATTGTGTGATGTTTTCTTTATCACGATTGCCTAATTCTTTATGATGTGTTGCTATTGTTTGACATGAATATGTTTCTTCCATGAATGTGTTTTCCTCATATGTATTTTACATGACTGTAATAAAAACTGTTCCACCCAAGTTCACTATCTCTGTAATTTCTGTTGGTGCTTCATTTCGGTTGTTTTGGGGCACAGGCCAAACTGGGGGTATCCAGGTCCTAAGAACTGTGTGAACACTAAAGTGCTCGACCTTTCCCATTCTCTTTTTAAAGTACTTTATCCAAAAGTGGGCAGGTTGCTGACCACCAAAGGTGAGCTTTACTGAGCTGCACGTGGCAAATAACACATCATGGGTGCCTAGGGTGACCAACTGGCATGGGTGCACATTCAGGAAGGTGAGTGTAAAAATTGAGGACAAAGGGTCAAAATTCAGGACACAAATACAGGACAGAAGGTCAAAATTCAGGACAAAAATTCAGGACAAAAGGTAAGTTTTACAGACACATCAGAGGAGGTCAGGCAATAGTATATAAGTAAGTAAATAGACAACCAACATAAGTACAAGTCAAAATTATTTATATTAGGTTTAGACAATTGTGTACTTCAGTTTTTCGGTATGCATGCAGCTTTGAGCAACTGTGCAGGTCTTTTTGTGGTATTTCATAGGGATCATAATCTATTTATATGGTTACTACACTGGGTTGTTGTTGCAAAGTCATCCTGTGCCCTGGGCACCCCCCAACTTTTTGCTGACTGATACTGGTGGTAACTGACTTTGACTGACCCTGGGCTCTGCCTAACCAGGCCCAGGGCCAGTGCTATGCTGAAAGAGACACATTAGAATACAGTTAAAACACCTACATACACTAGGGTACACAATGGTATGGTGGGGTACCCCTGTGATTGGCATGACCTACCCTATAAGCCCCTAGTATATAATAGGGCAGGGGGATTGAAACTACCTAAAAGTCCCTAGTACCCTAGGGCATGGCAGTTTAGAGGCCAGCAGCTCTTTTTGCACTTGCATGTGTGCACTGCTGAAGCCTGAGGTCAGTTTAAAAGCAGCCCTGGGTACCAGGACTGCTTTTAAAAAGTAAATTGTGCCCAAACTCGACTTTGGGGTTTGGGGCACTTAAAAATGGATAACCTACGATGTTATGGCATATTAGGGACCCCCAGGGTCTCCCCTAGGTGTCCCAGGGGTGGGGGGTCAGGTATCTATAAGGTAGACCCTTATAAAATGAGTTTTATATGCTCTGGGTTAAGTGAAATTTTACATTTCACTCCCCACATTGTGATAAAGTGCTGCCCAAATTCGACGTTGATGCTAGGAGCACTGTGAAGTGAGGATCTGCAATATGTTTACAGATTCAGAACCCCTAAAGTCTCCCCTAGTTGTCCTATGGGGTGGGGGTCCTGTAGATAAAAGCAAAGTACTTATAAAATATGTTTTTGTAAGTCCTGGTGCTGGAAAAATGGCACAAGTCATTTTTCCCATTGCAAATCCCCTGTTACATAGGTTAACATGGTAGAAAGTTATTAACTAATAACTTTTGATAGGAGAGGGCTAGAAGTGCCATTCAAAGACTTCCCTGAATGGTATTAATAAATTCAACAATATGATATTGTTGAATTTCTCCTAAAGTGTACATACAAGAAGTTATAAGACTTTCTTGTTTGTAAGTCCAGATTCAGCTTTCCAGTGGTCTGCCCTGATTGGTCAGAGTTAAGTGGATTAGCCAGGCTGCCTTGAAGAGGTGATAAAGAGCCCCTGGGGTCAACCAGCTCTGCTGGCAGGGCAGTGTGCTGTTCCAAAGGAATGCCAGGCCAGGGGGAGGAGTTGTAAACTATGTTCATCAAAGAGGAGAGCAGAGAACAGTGTCATTTACAACTCTGAACTTCCCACCTTAGGCAGATGGTAGGATTAAGGAAGGTATGAGCAGATGCAGGGGGGAGAGTCTAAGTAAATTAGCCATCCTAGGGGTGTGTTTAGCCAGCTCTTGCCTCCTTGCTGGAAAATCTGCTTTATGGATTTGGAAGATTTGATGCACTCTGGGACAAAATAATGCCACACTCTACAGGAAGTGGTCATATGTTTGAGGAGTTACCCTGCTCCCATTGGTCAGGAGTGACCTCCTGTCTGACCCAGAGAACATGGACTAAGTATCTGAGAGGGGCAGAGCCCTCCAGATCTGCTGCTTGAAACTTACTGAAGCAAGACATTGCCAAGCTGAGAAGTTTTGCTGTGCAAAGATTTCTAAGGCCTGACCTCTGAAGACTGCACCATCTGAAACTACAGCCCTGTGGATTATCTTGCTGAAAGGGAACTAAAGAGTGGACTCCCTGAAAGCTACAGATTAAAAGAGCTCATCTGGAACATCACCAACTAAATCTGCACCTTGGAGAACTACCAGTGGATTTGTAAGGGTGACGTCCAAGTGGATTGTGGGAACTGAAGTCCTCAACTTTCAAGGACCATCTTGGAGCTTCCAGACCCTTGGAGTGAGTTTGAGACACTTTGGGACCCTTTGAGGAACTTCAGGAAGAAGCTCAAGAAGTTTGGAGAACTTTGGAGGAACTTTGAAGAAAGCTCCATAGAGGGACCAACTCAACCACGTCAGCCAAGCCGCCTGACTTCAACCGCGAGCCTGCCAAGCCACCCAGGTCCGTCCCGCTAAAAGCTCCGTCGGTCCAACTTCCAGAGTTTGACCGGGACTAGAAGAAATCTGAAGCCGGCGAACCCTCACCGGATCCGGCTACATGAAAGGCATCGAGAGACCCCGCTAGAAAAAGCTCCAGAAAAGTTTCTAAGTCCGCTCGTAGAAAAGGTGACCGGGAGCAACCGCGAGAGCCAAGCCGCCTGCCTTCCATCGCGTGTCGCCCTGGGCTCCTGGGTTGCCCCGCTGAAGCGCTAAAGAAAAAGTTTCTAAGTCCGCTCCAGGGAAGTTGACCGGGAACTCGTCGCAAGGCAATCCGGTGAACCCTCACCGAATCCGGACTGGCTGGGAGCTTCGAGGGACCTCGGGGAGAAAAGCACCAGAAAAGTTTCTAAGTGTGACGGTAGAAACTGAGACCGGGACCTGCCGCGAGCTGTAGCCGCCCAGGGCTCCATCGCGGTCAGCCTGAAACTTTGACTTTGACCCGGTCTATCGCGAGCAGGTAGCCCACTATGGTGCTATAATCTTCTAAGTGCTATATTTTGCTAAATCTTTGAAAATTCATATCTCCGGTTCCCTATATTGAATGTTTGTCGTTTTGGTGTCATTTTAAAGATAAAAATATTTCCTATTTTTATAAATTGGTGTTGGATTTTTATTATGTGTGGTGTCTTAATTATTTGCTGAATTGGTGTTTTTAAATGCTTTACATACCTGTCTTTGAAGTTAAGCCTGTCTGCTCGCAGCCACGTTACCAAGGGTTGAGCATAGGAATAATTGTTTAAGACCTATGCTGAGTCCTATCATGTGTTAGTGGCCTTATTGCCAGTGGCAGACCTACATTTGCCCCTACCAATAATCCACTTTCCAACAGTTGTCCAGTCTGATATTTTGTTTACAGTTCATAGTCCTGAGCAGGCATGTTTGGTGGGAGAAGTGGTTGGTAAGATCTGCTTGGATGGACTTTGTTAGTAGAATCTCATATCTGAGTGGTATTGTGAGATGTAAAGCAGCACGCAGAGAATGTAGCCAATTGGAGTGCTGAACTAGAGTGCAGTCCTCCGAGTGACCAGCTTTCTGTGTCAGATCGCTTCAGGTATTCCATGTCTGTTCAGCTGATAATGACTGGATGTGGCATAAGGACCTGAGCTGCCGACTTCGGAGCTGGTGGGATCCAGGTTCGATTCTCGTCATAGGCGCCAACATCCTGTGATTCTGGGCAAATCACTTAATCTCCCCGTACCTACAATTCATTGCCTTGAGACCCTCATGGGTGATCTGCGGGCTTTACAAATCCTGGATTTAGGGGCTGGTACAGTACTGAGGGATGGATAAGATCCATAGTGGACAAGTCTTGTGTGAGGGTAAGAGCATTAAGCAGGAAAAGGGAGTTATTAACCAGCCGGCATGAGCTATAATTTGCTGCAGACTGCTGAGTGTTATGGTATTATTATGGTCCAGAACAGTTAGATAGGAGTTCCCGTTACAGAAATGACATATACATACACACAGACAGAAAATCACTGTTTGTTAAGAAAATGCTATTTTTCAAAGAATGGGGGAGAAATGTATCCAAGGTTCTAGCCCGAAGCAGATGTCTGGCAGGTCACAGTGGGGCATAGAGGATTCTGGGATTAGAGCACATCGATAATGTTATGTAGGCATTTCTATTTGTGCTCTTTGTTTTCCATTAACTGTTGCTTATTGGTATATTTGGGTGTTAAACTGGTACTGAGGTGCAACCTATGCCCAGACAGTGTTAACAAGTTTAAAAATGTCAAAATAATTAAGTAATACTATTACAAAATGTGCTGCATTACGCCACATAATTTGCCTTTTGTTGCTGCATAATTTGCTCAACCCTGCCACATTATTATTAAATTCCATAGTTAAATATCCAAAGGAACCCTATTTATCAACCTTAGAATAATTAAAGATTAGAAAAAAACCTCACAAAAACACAATTGGCACACTGTCACACTCCCTATTATACACACTCTCCCTATCACATGCACCCTAATGGTACTAACTGTACTCTGTCACATCACGTACACCACCACACAACATCATGCATACACCATTAGACACAGACAATGATATACTCCCATTAATCATACATCATAACACATTTTGACATATTAAACTAAAACACTCAGACACACATCCGGTCACACCAGTAACTTTAACATATGCTATCTTACCAACACACAATCGCAAGATCACATTTTCCCCAACAAACACATATTGCTGTCACACACAGTTATGTAACACAGCTTAAAGACATGTGCACTCACCAACAGATCAAAACACACACACATCACATCAACGCACACCAGATGATATACATCATCATACATAATCACACAAAGATGCATCCTCACATACACACACACACAGACCATCATGCCCACATTCCACATCATACGCACAGAGTAGGAACTCACATAAATTCAATGACATCACAAGTTGCTAAAACAAGGACCCACAGTCACATCACACAAACCTCTCACCGTCGCAAACCATAAAGTAAAATCATTAATGGTTAAAACATTTGAAAATGGGCAAATGGTTGGATCCGTATAACCTTTGTTATTGACTTCTATATTTGCTGAGTCAGCATTTTACAGTGGCAGAAGAGCAGGCAGCCCACCCAGTCGAAAAAACAAAAGGCTCCTTCCCCCCAATGGGTGTGGTGTACACTTCAGCAAAAGTCCCTAATAAAATGAAGGCAAAAGACTTTGGAAAATGGAGCGCTTTTGCAGCATCGGGAAAGGACTATGGCGAATAATGAAAAACTGACCTCAGATTCTAAGTTTCTTAAATTTGCTTGAGAACACTCATCCACAGGCTCAAATACCTCAGTGGTATTAGACCAGAGCCAGTTCTATCAAAGCTGTGTTTCGAGTGAATCTATTGCAGGCTGCACAGCTTGTTATGAACGGAGAGGAATCCTGTCCCTCGTGCGGAAGTTGAGGCACCAGCATCATGCAGACGCTCAGGAACACTTAAATCAGTTTGGGGGAACTGACCCTGGCATATGCATTTGTTGAATTTGCCACACTGTTCAGAAATATAATGTATGTTATACCAATTTGGATTTTTTTTTCATTTGTATATTTCGGGACGCTTTCAGGTTTTTTCATTGTACCTACTGGTGTGACACAGTGGAAGTATCTTCTGATAAATATCAGACGTGTTACATTAATACCTTTGGACACCTTCATTTAACACTAGCTTCTGAACAAAAGCAGAATGCCATGAGCACCTATTACATTACACAAGGTCACATTCGTTTGTAGGCACCGGAGATTGAGGGATTTGCCAGAATAACATGATGTTTAAACCTGCATTTATTTTTTATTTCATTGCGTGTGGGTTACTTTCTTGCCTTCGTAACTGCATATGAAATAACAAAGGGGCATATTAGCAAGAAGAGGCGATAATCATCGCTAACCCTGCTTAGCGTGATTTTTTTTATTGCCGGCTATCGCTGGAATATATCGCCACGCTAACGCTGTATTAGCAACGATTAGCGCTATGGCGATGAATATTCCAGCGATAGCGGGGGAAATGGGCCAACATCGCTGAAAAACCAGCGATGTTGCATGGAGAAGGGAGAACACCTTGCTGATACGACCCTGTGGTCGTATCAGCATAATCCACCCCCCATGTTAGGTATGGCTAACACCTGCTAATTGCAGGTGTTAAATAAATGGCGATGACCCCGGTTAGCGCGACTTTTCACGTCGCTAACTGGGGCCATGGCCACCTTGCTAATAGGCGATAGGCCTGTTAGCGAGTGTTTCCCAGGTTTGTTCGTCGGGAACGCCCACTTTGCATGTCATTAGCGATAAATATCGCTGACATGCAAAGCGGTAAAAAAACGGGCGCTAATGCCCGCAAACTGTCGCTAACTGCTGTTAGAGACAGTTTGCTGATAGGGCGATATAAATATCGCCGCTTTAGCGGCAAAAAGTGCCGCTAAAGCGGCGATAGTGCCCTTGCTAATATGCCCCAAAGTCCTTACAGAATAGTTTGTTCTTCTCAGCCACCTCTTCGACCCTGTATACTTTACACTTCAAGTCTGTAAATGAAAACCGCCTGGAATTGCGCCAATAAAGAAGGCCATACTTCCAGGCCATCTTCATTTACACTTCTTTGCTAAGGCATTTGCACCCCCCTGGGAATGCAGTCACAGACCCCTAGGGGGGCGCGCCCCACAGTATGAAGACCTCTGGCAGGAGGAGGCCCAGCAAATGCTCTATCTGCACAGAGGGGCCCATTATCATTCTGTGTTTGATAATTAGGCAGACAACAGAATGATAATGGCCGATAGCAATCTGTGCCAGGTGGGGAGGGGCTGCTGCAGGCCCTTCAGTTCACAGCAGTGCGATCTGACCCTGCAGTGAGAGTTAGAGAACTCGCAGGCTGCTTGCAGGGGGACAGCTTGCACCAACACCCAGAATTCCTGACAAAAGGCGTCCGTGAAAGAATTCCTGACGGACAACGGACAAGAGGCCCAAATAACGGGCAGTCCGTGAAATTTACGGACAGTTGGTCACCCTATCCAGGGTGCCAGAACGTGACAAGCGTAAATGTAAGGATGTAACGCATTGCAGGAAACTAAACTGGGAGCTGTGGCGTAACTATGCGGCTGTCCGAGGCCCCCGCAGGGGGCCACTAAAGAGGGCAGCCCTCTAGTACCAGCTGGGCACCCCACACCCCCGTAGGGGCAGGGACTCGGGGAGGAGTCCCCCAAGCCTTGGCGCAGCGCGCTAGGCGAGCATCACTTCCGGGGTGCGAGGACAGGGGGAGGGGTATATAGGCCTCCCCCCACCATCTTGTCGTCCTCTTTCGCGCGCCCGGACACGCCGTCTCCCACCCTACCGCTTACCCGGCGTGGTTCGTGGCAGGCAGGAAGCAGAGAATGTTGTAATGTTGTCTTTTTTCGTTGCAGGCGGAGTTACAGGGCGATCTGGAAGCAGAGGGGTACAGAAGGGTACCTCTGCCCGGCACCATGGTGGGTGCCAGAGCCAAATCCTAGGAGCCCCATGGGAGGTTCCTGGAAAAACGTGTTGGCGCCCCGTTAGTCCTTCGGGCGGTTGTGGGCCTGAACAACCGGGGGGTTTGCTATGCTACGCTCCGCCCTGAAAGGGGCGTGAGTAATAAGGGACCATGTGTCACGTGATCCGGGAAGAGGATCACCAGAAGTGGCAGCACAGATGGGGTTCGCCCCAGTGCTGCTTGGCTCATCAGGCGGGCAGGCGGCCCAGACGGTTGCCTGCCCTTGGATCGCCCATAAGATAACCAACCATATTACATAACGGTGTATGTAATAAACCTGCAGCAATTTTGCCCAAACAAGAAATGTGTTGTGTGTTTATTTATGAGCATGCATGTTACGTTCGAGGGGTGGGGTAGGTTGCCAATGCTGGTACTAGATTGCCTTGACTCTAATGCAAAGAAGGAAAATGGGCGGGCCATCCGCTGGCTGGGCTGTAAAAGGCCTCCTTATTCAGGCTGCAGTGGGCCTTTCGGCGTAACTGCACCTGTTGCGTCAGTTATAGCCCCGTCCTATATTGTGATATAATTATGAATGGTGCTGGATATTGTCTTCTGTTTCCTTCAGCTGTTTTTATATATAAGTAGAGGTGGGCAAGCTACTGAAGCATGGCTCTTGCTCAGCTCAAGAACTGTTGGAACGCCGACCCCAAAGTAAGCCAAGCTTTCATGTGGATTCTGCCTGCTGCCCTACCTTGACCCAGCATGTGGCGTTATGGCCAGAGCTACTGACTTCGGAACCAGGGAACTAGGTTTGAGTGTGGACGTCGGCTCAACATCCTTTGATTCTGGGCAAATCACTTTATCTGCCCGTTCCTATAAAAGTTATTGTGACCTTGTGTAATTCGTGCTCATGTAAAGCGCTCCAGTGCCTTTTGTCGAGTCCCCACTATACAAAAACTACAGAACATTCACAAAGATGTAAAAACAAAGGGCCACATTTACGAGGTTTTGGCGCAGGGCCGCGCCACAAGGAATCTTGCTGCGATGCCCTGTGTCAAAAGGAAAGGGCAGGAATGCACCGTATTTATGAGATATGGCACATTCCCGTCCTTTTCCCATGTACTGGCGCACAATGGGCTGCCATGCGCCCACAAAGGCATCCTTGCACCATGGTGCAAGGCTGCCTGCGTTGTAGGGGTGACTGCTTTGTACAAGAAGGGCCATCTTCCTGCACAAAAACAATCACAAGAGGTGTTTTTCTTTTTCTATGTGTGCTGCAGAATGCAGAACACATAGAAAGAGGAAAACAGAGGAGAAATAAGGATTTTTCGATTCCTTGTAAAACTGGGAATGCTTCAGATTCCATGGGTGTTGCGTGGGAACACCCACAGCAACACCCATGGAATGCTCCTTTCACGCAGTGTTCTGTGTGAAAGGGACACATATTTACAAGGCCATGAAAAGCCACACAAAGTGGCTTTGCGTGGCCTTGTAACCATGCTGCTGCACATTGAGCCACCAGAGCGTCAAAAAGTGATGCTCAGGCGGAGCAAAAGTGCAGCTAGGGGCCTCATAAATGAGGCCCAAAGTGTCAAGAGAAGTCAAACAGCTATCCATTTAGTGGCTGATTTGTACAAAGTGAAACTAGAAAACCTGGATAAATCACGGCTTTCCCGCTTAAATTGTATGCTCCTTGGCTAATATTTTATTTCATCAAAACTCCTTTTTCTTCATAATTACAAATGAAAGCACTTTCAACTATGTGAATTCAGAATACCAGTTGTAAAAAAACCTATTGTGTGTGATTTAACAGACTATAATGTTGCTCTCTAATAATCTGTGTCATGCACAGGGTTAAAATGACAACTGTCTTGCCTCTTTGTTAACTTATGGTTCATGTTTAAAAAACTATCACTTTTAAAAAACACTTCTCAGTGCACCGCTATACGGTGACGGTTTGATGTCATAGCTCCGCATGTTGAAGAAACACATTTTTTGAACTTTGAAGAGATTTTACCATTTTTACATGATGTTAATTGAATGATTTAAATAGCAAACATTTCCAGGGCTCGGGTCGTGCACGGGCTCGAAGAGCCAAGCCAGCCCCTTGGCACAGCTCTAGTTCGGCTCTCCTTGTTAATTTGTTGGCTCTCCCACCTCTATATATCATGATTGATTTATGGATAGCATAGTCTCCATGCTAATCTACTCGGTCCTTCCTCGTTCACGTGTTTTCTGCTGCCCTTTGTTTTCCTCGGTTATTGCTGTCTGTCACTGTGCATCGTAGCCTGATCACTGGCGTAACAAAACTTGAGTGGGCCCCCCTGCAAGGTACATGAAGGGGTCCCCTCTGGACTCAATCAGGAGCTCTCGGCTAGAGCACTGTGCTGAGGGGTCTCCTGGAGCTTGGGGCCCCCCGCACCGGGGAGGCTGCGGGGGCCTGTGTTACGCCACTGAGCCTGATACGGAGTCCACGTAAGTGTTTGACCGAGTGATCGTTCGTCTTGATTGGCGAATAGGCTGACAGAGTAGCTCAAGAACGAGAGTGTTACCCGCAGACACCATTTAACACCATCAAACCAAACCATCATTTGGCGGGACGCCTGCAGATCAAATCACCACTGTATGGCTGATGTATATCAAAGGGCGTTTCACAAAGGGAACCTCACTCTGACCTTGTAACGAGTTAAAGCAGGAGTGCAGCATTCTGTATATCAGATAGCAGTCAGATTATGTGAATGGGCCGTTTTTCAGCATATAGTGTTTTTATGGGTTTTTGCACTCGTCATTTCATTTGATACTTTCTGACCTGTAAGGACTTGTTTGCTGAGCCTGTAATGCACAACAAAGACATTTGAATATAAACAATAACAATAGAAAAGCAATTATTCATGTTCCCCTGAGAAAGTCCTCTGAAGGCACAAAATGTGCGGGACTGGGTGCAAACAACGACTGAAGGCAGGCGCATGCATGCAACAACGACAAAGAAGCAACAACAATAGGGGAAGCAAAAAGAAATAAAAGTACCTGAATTTGAGTCGAGTCTCCCTCACCAACGAACCTACAGTCTCCAAAACCAACTTCCAGGACGGGATGAAGGCTCCCGCCACCTGGATGAAGAACAGCTGCCTCAAGATCAACTCAGAAAAGAAGAAGTCCTCCTCATGGGCTCCACCCCCTCTGCCTGGGATGACTCCTGGTGGCCGCAGCACTTGGAATCCCCCCCCATACCTACAGACCACGCACGAAACCTAGGCATCATCCTGGACTTCTCGCTCACCATGAACTGCAAGATCAATGCAGTCTCATCATACTGCTTCCACACGCTATGCCTGCTCAGAAAGATCTTCACATGGATCCCCACCGAGTCCAGAAAGAGGACCACCCACGCACTCATCAGCAGCAGAATCGACTACAGCAACGCACTCTTTGCCGGCATCACCCAGAAACTTCTCAAGAAACTGCAGAACATTCAGAACGCCTCTGCCAGACTCATACTCAACATTCCCTGCCGCAGCCACATCACTGGCCACCTGAGAGACCTCCACTGGCTCCCAGGGTACAAAAGAATCACCTCAAGTTCCTCACTCACGCCTACAAAGCTCTACATGACGCAGGACCTGCGTACCTTAACCACCGCCTCGCATTTCATGCACCCACCAAAGACCTCTGCTCTGCCCAACTGGCCCTGACTACCATCCCACCTATCTTTCAAGACCACAGCCAGAGGAAGATCCTTCTCCTATCTCTAAGCAAAGACCAGTAACATCCTGACTCTCCACCTCAGGTAATCACCGTCACTGCCTCAATTCAGAAACAACCTGGCTCTTCGACTGAACCACAGCGCCTCCGGTGGACCAGCTGTCCCCCATTCCCCCCCCCCCCCCCCAGCGCCTTGGGACCCTTACGGGTGAGTAGCTGTGCTTTAAAAGTAACCTGATTGATTGATTATCGGTCGGACACTAATAAAAACATTAATCAGCACTTTGTTCATGTTCCACAGAAGTGACAAAAAAATGAAAAGAGAAAGTGAAACTGACATTTACTGACCAATGGAAAGCAAGGAAATGATAGTGATGATGAAGCCAGCTGTTAGACCTGGCATCTTTGGCAGGTTTTTTCCCTGTCTTTTTGCTTCTGACCTCTTTTTGACTGTGTGCTGCATTTTGTTTTTGCTGGTTTTAGGACAGTGAGTTATGTATCAATGGGGTGACCCGTGAGACCACTGGACCCGGGTAAAGTATGGTACAAAAAGGTTGGACACAGTGGTAGTAAATTGTACTAAAACCTTAACATAATTAAAGACACAGACTTAATCATACAATACGAATTGAACAATTAAGCATCACCATAAAGGATCAATGCAAATGTGATTTAATTTCATCACATATTTGATATCATCAGAATAAATCAAACAGATAAGGCAATCAATGTCCTACATTTCATTTAAAATTGGTGCAGGAGAGGGGAAAGTGTTATGGGAGGATGATGTGATGGTGATGAGGTAAGGGAAGGTGACGTGCATTATATACATCAAAACATTTTATGAACCTATCCTGCCAGATGCTGGCAAAAAACACATTTGGAAATCATAACATAGTAGTATTAGCACAGATAGATAATCTCTGTTGCCTATGTTTGACATAAAACAACACAACTGTCGACGTTTCGACCCCTGTGAGTATAAAGGTTATTTCAGCCTTATCGGGGGTCTTCATCAGGACCAAGGAGAGCTTGTGCGGGGGAAGGCACCTAACGATAATTAAATATCAGACATTAGTCCAGTGATGTGGGTGTAGGAACGTATCAACGTGATAAAAAACCCAGAAGGGTAATTAACACAGAAGAAGATGTAGCGCGACGGATCAGGCTGTAGAATCAATAGATGGGCCCGTAGGCGCCTGAGGTGACAGAGACGAAAAAAGAGAGAAAAAAATGCTGAAATTACCCACCAAAAGGGTAACATGGCAGTGCCCACAAAAGGCAAATCAATAATGGGGACTTACTTGTGAAGAAAAGTAGACCACTATCCGATGGGGAGGGTGGTTGGGGGCAAATCGCTCGTATTGTTCCAACAATGGTTGATAAGTAACCTGAGGTAAAAGAGGGGGTGGTATTAGGGAAACAGAGGGAGTAAGCCATGGTAAAATCACTCATTGCATGGAATTGCGTGTGGCATAATTGGTCGAAATCAAATCTATGGTCCAGACTGTAGCAGGGCTGCAATATGACTGGCCCATGACGAGAACGTGAGACCCTAGACTTCAGATCTTAAAGGGAGAGTAAAAAAGGATTGAATCCATTACATGCCCCACTACGGGCGGGATCGATTATGTAAAAAGGCAACCGAATGCCTGGCTGGGAGTGAGGCGCGCGCTAAGTCTGACCGTGATGAAAAATGCGGGGTCACTGTAAGGGCGTTGGGAAACCCGACTATAAAAATAGTGTGCCCCGGAGTGGAATGAACACAGTGGTGTCAATTACTATATGACAGGGCCGTGACGATGAAGACTAGAATGACTGTGCGACCGTACTGATGATTTAAAAGTCAGGACGGAAAAAAATTGGTGTCAATTCAGTATGGCATGGCAGTGACGGTGACGGTGAAGCTAGGGAATGACTAGAGTGACTTTGCGATCGTACCAATGATTTCAAATCCCTAAGAACATGAAATAAAAGAGCGCAGGGTTAGTTGCATGGAGCGCGAGGCGCGTAGTACATACCAGGCGGTAGCTCTGGAGCGAATCCAAGTAGCAGCCTGCCATGGAGTCTTAGCCCTCTTTAACGTATAAGGGAAACGTGCACGTTGGGCACGTTGAGGATGCAGATGCTGGATGCTGTCAGCGATAGAACCGAATGTACAGTAGATTACCTATCCTGACAGGGGGGGTCAGACATCAATAATGGATATATTTGGCTATCTGACAGCATGGTGTCAGCGTACAGTCTGAACACGTCGTCATCGTAGTAAGACAGTACAGCGTGAATCATGTGAACAGTAAATACATTTGAACAATAAATACACGGCATAAGATGTCAGGTCGAATGGGTCTTGGTTACTATAATACATAGCATAAATTATTGAAAGTCGTTGTGTAACATGAGGCACAATTATTCTGGTAATGATAGGAGACAATACATGTATGGTACAGTGGGATTTTGTAGAAGAACGCATGGATCAATTGGCAGAAGAAGGTAACATTCAGTCTCAGCCAAACAATGCACGAGGGGGACATGAAATTTGGTCAATCACAGAGTGTTCAGAGAAAGCAAAAGAACGATACATGGTTTCTTAAAAACGACAAGAAAAGTAGTAGCCTTGTGGTATTTACAGGCGTAATATATCAGTAACGTGCTACTGTGCCGCATGGAGTAAAACAGTTACATGGGGTACATATAGCCCGGGTGATTCATGATAGGCAAAAGTAATGGGAGGGAAAAATTTGTGGGTCAGTCAGTTATTAAACAGGAAAGTTGAGCATACGTGGCATCAAGTTCATTTAGGCCACTGCAGACGCTGTCCATGGAATCCATCCATTTACACTCCCGAATATTTAGAATGGAGTTGAGATCTCCACCTCGGGTCCCCAATGTGATTTTTTCTAGAATAACCCACCTGATGGATTCTGGATGGTGGCCTAAAGCCTCAAAGTGTTCCACCAGGCGAGCCCCTACGGTGCCACATCTGATTCTGCTACAATGTTGTAGTATCCGAGCCTTGACCTTCTGTCTAGTCTGGCCAATGTAGATCTTCGTGCAAGGGCAGAGAATTGCGTAAATCACATCAGACGTGTTGCAGTTCGTGTGCGCTTTAAGGTCTATTTTGTGTTGCTGGTAGCAGAACTGTTTCGTTTCGATGGTCAATTTACAGGCTTTGCATTTGCCACATTTATAGTGCCCGGTGATCTCGGGTAGTTGCCACATGGTTTGGATGGTAGGTTGTGGTGGTATGTTAAGAAGTGACCGAACCACATAGTCTCGCACATTCTTGCCTTTCTTGAATGAGTGCATTAGAGGGTTTGGTATCTCCAAGTCGTCGGCCACAAGTTTCCAATGTTTATTAACAATTTGTTTGATCTCGTTACTTCTTGTGTTAAAGGTTGTGACACAGATCATCCTGTCCAGGGTATCTGTCGGATGTTGCTTGGGCGTCAGTAATGAGTCCCTCGGGTTGAACCATGCTCGTTTCCTCGCTCGTTTGACCATCCTTCTTGGGTAGCCCCGTTCCACTAGCCGGATGATAAGATCATCAGATTCCTCAAAGAAGTCTTCCTTACGTGAACAGTTCCTCCTGATCCTCAGGAACTGACCAAAAGGCAGGTTATCCCGTAGGCCTCTTGGGTGATGGCTGCCATACCTCAAAAGTGTGTTTCTCTCAGTCGGTTTCCTGTATAAAGCAGTGTATAACCGTAGATTGTCAACTTTGATGGTTATATCCAGGAAATCGATGGTATGTTTATCCCAATGGATGGTGAACTTGATGTCATCAGATCTACCATTTATCCAATCAAAGAATGCTGAAAGTTCCGTGGGGCTGCCCGTCCAAATTAGCAGCACATCATCTATATACCGTTTCCAGTATGTCACCTGGTTCCTGAAAGGGTTATGTTCACTGAAAATGAACTCATCCTCAAAGTTATCAATGAATAGGATTGCCAGGTCTGGGCAAAGCAGGCACCCATTGCAACTCCCTTGGTCCGTAGGTGGTACTCGCCCTGGAAAAAGAAGAAGTTTTTCATCATCGCAACGTCCAGTAATTGGAGGATGAAAGCCCTGCTACAGTCTGGACCATAGATTTGATTTCGACCAATTATGCCACGCGCAATTCCATGCAATGAGTGATTTTACCATGGCTTACTCCCTCTGTTTTCCTAATACCACCCCCTCTTTTACCTCAGGTTACTTATCAACCATTGTTGGAACAATACGAGCGATTTGCCCCCAACCACCCTCCCCATCGGATAGTGGTCTACTTTTCTTCACAAGTAAGTCCCCATTATTGATTTGCCTTTTGTGGGCACTGCCATGTTACCCTTTTGGTGGGTAATTTCAGCATTTTTTTCTCTCTTTTTTCGTCTCTGTCACCTCAGGAGCCTACGGGCCCATCTATTGATTCTACAGCCTGATTCGTCGCGCTGCATCTTCTTCTGTGGTAATTACCCTTCTGGGTTTTTTATCACGTTGATACGTTCCTACACCCACATCACCAGACTAATGTCTGATATTTAATTATCGTTAGGTGCCTTCCCCCGCACAAGCTCTCCTTGGTCCTGATGAAGACCCCCCGATAAGGCTGAAATAACCTTTATACTCACAGGGGTCGAAACGTCGACAGTTGTGTTGTTTTATGTCAAACATAGGAAACAGAGATTATCTATCTGTGCTAATACTGCTATGTTATGATTTCCAAATATGTTTTTTGCCAGCATCTGGCAGGATAGGTTCATAAAATATTTTGATGTATATAATGCACGTCACCTTCCCTTCCCTCATCACCATCACATCATCCTCCCATAACACTTTCCCCACTCCTGCACCAATTTTAAATGAAATGTAGGACATTGATTGCCTTATCTGTTTGATTTATTCTGATGATATCAAATATGTGATGAAATTAAATCACATTTGCATTGATCCTTTATGGTGATGTTTAATTGTTCAATTCGTATTGTATGATTAAGTCTGTTTCTTTAATTATGTTAAGGTTTTAGGACTGTGGACACTTACCACTGCTGACCAGTACTAAAGTGCAAGTGCTCCCTGTGTAAATTGTATCTGTGATTGGTTTAGCCATGATTGGCATATTTGATTTACTAATAAGTCCCTAGTCCAGTGTACTAGGTATGCCCAGGGCCTGTAAATCAAATGCTACTAGTGGAGCTGCAGTACTGATTGTGCCTCCCACAGAAGTAGCCCTGCAAACATTTCTCAGACCTGCCACCTCAGTGTCTGTGAGTGCAGTTCTAAACTACCATGTCGACCTGGCAAGTGCAACCATTTGCCAGGCCCAAAGCTTCGCTTTTATTACATGTAAGTCACCCCTAAGTTAGGCCCAAGGTAGCCCCATGGGCAGGGTGCAATGTATCGAAAATGTAGGACATATACTGTTGTGTTTTACATGTGCTAGTAGTGAAATACTGCTAATTTCGTTTTTCACTACAGCAAGGCCTATCTCTCCCATAGGTTGTTGTTGGAGCTGCCTTGTAACATCTTACAAGTGTATCTTCCAATTGGGAAGAGATAGAGATTTGGGGCCTGATTCACAAGGGCAAACTGATACGAAAGTCTAACTTTACAACTTTCGGTATTCACAAAGGGCATTTACAAGTAGTAAAGTTAGACGTTTGCTTCAGTTAAACTTAAGTTTTGCTCTTAAGTTCAACTGAGACTAAAACTGAGACAAAAGTCTAATTTTACAACTTTCGGTATTCACAAAGGGCATTTACGAGTAGTAAAGTTAGACTTTTGTCTCAGTTTTGGTCTCAGTTGAACTTAAGACCAAAACTTAAGTTTAACTGAGACAAAAGTCTAACTTTACTACTCGTAAATGCCCTTTGTGAATACCGAAAGTCGTAAAGTTAGACTTTCGTCTCTGTCTACTTTTGTGAATCAGGCCCTTGGAATTTGGGGTCTCTGAACTCACAGTTTAAAAGTACATCTTTTAGTGAAGTTGGTTTTTAAATTGCGTGTATGAAAATGCCAAAGTGGGCATTTTCTGGATTTACCACTCTGTGCCTCTGCCTGTCTGTAGAATCCACATCTGGTTTGGTTGACAGTTGGGCTCTTGTGCATTCACTCAAGACAATCAAACAAAGAGAGCTGAGGTATGCTTTTCATATCCTGATGGGCCATCACCAGGCTGATGTGCCTTCCTGAGCTAGAGTGGTGGGAGGAGTTCACTGACACCTGATTAGGGCTGTGCCTGTCCTCACACAAAGCTGGCTCCACACCCATGTAGTGTGTCTGGAGCCAGGTCAGGGAAAGGCAGGGTCTTGTGCACTACAAAGACTTTCCTTTGAAGTTTTCCTACTTCAAAGGCAATTAGGGGTACAAGTATTGGACCTCTGACACTCTCAAATCAGAACACTTCTGGACTGAAGGACATTCTGCCAGGAAGAAGAGCTGGATGGTGTGAGAGGGACTGACACTCTGCCTGTTGCTTTGTTGTGCTGGCCTGCTGCTTGCTGCTCCTGTCCTGGGAGTGAAAGGACTGGACTTTGCTTTCTACATCCTGCTTCCAAGGTTCTCCAAGTGTTTGTGCGTGCTTGTCTACTGTTAAGTAGTCTCAAGGCGAACAAAGACTTCACCTACCAGTGCCGGGTCTCTTCTGCTGAGAGCCCTGACATGCCAAGTGGTGCTAAATCCAGTCCCTGGGTCCTTCGAAGTGAATCTGGAGTGAAAATCCACGCATCACATGTCAGCACCTTTCTTTCCGACACAGCACCACCGTGTGGCTGAAGAATCGATGCCACACCTGTAGTGCGGCCGAAGAATCGATGTAGCACCACTGTTCGGCTGAGGAATTGACACATCGCCTGCTTGGTGGCTGAAAGATCGCTGCATCATGACTCCCGAGCACTGTGTCACCGACATCCAAGGCACCCACTCCGACTCTGACGCAGTCCCTGCTCTGCGGCTAAAGAATCGCCGTATCACCTGCCTAGCAGCTGTAAAATCGATGCAGTACCTTCTTCGATGCAGCCGCATCGACACAGCGTGTCTGAATTTTTGACGTTTTGTACTGCAACGCTGTCTCTTCATCGACGTTGCCCAGCGGTAAGGAACCAAGGCCGTGTGTCTGGAAACCAACACATCACCTTCCGTCGCAGTAAGGAATCGACGCAACAATTTCCCTGCCTTTCAGTAAGGAACTGACGCCTCACCTCCCCTGGGATTAAGGAATCGACGCATCGCTTTTGTTTTCCGGTGCCTCACCTCCCCTGTGCCTGTTTACGTCTTTCATTTTGACGCATCCCAGATACTTTGTGCTAACAATGACACATCCATAGATTTCTATGGACTGAACTCACTTAACCTTTTAAAAGTTATATCTTTACTTGTGTTTGTTAGAATTTTGTCATTTCCCTCTTATTTTATTCAGATAAATATTGTCTATTTTTCTAAACTGGTGTGGACACATTTTGTAGTGTTTTTACTGTGTTACTGTGTGTGTATGTACAAATGCTTTACACACTGAGATAAGACTGACTGCTCGTGCCAAGCTACCAAGGGGGTGAGCAGGGTTTATCTTATCTGTGTGACTCCCTTACCCTTGCTAGAATAAGGGTCCCTATTTGGACAGGGTGCAAACCTCTGCCAACAAGAGACCCCCATTTCTAACACCAGCCGAAGGTAAGTAATGGGCGGGCTGTAAGGCCTTTTTAGTTTTTTTTTTTTAATGTAACAAAAGATCTCACAAGCGACAGCAGAGGCACTGTTTCAGGCGAGACCTAAAAAGAAACAAACAACTATTGACGTGGGGAAAAAAACCACAAAAAAACATACCTCAGTCTGAAATCGCGAATCAGTGGAAGGACACACAGTGGTCAAGGAAACAATTTTTGGGCAATGCTCCAGGGGAGGAACAAACACAGGAAGAAGTGAAGCCAGCACGCACTTCTCAAAGAGAAAAACATGGTGGCGATGAAGCCAACCAAATGCTAAGCAAGGGGTGAGCTCTAAGCTCCCTGTAAGTACACAAAATGCACTGGTTCTTGTGAGACCTAAAAATACGGGAACCCCCAAAGTCTCCAAATGGCGCTGCCATTTTCGGGTCAGCGCTCTAGTCGCTGGTCCCTGACCGGGCTATTTAATAGTCCGATGACGCGACCGCGCAGTAGGCTCTGAAGCCGCTACGAGGCACGTTGGCGCAAGGGGGTACAGGCTCGTTCATTGACTCTTTTTAAAAAACAAAACTGTATTTTATATGTGTAATTGAAATGAATTGGGGATACTTTGTTTTAATTGCTCAATAGCTTTTAAACTGCTCTTATCTCAGTCAACAAGTGGCTCATTGATTCAAAATCTGTGTTTTATGCAATTCGAGCTGTGTTATAGCTCTTAGGGGAAGTTACTCACTCTGCACTCGCACTTTGGCGGCCATTTTCGGGTCAGCGCTCTAGTCGCTGGTCCCTGACCGGGCTATTTAATAGCCCGATGACGCTGACCGCGCAGTAGGCTCTGAAGCCGCTACGAGGCACGTTGGCGCAAGGGGGTACAGGCTCGTTCATTGACTCTTTTTAAAAAACAAAACTGTATTTTATATGTGTAATTGAATTGAATTGGGGATACTTTGTTTTAATTGCTCAATAGCTTTTAAACTGCTCTTATCTCAGTCAACAAGTGGCTCATTGATTCAAAATCTGTGTTTTATGCAATTTGAGCTGTGTTATAGCTCTTAGGGGAAGTTACTCACTCTGCACTCGCACTTTGGCGGCCATTTTCGGGTCAGCGCTCTAGTCGCTGGTCCCTGACCGGGCTATTTAATAGCCCGATGACGCGACCGCGCAGTAGGCTCTGAAGCCGCTACGAGGCACGTTGGCGCAAGGGGTACAGGCTCGTTCATTGACTCTTTTTAAAAAACAAAACTGTATTTTATATGTGTAATTGAATTGAATTGGGGATACTTGTTTTAATTGCTCAATAGCTTTTAAACTGCTCTTATCTCAGTCAACAAGTGGCTCATTGATTCAAAATCTGTGTTTTATGCAATTCGAGCTGTGTTATAGCTCTTAGGGGAAGTTACTCACTCTGCACTCGCACTTTGGCGGCCATTTTCGGGTCAGCGCTCTAGTCGCTGGTCCCTGACCGGGCTATTTAATAGCCCGATGACGCGACCGCGCAGTAGGCTCTGAAGCCGCTACGAGGCACGTTGGCGCAAGGGGGTACAGGCTCGTTCATTGACTCTTTTTAAAAAACAAAACTGTATTTTATATGTGTAATTGAATTGAATTGGGGATACTTTGTTTTAATTGCTCAATAGCTTTTAAACTGCTCTTATCTCAGTCAACAAGTGGCTCATTGATTCAAAATCTGTGTTTTATGCAATTCGAGCTGTGTTATAGCTCTTAGGGGAAGTTACTCACTCTGCACTCGCACTTTGGCGGCCATTTTCGGGTCAGCGCTCTAGTCGCTGGTCCCTGACCGGGCTATTTAATAGCCCGATGACGCGACCGCGCAGCGGGCGCGCCGTTGGCGCGCCAAAGGCGCGCCTAAGGCAAGCCCGTCTGCGCCCGTCCGCGCCCAGACGGGCCCAGGGGCCATACACCCTGCTCCACCTAAACCACACAGGTATGTTTATAGTGCGGAGAATTTAAAAGAACTTATTCCTGCACTTGGAATTAAATGTGCCCATTCGATTAATCCTAATGACTTAGTCCCCAACTGTGAGCACTGCACTTTTAAATTTAGGTCACATCTGCTTATCCCCCTCCTATAGATCTACCTAGTAAACAATTCAAGTTTTTATTACTGAACTGTAGATCCCTACCTAAACACACCAACGAATTATTCATGCTGTTAATGGACAAAAGTCCTGATGCTCTATTTCTTACTGAAACCTGGACGAATGAAACCACTGATCCTGATATCGTCCAGACACTCCCTCCTGACTATACGGTATCTAAACTGGATAGGATCTCCGGGAAAGGAGGGGGAATCACCATTATTCATAAAAACTTCCTCACCTGTCGAACGTTTGGGAGTCCTTTGCCAGACTGTGAGAACCTTCAGTTCTCTATAGGTTTTTCTCCTACACTTTCCTTCTCGGGGATCCTGATCTATCGCCCTCCTGGACCTTTGGGTCAATTTCATAAACAACTACCGGAAATAGTGGCAGAGCTTACAAGCATCACCGCTAACTTCACGTTACTTGGCGACTTTAATATTCATTTTGATGATGATACATCGACTTGTGCAACAGAGCTCTCTTATGATCTTGCAGCTCTTCAATTATTTCAGAAGGTGTCTCAGGCTACACACACGAAAGGACACCTTCTCGACCCCATATTCTCCAATCTAGAGGAGCTACTCTGCCAGGAACCTATCCCCATCCCCTGGTCAGATCACTTCTTGATCCCCTTTCTTTGGTCCCCATCTCAAGTCTTAGCACCCTCTCGGCGAACACTAATAACGGCACGTAGTTGGCCGAAACTTTCTATAGAAAAATGGACCTCTGCGTTAGAAAAATCCAAGCCACCCCCTCACCCCGATCAATTTAATTCGTGGATCGAAGAAACACTAGACCAAGTCCTCCCCAAAAAGACCACCCAGATACATATTGGACCTAATAGATTGCCCTGGTATACTCCCAAACTGCGAGAACTCAAACAGATATGTAAAAAATGTGAGAGGACCTGGAGGAAGGAATTCTCCCCTAGTAGGAAAAGGGACTACAGGGAGGCTATTAAAGCTTATAAGATGGAAATTACAAAGGCACAGACCTCTTACTTCGAGGAGAAAATCTCTCTCGCAGCAAACTCCCCTCGTGAAACATTTCGTATTGCGAAGAAACTTTTGAAAATTCCGTCTCCTCCTGATACTTTTGAAGTAACAGATCAGCGCTGCAACGAGCTAGCTGAATATTTTCATAATAAGATCCAATTAATATGTTGTGCTTTCACCCCAATGGATCCCCACACGAGCCCCCAATTCAAAGCTGTTAGCTATCAGGGCTTGGAACCATTACTGGAAGTTTTTCCCCCAATGAATGAGGAGACCTTTCAGATAACTTCAGCAATCGTGAAAAGCGGGTCACCTAGCGACCCTGCCCTACTCAAAATTCTGAAATTAGTGGCTAAATCTGTGGGCCCTCCCATTTTAGACTTGATTAACTCCTCACTTGCCACCGGTATAGTCCCTCCACCATGGAAAAAAGCTATGGTGAAGCCTTTATTGAAAAAACCTAGCCTGGATCCGGATTGTCTGGCCAATTATCGGCCTATTTCCTTACTTCCAGCTGTAAGTAAAATTGCTGAGAAACATGTTAACTCAGTACTATCTAGACATCTGGAGGCCTCAAACTTTCTACATCCCTCGCAAACAGGCTTCCGCCCAGGCCAAGGAACCGAAACAGCTCTACTAGCAGTCATCGAGGAATCTAGGAAAATCCTCGATGCAGGGGGCTCCTTGGCTGTGGTCCTTCTGGACCTTAGCGCAGCCTTCGACACGGTCAATCACCGTATCCTGGTCGAACGACTTAGCAACCTGGGTGTGGCAGGAAGTGCTCTGACCTGGATACAGTCGTTCCTGGAGGACAGAATCTTTCAAGTCTTCGTTGGAGGAGCCAGCTCAGACCTTTGGCCTTTACCCTGTGGGGTTCCCCAGGGGTCTTCTCTGAGCCCTACTTTGTTCAATGCTTACATGGCCCCTCTTGCCAATATTGTCTCCCCCTATGGGGTTCATATTATTACATACGCAGACGATACTCAATTGGTGGTTGCATTGAATCATGCTGATAGGGCGTCTATTTGTCTCTATCCCTGCCTTGAAGAGGTAATAAAATGGATGAAACTTTCTCACCTTAAATTGAATGGGGAAAAGACCGAAATAATGCTCCTTGGCAACCCCTCCCTCTTCAAAGCAGACACCATGTGGCCAGTAAGTATGGGCCCGCCACCACTTCCCAAGCCAGAGATTAAGAGCTTGGGCGTCTGGCTGGATTCAGACCTTAGTTTTAGGACCCAAGCCAGAAAGGTGGTGGCCTCCTGCTTCGGTATGTTACGAACTCTTCGTAAAGTGCTTCCGTTACTTCCTTTGCAATCCAGAAAAATCATGGTCCAGGCGCTGATTCTATCACGCCTGGACTACGGAAACGCCCTCTATTTGGGCGCCCCAGGTTCAGTCCTGGCCAAACTCCAGACCGTGCAGAATTGTGCGGCAAGGACTCTCCTGGGAGTCCCGCGACATCACTCGGCCAAACCAGCTCTGAAGTCGCTCCACTGGCTTCCTGTTCGGGAAAGAGTTTCCTTCAAGGCTCTGTGTATAGCCCACAAGCTGATTAGAGGAAAAGGTCCAGCTATCATAGCCCCCCTGGTTCAGCCCTATCGAGCCAACAGACGTTTACGTTCAGATGAGCTTCATCTGGCCGTGGTTCCTAGAATCAGGAGGGCTAAAAGTGGGGGGCGACTGTTCTCCTACAATGCCTCCAGGCTCTGGAACTCTCTCCCTCTTCAGCTTCGTAAAGAACCCAACCACCTTGCCTTTCGTAGGGCTCTGAAAACCTGGCTCTTCCCCAAATAACCGATAGGGACTTCATCCGCCTACTTAGCGCTGGGATGCCTTCGGGTAGCCATGCGCTCTATAAATGTCAATTCATTCATTCATTCATTCATTTGGTATCAGAATATTGTAATGCAAGCAGCATTTCTTTCCCAGGTAAAGTTACAGCATTGGAGGCACTTCAGCTCTCAAACTGGATTGTGCCGCACGGTCACTCTGTGCAATGGTTTCAAGATGACGCCATCTGCTCAGGACCTTGGCACATGAGTTCTACGGAGCCCTTAAGGCTTGCGTAAGACTTGGGAGCTCAACCCTATGTGGATGAAAGCTGAGTGACGCAAAACAGAGTCTGAGCACGTCGGACCCTTAATGTGCTTCGGTATGGACTGAGGTGGTACAGAAGGGTTCGGGC
Source organism: Calotriton arnoldi (assembly GCA_963921515.1). NCBI lineage: Eukaryota > Metazoa > Chordata > Amphibia > Caudata > Salamandridae > Calotriton > Calotriton arnoldi. The sequence continues at coordinate 2,256,288 of CAWUFW010001929.1, forward strand.
AGAACCAAGACTGCTCATGGGCAGGCACCACATTGAAGCAAGTGGTGATTTCCTGACAATTCTGCTATAGGTAAGCGAGATCACGGAACAACTGCAACATGTGGGATGATGCACACCTTTGTTTTTTCTTTGTTTGGGACACACCTGTTTCATGGTGAAAGTTAGTCCTAGAATGTAAAGACTTTCCTGGTGATTTGGATTTGTCTGATGTTTAATAATGCTGGATCTTCTTGTATCTCTGGAGGCGGGGAAAGACTACAAAAGCAAGCATAGAAGGGATAAAGTGAGTTCTTCACGTTATTCCTCCTAAGCTGTAAATTCCTAACCTCTGACTCTGGACTAACTAACAATCTCTCCAGATAAAGGGGAAGTAACCTCACAGTTGCATGACTTGATCAAGGAACAAGGAGCAGGAGCACCTCATTGAACTCAACACTCTTCTGCAGTGCAAGATAAGGGAGGCAGAGGTTGGAGGACTTGCAAAGGTCTTGAGCGTCATGTTTTTTAGTCTTCTGGCACTGTGTGAAGAAGAGGATTCAAAAGAAGTCGTGGCTGGATTCTTGGGAGTCTGAATTGTCTGTGTGAACATCCTGCCAATGGTGATGTATGGCCAGAGATTTGAGACTCCCTGCAAAAGGTCATGCTGGAAGGTTCAAGGCTGAAGAAACTCTCCTGGCCGAATCTCAAAATGCTGTTCAGAAGTCTGTGAGGGTAGCCTTATGAAGAAAACATGGCACCTTTCAGGGTATAGAGTCCTGCTCTTCCCCCGTCCTAGTATGGTTGCAGCCGAAAAGGCAGACACTGCATCAGATCATGCAATAGCTTGTAACAGAGAGTCTAATGCAGTGACCTGGTACACTGCCAAAGTGAGCGTAATCTGTGTCAAAAAGTGGATTATTAGTTGGAGTGGATGGTAGACCATCACAAGTAATGATGGCATTGCTCTTGTTAGGTCCTGTAAAGGTTTCAGTAATTTATACCTGTGCTCAACCCTAGGTACCTATAGCACAGGCTTAACTTAAGAAAATGTGCAAAGCATTTAGAACTACCAAAACAGTTAAGAAGTCAAACACACAAAACCAATAAAAATCCCACTTCAATTTATAAAAATAGAGAACATTTTAATGAATAAAATGGTACAAAAACAACAAACATCTAATAAGGGAAACCGGATATATGAAGTTTAAAAGTTCTAAATAAAAATGTAGCGCCAAAAAAAGCAACACACCAACCACAGGCAGCGGTTTGCGCTAGATCGGGACAATGGTAAGGTTTAAGGACAACTGCGATGGAGCACTTGTTGGATACAAGGACCAGATTGGTCTCGGTCAAAGAGTTACTTTCAGACTTAAAAAAATATTTCAGAGAAAGTAGGATCCACAATTAGGGCAAGTCTGCAGGCTGGATCTGAAGACGGGCTCATCAATGATGAGTTGAAGAAGGACAAGGTTTCGGTGAAGCTGTCGATGAAGGCAGGAAAAGCTCAGAGCGGGAAAAGTCTGGAGTTCGATCCCAGGAAGTTGTTCGGAAGCTGCTCAGCATAGCGCCCAATAAAGATTTCTACCTTCACACTTAGACTCTTTTCTGTAAGTCTAATTACCTCATTGGAGCAAGACTACAAGCTGTAGCTGAAGAGGGATTGATGCTGGCAGATGGTGTTCGGCTTCTTGGACAACTGAATTGGATTTGCTGCTGCAGAGAAGAATGTAGTGGGAGCTGCTAACAACTCAGGACCATCAGTGATGCACCTTTGGTGAACCGGCTGTCAGGTTGGTTCTGGTCCCATGGTGGTTCTCCAGGCAGAAATTCTTGAAAATGTTTATGAGTCCCAGCTTTTAGGGTTAGGCAGGAGGAGTACACTTTGATACCAGCCAGGAGTTACCGTTCCTCAGGAACAGCACTTGGGACTCACTCCAACAGAAGCCACAAGCAAGATCCAGGGCAGGTCCAGCTGAAACTGATAGTCTGGGCTCTTTCAGGAAAGTAGTCTCCTTGCAGCTTATGTGCCCCTGTAGCTTGACAGGAGGCCAACCAACTAACTCTCGAAGTCCGCTTCTATGTCCTGGGTCCAGGTGGGAGCAGGCCCAGCATCTTAGGTCTCCTCCCAAATCACAACAGCAGGTGCACCCCTTCTTCTGTCTTCCGCAAGTCCAATAGTATTCTGAAGAGGGTACGAGGGGGTGCCTCATTAATGCCTGGTACAAGCCTGTGAAGGAAGTGCCTCCTGGCTCCTCCCTTACCAATAGGAAAAAAGTTTCCAGGGGTATCTCTACCCACTTTTACAGCAGTTACTGTGTGCCCTACTGAAAACAATCCAACAGTGCCCCTCTCTACCTAAATCCAACATGGCAGAACCTGGTTTTCCCTTGTACAGAGCTCCACGTCCACCCTAGAGGTGAGGTCAGGTAAATAAGCAAACCCTCCCCTTTAGACACTCAAAACCAGTTCTGGGGGGAGCTCCTCTGCCACTGGACTTGGTGCCTGGCTGGCTATAAGGCCAATAGAGGGGGCAGGCCCCGGTGTGAGCTACAGCTGCTTGTCATTGGACAGGCCCCTTTGAAGATAATTAAGTTCCTGGGCATCCTGTTAGGGGAATTGGATACCGCTCTACACGTAAGCCCTTGGAGCCAATTCACACCTAAACATGGTGCTAATCAGCTCTTGGGTGACAGTTGGAAGCTCCGACAAATGAACTTCTAGAGGCTTTAAGCAGGCTAAAGGTAACTTTTTAAAAGTACCTTTTGTAAAATATTTGTTAATAACTCAACTTGTCCAATGACTTGGATGTGTAATAAATAATTTTTAAAAGTCAAAAATGAACTTTATAAGGACATGTTTAGCATTAAACTTTTAAATGTTCTGGTTTCAAATATCATGCACCTTGCCTTATGGGCATTTAAGCTCTACATAGGGGGTACTTATCAATATTTAAAACAAGGAATAAGCCTCTCAAAAGGAGTTATTTCAACAGGTCGAATTTGCAGTTTAAACCTGCACAGCGAAGTTACTGGTGGCCGGTCTACAGACATGTTTTGTACTGTCGTGGCACAATATGTGCTGCAGCCCACTAATGACATTTACTTACAGGCCCTAGGTACACTTAGTACCATATACTAGGGACTTTTAGGTAAGTTAAATATGCCAATTAGGTGTATACCAATTCAACATGTTTTAGGGGTCTGAGCTCATACCCTGGGCACTGGACAGCACTGTCCCAGTGTGCTGAGCCAAAAATCAGCAGAAAAACATAGCCAAAAGGTGACTTTTCCTAGAGCCTGGTCAAAGAAAAACCATCTTTCTTTGGTGTTTAATGCAGCCTGAACCTTCCTGTAGGCTATGCGCAAAGACATTGGTAGCGATTATATGTTTTGAGTGTATCCCATCTTTGAATGATTTCCTCCATTGCTTGTATGCCCGCCAAAATAGTGTAATGACTTGTTTACTTTAAGCTGTTGGTAACGTTTGTTGGTCCTAACATGGGTTCCCCATTTCTGACACAAAATGGTGCTCAGTCAGTGTGGGGCAGACAAATAGCTGCCTCCTCTCCACATTTGTTTTTACCTTCTTCCCCTCCTACTCAGAGAATACTGACAAAAAAGTAGGTACCTGCTAAATGGCTAAGAGAGGGAGAGTTTGAACAAAATAAATTAAAACATATAACAGGAATTTTAAAGAATTTATGTTGGCCTTTTAAGTGATACGGTATACTCTGCCCACAGGTGAAGCTGTTTTTGTAAGCACTATCCACCTCTAACCAGACATTTGGTTTTGCAGGTAAGTAACAGAAGAAACAAGAATTGTTCCCATGGCAACTTTCTGTATTTTCTGCTTCCGGTAAGCTTTTTGTGGTGGAAATGTTACCTCACAATGAATGGCCACTTATTACTAAGCCACTTTACTCAAGTTCTACAGTCCAGCAGCACAGAAGGTAGTTTTGTAGATAGGCACTTTGACACCCTTACAGTATTCACTGTCCAGACGGCAAACAATTATAGACAAGAAATTCACTTACTAGCTTTCCATCAGAAAAGAATGACATTTTGGTATTTATTTATAACATTTTATATAGCGCTAACTAGACCCAAAGGTATCAGAGCGCTTTACATAAAAAGAAAACAGTATAATGTAGCATTACAAAGGATGCATAAGTGAGACATTGACTAACGTAGCTCTGCGTATGATGCTCGACACATAAATTCGAGATCCAGCCTGAAATAGAGATGGGGAGAGTCAGTAGCAGGAGAGGTGTGATTACAGTATGCAGATTCGTTTAGGAAAGCCTAAATTAGAGGAGTGACTAACTTATTAAGCAGCTGAAACAGTCAAAAACCAACTGTCACACGTGGTCGAGTCTTGGTGAGAGTGAGCTATTGGAGCATAGTCCGGTTGGCGTGAGTGGCAGGTATTTGTTGACAAGAAGGAGTTTCAGGTCCCTTTTGAAGCAGGAGTAGGAGGGGTTGCAACAGAGTTCTCTAGGGAGAGCATTCCATATCCTTGGTTCATTTCCAGAGAAGGAACGAGCCTGGGTGATTTTCCTTTCACTTTCAGAGGAACAAGAAGGAGTGAGTTGGAGCTTCTCAGAGTTCTGGTTCTTCCAGCTGGAAGAGTTGGAGTGTATGCAGATGTGGTGTTCCTCAGGGTTGCGGGCTGGATGTGAAGCCGCGCTCGTCTACAATGGGTTGACGGATGATGAGGTCTCGGTGAAGCCGTTGATGAAGGCAAGAAAAGCTCAGAGTGGGAAAAGTATGGAGTTGGCGCCCAGGAAGTTGTTGATGCTAACATGAGTGAGGTGAAAAGGGAAGCGTCCTTCAGAGCTGTACTGTCGGGACAAGATATTCTGCATGGAGGGAGCATGAAGAACAATTACTACATGAGCAAGAAACAAGCCGGCCCACTGCCCTTAACAAGAACAACAGGAACATATATTGGGGCATATTATCAAGGAATAGCGATATTTATCGCTAACCGCTCTTAACACGACTTTGGTTAACGCCGCCTATCGCTGGAAAATATCGCTGAGATAACACCCTATTAACAAGGTTTATCTCCATAGCGATAAAATTTCCAGCAATAGCGGCAAAATGTGAGAATATCGCTGGAAAAGCAGCGATATTCTCGCATTATCGCTAAGGTGGATTCAGCATTAGAATCCACCTCCTATACTTTAAACAGGTAAGTCATCCTCACTAGCAGGTGATAAAATCTAGCGAAAAACACGCTTAGCGCGAATTATTTTATCGCTTCGCCTGCCTTGCTAATAGGGGGTAGTGGTGTTAGCGACTGTTTTCAGTCGCTTTTAGTAGGGAACGCCTTCCTTGCATGTCATTAGCGATAATTATCGCTGACATGCAAGGCGATGTGAATCCCGGCCGCTAACGCCTAAAAGCTGTCGCTAACGCCTGTTAGCGACAGCTTGCTAATAGGGCGATAAAAATATCGCCGCTTTAGCGGCAAAAAGTGCCGCTAAAGCGGCGATAAAGCCCTTGATAATATGCCCCATTGTCTTTCCCAATAGGAGTAATTTCTACTAAAGGTATTTCATACCAAGCACATCTATCCAAAACAACAACCAGTCTCTCCCTATGGAAGTTGTTTATGTTGTAAGCATACCAACCCAATAAGTACTCTCTCTACAACTTCAGATTACTATGGGTGACAAGAGTTCTATGGGTTTACCTTGCTGTCCACCAAGTGGGTGATCCATAAGAAGAAGGTCCCCCCTACGGGGAGACCTATAGTGTCAGATTTAGGGTCCGGTCTGGAACCACTATTGAAGTTAGTTGACGTCTTTCTTCAACCTCTAGTTCACAATATGCCGTCATATCCAAAAGACACCAGAGCAGTACTCAACTTAATACAGGATTTACCATTCAACTCTGAATTAAATATTTTAGTGGGTTTGGATGTAGAATCACTGTGTGCGTGCATACCCCATGGGAAGCACTTGCAGTAGTTACACTCCTCTTAGAGGAGGGTGAGGCCCGGACATGACACCTGTGCATATTCTCAGGTGCTGTGCAGAGTTGGCGTTAACAGAAAACGTCATCCTATTTGGACACCAGTTGTACCTACAGATAATAGGGACTTCAATGGGCAGTGCATTTCCCCTAGTGTGGCAAACATGTATATGCATTATTTTGAAACTAGTCATATATATCCAGAAACGAACTCCTACAAATCGAACATTATCAAATAGAAGTGATACATTGATGATATGTTTCTGATTTGGGAAGGCGTTACAACAGACCTTAATTGTTTTAGGTGGATCAATGAATGTGACACGCATTTGAATTTATGTGTCAGAGTATTAAGGAAAAGCTACCATTTCTATACCTCTTCATTTACAGCAAAGAGGGCTATTTGGCAACCGAGGTCTTCAGAACACTACAGACAAAAAAATCTCTGTTAAGCAACCACAGCTACCATCCAAGAGCATTAAAAGAAAATCTTCCAGTAGGACAGCTCTTACCCCTTCTGAGAAATTGTAAAGTCATAACTACTTACAAAAAACATTCAAAAATTGTAAGTAACCAGTTAAGTCAGAAATTATATCCTAAACATATCGTAGACAGGGTAACAAAAAAGCAAAGAACAATAATAGAGTAGCCTTGTTGGAAGACATACCGAAAGAGAGCAGAGAGAAACTGCTCTGTCTTACCACATATTCCAGTTTCTCTAACACAATTAAAAGTTTGATTAACAACCATTGGTATCTTCTGAATACAGGCAAGGAACACTTCGACCAACCAATGTTTGTGTTTAAGTGTAGCAAAAAACTCAGGGACTTACTTGTATGTAGACGACCCAGAATACTAGGACCCTCACTCAGACTGAACTATGGGGTCTCCCAAGAGTGTAGGGGTACCATCGGTGTGGAACATGCTCTGTGTGTCACCTGACTAACACAACCGCAGAAGTCGATTTGGGCCTCAAATCCCCTTGGGAGCTACGTAGGTTTACCAATTATAATACAAAACAGGTTAGCTACATGATCACCTGCCTATGTTCCTTTCGCTATGTAGGCATGACCTGCCTTAAAATACGTATACTAATAGGAGAACATAGAAGTAACATACGCTGTAGAAGGAGAACAACCAGGTTGACCAATCATTTCCTCACTATGAATCACATAGACAATTATCTTACGTGGGATGTAATTGACAAACCAGACCTGAATGGCAATTAAAAGAGACAATCAGAGTCCCTCTTGATGAGAGAACAAAAGTGGATATTGCAACTGCATACTGATAAAAATGGGCTGAACTATGACGTACCTTGGATGGCTTTATCTGTGATCCATAGATATTAGACCCTGTTTCTCCATTAAGTTTTTAAAGGGTGCAGGATCATATTTATCTAACATTATCTATTTTGACTCCACTACACACTCATATATAGTGAGCCATAGATTGGTTGAGCAATCATTATATGTAGCCTATTGGACTACAATACAATGGAGCCAGCACCTTACATTTTTCTAGCCCTACATTGTTGGTATTTATAAAAGTGCAACAGCACCTCTAATATTTTGGACATTATGGCCTGTTGTAATATAAAGTAAAGACTCATTGAGATGATAGAGCGCTGATAGTACTCTATTTTGTATGAGTGCACTATACTCATGGTTTAAACGCACTCTCATGAATTCGTATTGTTTGCAGTGTTTTATGACTATTAAGAAACATTTATTTGAATCATTTGATGTTGAAAACTAGTGAACGCATTTAAGTAGTAGAACTTTGTATGTATTACGATTCCTTCATGCATAATGTGCAGGACGATATTATTTCTATACACCGTAATTGTGGTTAGTTTAAGTTGCCTGAATTATAGGCCCAAAGTCATAAGTTTCAATTCTCTTGCTCTTGAGAAATAAATAATTAAATGTTGTTGTGTTCGAAACTAGAATGTTCTCATCCTACTGCAGGTGAAAGAATACACAACGTTATTTTCAGAGTTAAGGAGAGACCCGGAATGTCTTTGAAGATGGCTGGGAAGCGAGAAGGGAGGATGCCTTGCGTATCTGGTCTGTCTGAAAGCCAAGGCCACTGGAAAGAAGATATCACTAATTAAATTTGTGTCATGAAAAAAGCTACTGCATAGAGGTGCAATGGAAAGTTGTAAGAAGAATGACGTATTGTGGGTTGAATCCCATCTTTTGTATGATGCGCAGGGACAGCAAGACCAGACTTCTGCTAGCTTTCGGAGGAGAAGGAGCAACTTAGAGCGAGCTCCATAGCCATAAGCTAAAACGACCCATTTGACGTGAGTACTTCTTAGGAAGTCAACACGTGCTGACACCGTTGGGGAATGATAGAAGAGAGACAGGAAGGGCCCTCTTGTAGAGCAGTGTAGGGAAAGATTTTGATTTCTTTCAATGAGCCGAGAACTGAATATTGCATCTATTCTGTGTTGCGTTGTGATTTTGGAATTTATAATCATCTGTCTTTTGGGCCGAATTACTTATATTCGTAAACTTGGCTCTGTATTAATTTTTCTGGACCTCTATACTTTGCTATTGAGATGTATTTACATCCGATTGTTTTTGGCCTTATAATAAATATTCAAACTGCACTTTGAAGTTGGTGGTCTTTTCAGGCATGACGACTTTGCTGATATCTGTCTGAGTTGTTTCCTCCCCTCAACCACTTTTTAGTAGGTAAATAAAAGATCGATCGCTTACGCTATACTTAGTAGGGAACATCAGGTGTGCAATTTAGCGTAATCAGAGACATTGGAAAGGTTTTGCGTGATATCCCTTTCTTTGACGCACTCATGTGAAAATTTATGATGTCACTTGTATAAAGGACAGATTTTGATTAGCTGGTGCTACATAGTTATTGATAAGATGTGTTATTAGAACTTGCACAGTGCCCCAGTGGTCTTTGTGACTTTTTTTACAATACATACTTGCAGTAACATGAAACAGAAGTGTATTAGACCTCATTTCCCAGCCTCTTATGAGCTTCTTACATACTTACGTGATCACTTCAGTATCTGAGACTGTCTAAAGAACATCGGCCTCACCCTGCTCATACAAGGTCATACCCACATCGCCGAACACATCCTGGACCCCATCTTCTCCTCCAGCGACACAGTTAAAGTCAGCAACATCACTCACATGGATGGACCAAGCGGCTGCTCGAGGAAAGTTACAGAAGTAGAATCACTGAACACCCTCCAAATAATCTACCCAGACCCCACCAATGACCTCACCAACAACACAAACAACTTCAACAACTGGATCACCACCTGTGCCAATATCCTGGCACACCTGAAAAACACCAAACTGAAAAGATCCAACAAACAAACTAGCTGGTACAATGCTTACATCAGAGAATCTAAGAGAGTCTGCAAACAACTTGAAAGGAAATGGAGAACCACCTGAAGAACCCAGAAGGGACACCCACAAGACTGCACTTAGACACTATCACAATCAAATGAAAGCGTCCAAGAAAAAGGCTCAAACCTGAGAATCAAATCTAGCTTTAATAATAGCAAGAAACCTTTCACCATCCCCAAGGAATTCACCAACCCAACAGCCACAACCAACACCATCACCCCTACACAAGAACTCTGCAACAACCTCTCCGACTTGTTCCATGAAAAGCTCACCAAGATCTACAGCAACTTTGAACCCCAGCCACCCCCATTGACCTTCCCAGCCTGCTAACTTCATCAACCAAAGTCTATCAACTGACAACATGGAATCTTCTCTCCATCTCGGACACTGCAGCAATAATGAAAACAGTCCACCCAAGGGCACCCACAGACCCCTGCCCCCACCATACCTACAACCTGGGAAGAGCCATGATCACCTCCATCAAGACAGCCACCTTCCCAGATAGCGGGAAACACACCAAAGTCACCGCGCTCCTCAAAAAACCCTCATCTGACCCAGAAGTACTTAACAACTACTGACCCATCTCTCTGCTCCCCTTCCCAGCCAGATTCACTGGGAACACCATCAAAAGAAAACTCTCTGACCACCTAGAATGCCACAAACTCCTGGACAAATCGCAATCAGGATTACAAAACGACCACGGCCCCAAAACAGCCCTCATTGCTGCCACAGACGACATATGCACCATTCTCAACTGTGGACAGACCGCCATACTCATCTTCCCTCCTCCACCTCTCAGCTGCCTTCCCCACCGTCTACAACCACACACTCATCACCAGACTCCAAGGACCTCATCTGCGGAGCCCAAGGAATCATCACTCATCCCCACACTTTTCAACATGTACATGACTCCTCAGGTTAACATCATCAGATCCCATGGAATCAACATAATCTCTTACAGCCAGCTCATTTTTTTCCTCTCAGATGACACCGTCACCACCAAGATAAACTTCAAGCAATACATGATCAGAATGGCCATGTGGATGAAAGAAAACAGCCTCAAGCACAACACTGACAAAACTGAAGTGCTGATCTTCAGGAATAAGAGCTCACCTTTGGACTCCAGCTAGGGGTCTACTGAACTTGGACCCACACCCAGCCAACCAAGCTAGGGACCTAGGCCGTATCCTGGACACCAACCTCACCATGAAGTCCCAGGTCAATGCTGGTACCTCCTCATGAATTCCACATCCTCCGCCTGTTACGTAAAATCTTTAAATGGCTCCCACTGGACACCATACCTACAATCACGTAGGCCCTAATCCCAAGCAGATTGGACTACTGCAATGCACTCTACGCTGGCATCCCAACCTATCTTCTTGATAGACTTTAAACCATCCAAAAAGCAGCCACCAGACTTGCCCTCAATGCCCCTTGTGACCCCTGGCACTGCCTTTGCGGCTCCTAGCATCAGTAGTGGCAAAATCAGTGCCAGGAACAGAAGCAACTCGTCCTTATGGATGTGGGTGCGGGCTTTACTCGCCTTGTTTTTTGTCAATTTATTATTATACTAATTATGAATAATATGACATTATTCGCTATTTAGTTTAATAAAAAATGGAGTACAAATAGCTGGTATATGACTTTCCCTGGCAGCTGAGGTAAGAAAAAATATGCTTTTAAATGTATGTATGTTGTGCGGGTACTTGCAGTTTTGAGTGTGTTTATGTAAGAGAGAGTGTGTGTATGTGTGAATGTGTGGTCAGAGTGTGTGTCTATATGTGAGTGTGTGTGTATGCTTGAATACGTGTGTATGTGTAAGCGTGTGCATGTGTAAGCATCTATATGTGTGAGTGAAAGTGTGAAGTCGCTTCCGTTACCCCTGGCATTTTTGTGAATTAGACTTCCATGGTTGTCACTTTCATTCTTTTTATTTTCACAGGCTTACATTTAAATTTACTGAGGGGATCGCCCAACATAAAGGATTGTCATCATATGCGGGTTGAACCATATCTAATTCTCTCTTTAAAATTAATGTTACTTAAGATTGAGTTATAACAGAGAGGACGTTCTTGGTCCTGAAGTATGCCACTGAGCCTCAAATGGGCAGAAACATTTTGACCGTTACTAGTGGGTAGAATTATCCACCACTCCGTTTTAACCCTGCCATTGGGGGACTCAATAAAACTGGCTATTCCATCCAGGAGGCAGTTGTAAACTTTACTATATTTATCCCCTCTGTACATAGACACTTGAATGCTTGGATTTGTAGAGCGCAGCTTATCACCTGTGTGGGTATCCAAAAGCTATCCATAGGCACGGGAGATTAAGTGATTTGCCCAGAATCACAGGGTGCTGAGCCGACACCAAGACTCAAACCTGTGTCGCCAGCTCTGAAGTAGTCAGCTCTGGCCGTTACGCCCATCCCCTCCTTTACATTTGTTTTTCCATATATAGGGAGACCATATGAGTGGCATAGAGGTACATCTGTGAATTATAACCCCGAAGCTTCTCATTCAATAATTGGGAAGTAGCTTACGTCCTTTCTATTTGGAAGAGTGTCAGGAGGGGCCCAATGATGAAGCATGCCACTCTTTGGGTGGCTGACGGCCTTCGTCCTTAAAACATTAGGTATCCTCACCCCATTATCTTCCTACACCCATACTGTCAGTTTAGGCATGTTTCTGTTGTGATTAGGAGGTTGAACTGACAGTTTAGACTAATCCAGACCCTTTTGTGTTAGACGAGAGGGGGGCAGAGTCCAATGAAGCATTTCAAAATGCAACTGCTGATTATTTTCTGAAGATTGGTTTTATTGAATGGTACAGGAGATGGTTCAAAACTTCCCTCAAATATCTCAATATTTCTAGTAGCACCCCGGAATATATTTTTTATTTGCACCAGTAAGTACATTTTTGACTCAATAGGGAGATTAATGTGAAGAAATCAGATATATTTCTCCAAAATTAAAAATAAGTACAATTTAATTCTAAAAACCTTTATAGACATAAAGTTTGTAGTTTGAGACAGCGCTGCTGAGAAAACTGTGTCTGAAAGCTCACTATATACAAAGAATGCGAGTTTCACTCTGCTGCACACACTCACACGTGCACACACACCAGATATTTTTTCATCATCTTGACTACACTAACTATTTGAAAATGAAAAGAATGGAGTAACAGCTGGATTACCGACTCCGAGTAGTGCAGAGTAGTGCACAAGTGTGTGAGTGATGTCTAGCATAGGTGTTGTACTGGAAGGGTTCCTTACTATGCTTAGAATAGGTTAGCCTTACTTTAATACTTTTCTAAGTTTGTATATTTGTTGTACAGTATAGCATACATGCAAAATTGTAAATATTTGGACAAATATTCTCTGTGCCTAGGAATCCAGGCCAGATCTTCGGACCTGCAGGAGTGCCTCTCTCGCTCTTTCTCTATTCCCTCACTCCCTTTCCCCCCTTTGCTTGTGTCTTTGTTTCCATCCTTGATCTAATACAAGAGAGGGAGTCAATCTCTAGGTAAAGAGGGAGGGATTGGTTTCGACACCAGAGTTGTATTGTATTGTAATTGCATTTATATAGCGCTTACTACCCCTGAGGAGGGGTCGAAGTGCTTTTTCAGCAAGTATCACGCTACTCCGGAGCCCATAAAGGATTAGTGGTGAATTAGTATAGTGTAATATGAAAAGTAATTTGAGTGGTGGATATGTTAGTCTGTTATTTGGATTGAGAAGGATAGTAGAAGGATAGAAGATGGAAAAGGTTTGCATTTATATAGCGCTTGCTACCCCTGATGAGGAAGTGATCTTGTGCGCAATAGAGAGTCTGTGACACAGAGTTGATGATGTTACTGCAATCGAGGCATGCCAGGACAAGGGCTTTCGTCAGCTTAACTCGGTGGATTGATGTGGAGAAGTGAGAAGATTTTTCAAAAAAGGAGAGTTGCATGTTTTCACACTTTTATGAGTCCTGGCCTTCAAACTTTGACCTCAGGCCCTTGGTTATTTATGTTTTGATGGCTCCATTTGAAGAATTAATTTGTTTTCATATTATCTTTTTAAATGTGGTTTCAGGCTATATGTAGTATAGCATATTCGTCATTGTATTTTAATGCACACGTCAAACAGCATTCACAAGTTTATTATTGCCAATTTTTGGGGGATTCCTTCTATGCAATATGCCGGAAAAGCACTGTTTACCACCTTCGTGTTGCTCACTGAGTAACGTGACCTTCTGTACAAGTGTTATCTCACACCTTTTCAGGGAGGGATATATTTTGTTAGCATAATAATTTGTTATTTGGTTTTCACAGTTGTAGAATATGTTTTCTAATATATGTGGGCATGGACCACTTAGTAGAAAGTGCATATCAAGCCCATGATCTGGGTGCAAAGTTAGAGAGGAGAAACAGTGGGAGCTGAGCCTGATCTAATTGGCCGTCATTGCTTTCGATACATTGGCTATTCTTTGTAAAAGCAGAGTAAGTTTAAAGGTAAGTGTGGGCTGAACACATTTCTGAGTCTCCCATGATAAAAAATACTTTGACCTGAAAGTGGACAATGAGTTCAAGGAATTCGTCCAGGAGGGTTGGGCTGTATCTAAGGGCCATGGGTGGGAGCTGGTAAACCAGTAAAGTAATTAATTAACTGTTTATATAGATGATGCCCTTTTTTAGACCTGCCTCATTGTGACAGCTTCCTTTTGTAAGTCTGCGAGCGCTGAGATACCCCTCCGGGGGTGATTCATGCGCTATATAAATACACGAATCAAATCAAATCAAATCATGGAGCTGGCTTCTAAACACTCAGGGCCTTATTTATGAGGCCTTATGCCGCCATTGCGTCACTTTTTTGTGACGCAGCGGTGGTGTAAAAAATGCACCACACTGTGCCCTATTTACAAAGTGACGCATCTAGGCAGATGCGTCACTTTGTAAAGCCCTGCGCTACATTATACCTGCGTCAGGTATAATGTATGCTGGGTGGGCATTCCCGCGCAATAAAGGCTCGTAGAAGTGGCGCAGTGAAATCTATGGGATGTCACTGTGTCAGTTCTACGACTTCACTGCATCCTTACGCCTGCTGCACAGCAGGCGCAAGGAGAGAAGCAGGGCATGGGACTTGCCCATGTGTAATGACACATTGCTGGAGTTGTGTCTGTTTTACGACACACCCCAGCAATGTGTCATTACTGCACCAACAGGTACATCGGGATTCCTGATATATCTGTTCAATCCTTGCGACATGGAGTGCCGTAGTTTAAATACGGCGTATCCATGGTGCCGAAAGAAGGGCGCAATAAAAAGTGTTGCATAGCTGTTTTCAACCAGCGATGCAACACTTTTCATCAATGATGCCCTCAAGGGTTTGGAGTGTGATGTTGTGGGCCAATTCTCTTGTATGAGTTACCTACCCCTCTCGGGGTCAGTACTTCAGGATGATGTTGTAGCCTGGAGAAAGAAAATTATTGAAAGGAGTAAGCGAGTTGTCTCCACACTAAGGTGTAGTAAGGTAACTAAATACTAATTTGCTTAAGACAATAGGTCATGGATGTCAAGGGTGTGCCTTAGGGTGGAGGGTTTGTTGACTAGGCCAAGTTTAAAGAGGGGGCTACAAGGTTGAGTGCAAGTGCCTGCAATAGAGTGGAATAGAGGGACCATCGTACCAGCACTGAAGGTGTACAATTCCCAGTGCAACAGTGCAGCCACCTATGGTGCAGGCGTGTGGGGCTATAATAAATGTAGCTCGTTGCCGGCTGAGGAAAATCGTGTTCTTCGTTGGATGCTGAACTCACCTCCCACTACTTCTAGCCATATCATACTCTCGGAACTAAGCCATGGCTTTATTTCGGACAAGATCCTTTTGGCGCCGCTTTTGGGTTAGCGTCTGGACGAATCCAGCCAAAACACTATGTAGAGATATCATCCTCGATTGTCTTAGCCTGGGCAAGGCTTTTTCTATTCCATGGCTGAGATATATCTGAGATACTTTTGCATCCTTGGACCTTTCTTCCCTTAAGACTGAACCTTGTAGCATAACTAAAGCTGACAAAATAGAGGTGAAAGCAATATTCCTTGAGTACTGCAAGGACTCAAGACTAAAAATCAAGCTAGCAAAACCCTCAGTTTTGAATTACTATAGATCCTCAGCCACAGGTTAATCCCCCCTGGATCTTACACAATGCGAGCGTGCACTCCTTCGTTTCAGGGCGGGTTCAATATATTGGTCCTTGTGTTTTAAAAGTTTATAGACCCAGAAGGGCACTTAGCATCCTTGTGCCCCTGTGACAATCGATCCTCACAATCACTTTTGCACTTTATGTTTTTCTGCAAATTGTACAGTTTACCACGTAAGCACTTTCTGAAACCCTTGTTATGCACACTAGGATTTCAGCAGTGTAGAGTAGCCTTGCTTCATTTACAGTTTCTAGGTTTCTAGGTTTCTAGGTGTGCTTGAAATTTGCCATCATGTTTGTGCCTTCTTGAAAGCAACCATTCAGGTTAGAAAAACTATGATAGGATAATTGCCTGAGGCCACTGCACTGTTTTACACTTCTCAAGCACATTTACTTGTTATAAGCATGTTGTAAATTTTAAAATGACCAAATATGAGCTGTTATGCTTTAGAGGAGATTAACTGTTTGTTCTAGTTTACGTTCAGGAAGATATACGTGCTGTACCCACTTTTAATAGTTGGCGTAAAGTAGAGGTGCCTCTTTCAAATACCGCGACAAAGGGGAGTACATAGCGGACCCTTTTTTTAGGCTTTTGTTCCTCTTTTTTCTGGCCCGACTGGATATGATATTACTTTTTTGGCACCTCGAATTCCTGAATATGAACTTCATCGTTGTATGCCGTTTTGAATCTGTCATCTGCTGAATCATGGAGTTTTTAATAGCATTTTTCTTTTAAACCATTTTAATCGACTGCTAAATAGTTTTAACTGATTAATTTGTATTGTATTTTTAATGCACTTTTATGGCCTTATCAGACTGAATAAAGATTTGAAGAAAACAAAAATTGAGTGAAATAGACAGAGGCCAGATTGCATAGTGTTTAATAGGCTTTGAGAAGAAAAGATATTGGGTTAGTCACTTCGTCACAAGGAGTTCATACTTGTTTGGACAACAGCAGGCATTGGAACACACCTGGAAGGAGTGAAGGGCTCAAGCTTGGTTTCTGAGACAGTGGAATTAGTAAAGTAGATTGGAAGAATTCGCGGTGCATACAAAAGAGGACAGTGGGTGAGGAGTTTCAAGAACCACAAAAGCACTCAGTAGGAGATGGCAAAGGAATTGATGAATTGGCGAACAAAGGAGTCAATGGTGGCACAGGAAGGGTTAGTGAACGGGAGTATAAAGCATTTTGGAAACATCTCTATGAGAGAGTGTGTTGGCAGCGCAAAGACTGGCATGAAATTCTATAATTACAAAACCTTAGGACACTCTGCAGTGTTCGAATGGGGCCATGAATAAATACCTCCCCTTTTGTTGAGCCTACTTGTATGCCTCCTTTCGAAACAGTGTGTCCTGCACTCTATTGTTGCAGATCTGGCACTTATCAGGGTTTATACCTCTGTCAGTGCTCCGGCAATCCATCCAGACATTTCAGGAGGCACCACTCATCCTTCTCTAGAGTTTATCCAATCACAGTTACATCATCCAACTGCATAAGGATTTCTAGAAGATGTATACCCCATTGCATGATTTTTGAAATAGTGTTAACTCTTCAGAGTGATCCTGGAGCATACTTATTATTTTCTCTATGTCGTCTGTCCACATTAGAATTTGATAGTCTCCACTTAACGATTCACGGCTCATTAAAACAACCAAATGTGCTGTCTACTTTGGGTACCCTTTCCTGCAGTGGCATAACGCAAAATGATGGAGACCCCCTGAAGAATGTAATGAGGGGCCCCTGTGTAGCCTACATCTCACAAATGTTCATTGCTCTTGGGCTGAATGGGGCCCCCAGAAGGCATTATGGTGAACTTTCCTTTTTAATGTTTACAAACATTTTTCCATCACAATTTATTTCATCAAGACAGAGAAGGTGGAAGTAATGTACTCTTAGACTCTTGATGATTCCAAGAATTTTGGAGTCTTTGAGATGACACTTGATATCCTCCATGTCTGCTGGTGCGATATTTCAACTCCTGAGACCTGTCCCACGCCCCAGTCACAAGTGGAGAAGGCATTTGCTCTGGCACCTGAAGTCTGTCTCAAACTTCTGCAAAGTTGATTATGAAGAATTATCAACGTGCATCTGGCTGATGGACTTTAACCTCATGAACACATCTGGCAACTACTCAGGTCTGCTACACTGTAAACATTTAAAAGCAATCACCCAGGTGAGTGCATCCTGGCAAATTGACTTGGAGTTCATGGATGCACAAACAGGTGCCCTGGCTGTTTCTTAGTTACAATAGTAATTTGTATTACAATGCATTGTGGATCTCCCAGTAGCACATTCTCAGTAAAATAGCTTTTGACTCTTTTGCAGGTTGCTGGTTCAATGGTGACTGCCTCGTTCCTAGTGGTCCAGACATCAGAGCTTTGCGTTTGACTTCTTTCTTGAGACAGGCCTTTCTGTCCCAGGTGTAAAGTTTGAACATGTGAGTGTATTTTTGTTCTGTGAGGTTTTAACATACTCCCTGGTTCTAAACAGGGCTGCATTTGTTTCAATCCATAACCTTACTATTCACATTTTATTCTGGGAAGATGACTGCCAGAAGGGTGAGTTCTTGATTCATCCCTATTATCACTTTAAGCACCAGTATGCAGACTAATAGGACTATCACTTTAAGTCATGGTTGGTTCTTTATATTGTTGTTGTATATTGTTGTTTCTAGATTAAAATTAGAGTCAGTCAATTAACAAATCACTTGTACTATTTACATATTGATCTGGCATAAGGATCCAATGAAGGTGTTTTTTAATTTTCCCATCCTTCATTTTGCTTGAGAGAGAGAGAGAAAATATATGTTTATTAAGACACTTTTTCGTAGTCCCTGCACTCAAAAATTTATAAAACCATCCTTCAATTAACTAAAAACTGTGTTCAAATCAACAATCAGTTCTTACTGAATACCATTTAAAATGCGATACATTTAATCAACTGTAGATTAAAGGATCCTTATATACAAGTAATAAACCAAGCTATACCAATCGCAATGTTACGAAAATTCATATTCGCTAAAAAGTTCATCACAAGCTGTCTCGTGTGAATGCCATATTTTACCAGGAGAGGTTTTTTAATTTGTTGCCACAAATTAAAGAATATTGGACAATCAATAATTATATGACAAATTCAAACATTTTGTATTTAATAACATAAACAGAGAGCATAGTTCTCCTTTATAATTGAACAGCGTTCTAGAACAGAGAACAAAGTATTACAACCTACCCGCAACTTTAGTATCTTTGGGGCACATACATCAAGCCTTTTACCGGTCGCAAACGGGCCGATTCGCAGAATCGGCCCGTTTGTGACCGGTAAAATGCCTTTTCCGATGCATCAAAGGCATTGCATTCGCAAAATCCGTAATCGCAATTTATGCGATTACCTAAGTTGCGAATGCATTTAGGGAATCGCAATTTGCAATTCCCTAAATGCGATGCATGTAGCATTTCCAAAATGCAACATTGCATTTAGGAATCGCAAATTACCATCAACTTCAAGTTGATGGTAATTTGCGAATCCTTTGAAAAATGCAAGTGCATTTTTCAAAGTGCCATGTGGCGCACACACATGCCCTTAGGGCATGTGTGTGCGGCACATGTGCACACTTACCTTTTTTGGGGGTGCATCAGGGGAGCCTTAGGCCCCCTAGCACCCTTGCAATTGCATTCGCAATTTGCGATTACCAATTTGGTAATCGCAAATTGCAAATGCATTCCTATTTATTCCTATGGGTCTATAGGAATGAATCGTAATGCATTCCCTAACAGCATATCGCAATTTGAGATTCGTTATAGGGAATGTTAAGGATTCGCAAAAATATTTGCGAATCCTTCATGCATAGGCATTTGCGATTACCAAATAGCGAATCCTTCAAATTCGCTATTTGGTAATCGCAAATGATTACCTTGATGCATGTGCCCCTTTGCCCTCAACCATGGATTGGGTAGGTTGGACCGATATAGACATGTATTTTCACTCTCCAATGTTGATAAAGTAAATGAAATTGTTTTATTTACTAAATATTTACTGTATAATTTTGAAGATACCTTTAGTACCGAAAGTGTTAGGGTTTCCTTAATTGAAAAGGTTCCCATCAGTTCTACCATAAAAGTAATGTTTAGCTCTTAAATCACTGATAGCCTCATCTAACTATGGAGCCCACTTCCTTTAGTTGCCCAAAACTCCCTCCCAACAAAGACAAAAGCTTTTTGACGCGTGCTCGCTGGAGGCAATTTATGAATGTATCTCAATGGGTGAATTTTCACTAACTTAACCCAGGAATGAGCCTTCCTTCTTGATGTATAGCCTGTATAATGGTTCCATTTGCGAGATTAAAGATAGGTTTCCAGCATAAGCTTTCGATACTTGCTCACACATCACCTCTATAAAGATATTACCTTAGATTCATAAAGTGCTATCGGGGGTATTTTTATTTCAGGTGTGTTCATTAAAGGAAAAAAGCGAGTAAACCCCACCTCTGCAATTGAATTTTACTAAAGATCTTGAAGTTAACAAGGCTCTACTCTTAATAGCTCTTAAATGATCTTTCCAGTTTAACGTTCTACTAAATAACATGCCCAGATATGAATAAGATCCTACTTCCTCCATTTGGCTTTATTTAAAACCCCCAAAAAGTTTACTATTTTCTTACTGAAAATCATTATTTTAGTTCTCTCAATATTTACAGTCATATTTTTTTTTTTAAATAGTCATTTAAACAATTGAGTTTACTTGCAATCCCACTGCTGTGCAATCCAGGATGATTAAATTGTGTACATAAAGCAGGCAAAGTATGTGAACCCCTCCCATGTTTAGCAAAAATGACTTGCTTTCTCACAGTATATCTAGTGAATCTGCCAAATAAATCCCAAAAAGACTGGAAGCCAGTACACATCCTTGTCAAAGACCATTTTGTATATCTATTCCCTTAGACTGTTTGCCTTACTGATCTAACTCTCCCTGGGCCTAATTAGATGAGTGTAAACCATTGATTAGAGAAAGTAAACCCAGGGAGATTTTCCATAGTTCTAAATGTATTCCACAGGCAGCCTCTGTACACTAAATCTAAAACTGTTCAAAAGTCTCTAAAGCAAACACCAAGGGGCCGATTACGAAGTCGTTTGGAAAGGCTCCGAATGGGATTCGGATTTTCCGAAGCAGATTCGAAACCTATTTTACCGACCGAATCGGACACATTTCCCACCGACCGATTACGATGCAAGGAAACCGTTCGGGCTGTCCGAATCGGTTCCGATCGGCATTCGGACAGCATGAGTTGTTCGGAGGCAAATCATAAAGCTCTATGGACATGGTTTCCAACTGAGCGATTATGATGGCCAATTCTGACAGCCGTAATGAATCGGTGTGCCCAACACAAAACGGCTGTCGGAATCTGACTTTGGAGGCCCGTGGCGGACCCCCCTTCACCCGGGGCCCTCCAAATGGGGCCCGTGGGGGTACCCATGGGACCCCTCTTTCCAACCATGCACAGTGTGGCAGGCACCATGAGGTGCACGCCACAGGGTGCAAGGTTTTCCCCAACCACCCCTTTTTTCAATGGGAGCCTGTGTTCTCATTCGGAACATAGGCTCCCATTGAAGTCAATGAGAGTCCGACCGAACGATGTTGAGAAGCATCGTAATCGGTCAGTCAGACTCGCAGAACCTGATTTGGTCGGACACGATTCCGAAATCATAATTGGCCCCAAAGTCTTTGATTTGGGACCATTGACTCTCGCACAAAAGCCCATAACACAAAGTAACGACGAATAGTGGAGTGGCCCTCACAAAAGCCCTTTGCTCTAATTCTAAGAGGTTTGTTTCATATACCTATTCCACTAAATGAGGCAATAGAATCGGAACAAAATTTTGGAGATTCATTCTATTGATTTATAATATTTTACTTCCAATCAATTCACCTTTTAACCATTGGCATAATCACAGCAACCATGCCATGAATCAGGAATAACCCTGGTTTGGAGCATCCTTTGGGAAAAAGAGGGAACATTTCTGCCTACTAACATCATCAAAACCTTTACTCAGATATATAGCCATAAAAGTGCATGAAACCATTACAATCAATAAAATATACATGCAATCAGTTTAATAAACTTTGTATGCATTCAGTTGATCTGTTAGCAAATTCCATTTCACTTCGAAAAATATAAAAGGAAGATAAAATATATATATAGTCCAATTTATAAAATCAATATACATTATATGGACTGTTATTTCATTAATCAGAATCCTTTTAACAAGAAGTCATCATTAGTAATCAAATTCCTAGTAGTCTGTATTTTAAAACAAATAAAGGCAGAGTCCCAGCAACTAACCCTGGTTGTTTGCTGTTCAAGTAGTAACTCTGCCCTCCTGGGGTGGGGAACAATTTTCTTAGGCAAAGGGAAGTAATACAAATTGGGCCCCCACTGTAACCAACAACCATGTCCCACTTGCAAGTTGATGAGAGGCCAAATACTAAATGATAGATAGAGTATCTCATTGATGACTTACCCTCGTATGGGGGCTGTATACTACCAACATGTACCTAATGTGTATAAAACACACTGGTCACTAAAGTCATTACTAGGACAGTAGAGATATTTATCTGTCAATCACATAAAGCAGCTAAGCATGTACTCCTTTTTGTTGCCTTACTCTCCACATAGATAACAAAAAGCGAGAGACCGCAAATAATAAAACTGCCTACTATAACTTTTCAGTAATCTAGTACTGCTCTATAATCCATTATAAACCAAATTATGTCATAGAGGGAGGATCCAATTCCTTCTAGTTCCTGAATAAGTTGGACAAAAGAATAATACATGTACCACTGTTTCAGTGGCCTCAGAACAAAAGGGACATCACCAGTCGACCTCCTTGGGGTCTCGCAGCTATTTAGCCTTAAAGGAGTGGCGCAGCAGTGCCCATAGTCAAAATTTCAAGTAAATTAGCTTTGCTTCTACAGGCTCAATTTCATCCAGAAAGTCTTCTAGTATATATTCATCTTTATGTTCAACAAAGGATACAGTAAGAGTGCCAAAATTTGACTGCCCAAGCAGAGTTCCATGTTTGTATTGCCAGTAACTACTCTGAATGGTTGTTTTAGATACTGCATTGACCTCCGGGTTTGCCCACAGTCTCTCAGACCCAATCTGAGTAAGGCACATTTTTATGTACATTATCGAGGGGACATTACTTGACCCAGTACTACCTAGTATTTCTGTAAGGCCCTGCCGATAGGAGGTATAGTTCTGGGGTCACCCACTATAAAATAGGCGTCAATCCTATTTTATCGGAATCAATCTTAACCCTAGGTCTAATCTAAGGGAAATGAGTGAAGTACTCATGGGAAGATTAGTCAATGATCGCATAAATCAGTTTTCAAAGGCCACCAGGGCAGGTGCATCCTTGAAACCCCAGAGCTCTGCACCATAAAGGAGATACTTGGAGATTATAGATTTGTAATGCTGGGGAGATTTTACGATATTGAAAACCTCACTGGATCTCCACTATGCCCCCAGACTGTTGTTCTAGATTTAGCTTGTGGTGGATAATATGGGCTTGCCTGTCAAAGTGCTCTGCTAAAGTTATCCCCAGGTAGTCAAAGGTATGAACCCTCTCTAGTGAACTGCATTAAGCAAATGTTTAGCTTTTTGTACATTTGTAGAGATTGAAAACCATATACTTAGTTTTTCCAATGTTAATCTCCAGGCCCCTCTGTTTTCAGAAGCACTCCAAACGATCCAATAGTTTTTGAAGCCCCATGGGCGATTTAGATATCAAGAGTGTATCATCTACAAACTGGAGGACCGAAAACCTGACATTAGCTAATCTCACCCCATCATTCTCGCACGTCTCCAGGTAAGCTACCAAATCATTGCTAAACATGGTAAACAGAGTAGGGGCAAGAATGTCCCCTTGACGGACACCCCAGTTTACTGAGACTGGTTCTGTCGGCTCTCCAATTGGCCCTGACTTGCGCGTAGTTGTTGCAATGCAAGCTAATATTTGCATCTAGAAATTTCTTCGCAACCCTGAAATCAGACAGCACCTGCCACAAAGTGGCTCTTGGTATTAGATCAAATGCAGGCTGCAAGTCTACATATACCACATATACGCGTGCGCCCACCAGTGTAACAGTTTTCCAGTAAAGCAACTGAAGGCGGAACACTTGATCAATAGTGCTTGTACATTCCCGAAAACCCACTTGTAGGGGTGAAAGGATACAAGAGGAGGATAACCATTCATGCAGCCTGTCCAAAATAATCCTACTGAATAATTTTTGGGCACTGTCAATTTGGCTGATCGGGCTATAATTAGATGGAAGTGCCCTGGAGCCCTTTTTGAGGATTGGGATAATCTCTGCCTAAGCCCACGTTGGAGGCAATGGTTCTCCTCTCAAGAGGGCATTAAAGAAATAGAAAATAGGGACACCAGATGTCTTTTTCAGCACAAAATAGATACCCATGGATCTTATCTAACACAGAAGCTTTGTTAACAGTGATCTGTTCTATGGCTTTATGAATTTCAATGAGAGCAATGTAAATGCTACCCTGATTTAATGTACTCTTCTCAGCTTGCCGTTCTGCTGATTAACTAGCCCCAATGATTCTGAAATGGGTCTAGATTTCATCTCCAATGGCCCTTCCGGGTCACTCTGGGGGAATCCCAACTCAGGCAGAGAGGAATACAGATCCGTAAAATGGTCAGACAAATCAACTGCTGAGTTATTGTTTTCTATAAGGCATTGTCCATCGGTACATCCAGTGACAAGAATGTTCCAGAAGAAGTCATGGTCCTTTGCCTTTATGTCACTCAACATGTTTGCCCATCTGTCGTTCTCCCATTCTCTTTTGGCAAAAGTAGTGGGAGCCCTATATATCCGTCTAGCTTCTTGGATCTGAAGACTATTCTGGATTTACATAGCCTTGGAGAGATCCTTCTTGTCCGCTCTGCAGGATTTAATACACCACGAGGGCTGGGATTTTCTCCCTACTGATCGCATAGTCTCAACAAAAAAATGGTTCCTAAGAGTCAAGAATATTTGATTGTGGGTGTCACTGACTCTATCCAGAGAATCCAGTTCTTCAAAGTATGGGGCCAACAGGAGCATGGCTCCAATACCATTGGCAACCACCTTCTAAACCTCTCCCAGTAAATCCGGAGACCGCACCATAGCGCTCCATTTAATTCTGTGAAGATTGTTGGTTAATCTTAGCCTTCTATCAAAATGTTCAGTATATGTGCTAGGTAAAGTATTTTCCAGTGGCCTAAGAGTGAGGTCAAGGGCATTATGATCGCTATCTTGGCGAGGGGTTATAAGCATGTCTACCAGGTTGGGCCACTGTCTACTATCTAGCAGTATGTAATTAATAAGGTTAGTATTGTTCATACGATTCAACGTGTTTCCCCTCTTTATCTGAGGCCTTTCTACCATTGCAAGTGAGTATGGCGTGATTTAGGGTAAATGCGTTAAATTGAACAGCTGCTGCAGACCATTTCTTGATAGGGTGGATTGTAAGCCCAGGGATTGACCAAACATGGTCTTCCTCACATGGTCTGCCTCATCATTAGAATCCAAAGGTTCAAACTTACAATTAAAGTCCCGTGCAACGATTTTATTTATACCAACAGGAAAGGCCGAAAAGTGTGAATTCAAGAGATCTATTACTGGTAACTCAGAGTTACTACCCACTGATCTACAGTATACATTATAATTGTGGTAAATGTATTTAGCAGGAAAACGCAGGAAATCCAGGGAACCCAGATCAATCTCCTTAATCACACAGGACAAGGTGGTTTTCACCCAAATTGGTAGCCCACCTGATGGCCGTCCCTCCCCTGCTGAAACAGCAGCCTGGCTAAATTTGACAAATCCAGTGCGAAAATGAGGGGACAAAGACCAGGTCTCCTGAAAGAGACATATATCAAACCTATTGATGAACTGACAGCAATCTGGGCATGTTAGTTTTGTAGGTAGCCCAGCTAGATTCAAGGATACTAGCTTCATGGTGGAAGCTGTAATGTAATTGACAAATGCCCGACTAGGAAATATAGAGGTGAACATGCTAGTATCATCAGTGAGGTTAGGTAATGAGATAAGATTGCAAAGATCCCCTAGCTTCTCAGTCCCTAGGTTAATAGCTACACAGTTGCTGAGCTTTTCTGTAAGTACCAAATCAGGGAGATTGAGCTGGCCCAACTGATTGCCCAAGGGATGAGAGACTAGTGACACCCCCTCACTCCCCTTAAGATTATGCAGCCCAGATCAACTGCCATATGTCAATCAACTTCCTCCACATTGCTAAATGCCTGAATCGATTAGTTAGAGGTAACGCAAATGCAGGTCGCATAGTCAGGAAGCTCCTGGTCGTAGGGCATAAATGAACAGGTAACATACTGACATTGGGTTGAGGTGTACAGAAATAACCAAGGGACACAAGTTGGGGGCCTTCAGACTGAACTGTGTTATCATGATAAGATATTAACAAAAAGCGCACAAAATGGGGCGAATGGAAATTATAATCACACAGTCCCCTTTGAAGTCTTTCACTGAACGTCCAATCCAGGCTACTCAAGTTACCATGATGATTTCTTTGGATGGGGTGTTTATGTCCTTCTTGTTAACCCCATGCCCATGAACACGCTTGTTTCTTTGAGATTTTTGTGACTCACGCGTTGTAGGTTTTAGAACATTCTTAAGCACCAAAACAAAGGGAGTGGCTTCAGAGGGGAGATCCACGTGAGGTAAGGAAACATTGTTTGTCAGCTGTTGCAAACCCTGGCACTTCCCCGTTGAAATGTCCACCCCCATGGTAGGTGTTGGCGCTAACAACCTTACCAGGAGCTCATTATATGTCCTTTGCACTGGCTCAGAATCATGATTAATTCACAGAGGCACAGGAATACATTTTTGCTGTGTTGCCTTCGCAGAATAATTGATCAGCTATTTATTCGCAATATTATTAGCACCATGGCCAGTGGTGGAAGTAGTAGAATTAGAAGGGGTAGGGGTGTCGATGTTAGCTGCCTCAAGAATCTCCATTAATGATATCACCAAAGATTTTAATTCAAAGATTTCAGTCTTAAGGCTATGTAGCTCAGAAATTACGGCCTCACTGTTAGTAAAATTATCAGGCGTTGGACTCGCACAAGAGGGCTCTATAGGGGTAGGGGTGCCTCTATGTTGGTAAGTTCTCTCACAAACAGGCTCACTAAATCCTTCAAGAGTTCTTTCCATAATGGGATTAGTATCTGCTGGGGCAGTTAGATTCCCTCTGTTTCCAAATTTCTGGCTGCCAACAGTTTCTACAATAACGTCGGATGAAGGATTATCTGTACCCCTCAATGGCGTGCTCTGGCCTCTGTGGCCTTTAACCGCCTCTCTCATTTCTTAGGCACAGAAGTAATTACCCTTGAGGTGAGTTTGCCTTTAGTACGCTGTGGAGCTTTACTAAAGATATCATATTGCGGCTGATTATGGGGATTAGATGAAGTAGAAGGAACTCGAGGGAGAGCTGTTGGTATATCAGATAGAAGAAAATCAACTTCCTCAATAAGTGTGTCGATATCTCGAATGAAGCAGTTAGATACGACGCTCCGGGCACTTTCCTATTTCTCCTGTTAGCAGTGGATCGTTTGCCTTGTGTTTCCCCATTTATATCATAAAAAAAACAGAATGCAATCAACAGGAAACGCCAGGCTATTAATAATATCAATCACCAACCATGTTAGTCGCCGAATGTGAGGGCAGTAAGGCTCTGTCAAAGAACCAACAGTGGTGGCCCAGCCCAGCCTCCTCTGATCTCTGACGGGGACAGATGGGCTCGCTCTTGGACCAGTCTTCGCCCGGGCACGCACCCGGACGCGTCCTGCACATGTACCGCACCTGCGGGTATGCTGCAGGCTTTTAATCACATTGGCCCCACCTCCTGGACTTTCCAGTGGGCTTATGGTAATTACAGTCCCTGCTCATGGCTCACAATGACAACGGCAGCATCCCCCGGGTGTGCAGCAGGCTTTCAATCCCGTTGACCCCGCCTTCTGGACTTCTCAACAAGTTTGTGTCAATTGTAGTCCCCGCTCACAATGACAGAGGCATTGCCCACCAATTTATATTTGTCTTTAGAATAATTGCAGGAATATTATCGGGCCTGAAGCTCTGCTTAGCTTTAAAAGTTCAATAGTATTTTGCATTCTTTTCAAAAAGAAATAATTCAACAGTTCATCTACTGGGACATTCAATGACACCTTCACTGTGGAAGAGCCGTATACATTTTTCAAATGTAAAAACACATTTGTTATCCAGAATGAATCAGACCAGAGAGTTGAGTTCAGTTTTAAAGGAGTTATTCACTACATGCCACATTATGCTGGATACCATTCTGTAGGACAAGTCATCTGATACCATTGGGTAGGAAATAACACACTTTTTTTTATTTAAGAATGCGCTTATATTCCATTTCCCCTCTCTTTACTTTGAGGCTTTGCACAGATCCAGAATCATATTTTAAACCTGTCTCCATTTTACATCTCAAGGTTTTTAATCTATGACAGACTGAATCAAACCAGTTTGAACTGGACTTTGATACAGTTTCATATACTTGAGGATTCATCACCTGAGGACCTGCTAGTACATTATTCAAAAGTGTGGAGTACTTATTCCCTTTATTTTCCTTCATTTCAAAATCATTTTTTCTAAAGCCTGGAAATCTGTTAATGTCCGGATATGAGATGCGTCCAACCGAGACATAAGTCCTCCAGTAGATTCAACTCTAAAAGGGAGCACTCTATTGACAGCCTGAGACATCTCCAGATGAAGTCTAATGATCACAACCCTCCCATGCTAAAACCTTAAAACGTTCATAAAGTGCAAATTGATATGCCAAAATAATCACATAATCAATTTGGGGTCCCCGGTGGCCAACACAGAAGGTTTGCCTAGTTGGAGACTCTGAGGCAAACCTATTCAAACAAACCACTCCAGTTCTTGCCATCCAGCTTCAAATGTTTTCAGCATTTTTTGTTCTATCACAAAATCGAAAAATGGCAGGCGGAACTCAATCTAACTCCAAAAATTCATCTTAAAATTCAAGGGCCATACAAGTCACCAGTTTTGAGTTAGATTTGTCTGCAATTGTAATTATAGTGTCCGGATAAACTTCCGCAGTTCTCTTAATCATCCTGTCAATTTTGTTCAGCACATTTAACACATTTGTATGAACAGATAATAGCCTAATAGCTGACTGCCAAGAGCTATACTGATTGTTAAAGGCCCGGGCCCGAGTTATAGGCCCAAGCCACAGCCGAAGCCATATGATGAGGGAGAGGGCCTTTAACAACAGGTATAGGTCGAGGCAGAAGGGCTACAAGGCAATTATAACATTCAATCCACTGAGGATAGAGTTGGAGACCCCTGATTGGGGCTCTGATGAAAAGGTTCTATAAATCCATCACACATGCTCTAAATACCATCTGGCATGTCATACATTTGCGAATATTTGTAAACTTTTACTTGAAGTAATTGTTTCAAATCCACTAAGATTTCACTTTACCCTCCTTTCTCTTTTCATGCTGCTCGGCCTTCCACGATGAAGCCCAGAAACGTATTTTAAATTCTGCTATCTGTAGTATTGTTTTTTACATTTTAGTTTGCCAACGAATATTGTAGCTTTGCTCATTCAGGCTTGCTTAAGTTTATTCTTAATTACTCATTTCAAGTACTTACATTTGATATGCAATATTGTAATCACTATTAAAAGGTTTTGCCTACAATAAAGCTTGACTTGGTCCGATTATAGACATATTTTTGTATGCTATTAATTCCATTTATGTAGTGCCAACCACATTGCAATGGCATCCTAGCACATTCTTTACCTGGTTGCCCTTGCATGTGTATTTGGGAAGAAACCATTATTTGACGGTGTCTGTTGTTTTGTTAGTGATGGTGTGTGTGGTTATTAGAGATCTTGTACAGTGTTAACATTCGAAAGCATCAAGTGTGACGAACACTGCGTTTGAGCTTGGCAAATGTTTTCTGTGAACAGGAGGGTGTGCTGAAGAAGGACATTCCATTTCTTTAATTTTTAGGGCCAAAACGTATTGCGTTCTATGCAAGCATCACAAGCCAGACTGGAGCCTAGGATGTGATGTGAGCCTGATGGTGCATTGTGTTTATCTAAGAATATCTCCGTGTTTCTAGGATTGGTGTGGTGTATGACAGAGCTGTTGATTTAGCCCGTTTTTCAGCTACATGGCTTTGGTGCCATGTTGTGTGAGGTTAACGTGTAAAGTGCTGTCTGATTATGGCAATTTGCAGGTGAGACTGGAACAAAGGCGTGCAGTGTTATTGTCGGCTAAAGAGTGCTGTTAGCTGTCTTATGATGGCATATGACGAATATCGTTCTTTTGTTGGCTGCAAATAGTAAGGGTTCTCTACAACAGGCACCGCTGGCAGCGGTAAGACTGGTGGGGTGAGGCGGGGCAGGGGGGGGGGAGTCAATATACGACGGGAAAGGCTAAATAAAATAAATAAATAACTAAAACCACTTACCTTGCGCTCGACGCATCGCCCGGCGAGCGCAAGGTAAGTGGTTTTAAATATTTATTTATTTTATTTTCCCTATCCGGCCGTATATCGACTTCCCCCGGAAAGCCCCAACGCCTCACCACTCTTTCCTGTATTGGCCGTGCCTGCTCTACAATGTATTAAATGCGGCTTGTCTGTTGGATTTGGGCACTGAATGTAGTTCGAGAAAACCTGGACAGTCTCTTAAACAAGAATCCTTTGTATATAATAGTGTGGTGTTGATGATTTCTGAGAATGAGTAATCAGCCTTTGGTTTGGCGTGTGGAAGAAAAACGCGATGAGAAAAGCACGAGGACAGGCAATGCAGTTATGGCACTCAAAGGTGTACAAATCCGATAACCTTAGGAAATACGCAGGGCACAGCCACTGCCCATTTGGCTGTAGGATTTATCTTGTGCTCCTGGTGCCCAATGATATTGTATTATGTTACCCCGGGTGTGATAAAATAAGTGTAGAAAGTTGCTGTGCAGCCAGTGTGTCGGTGGCTTGCCTGGACGAAACTTCATGTTACGTTTGTTAGGTGAAATTCCCGAAATTATACCATTACGGCACTTTGCGTAATTATGCGCCATTCATGTAAAAATTCACTGTAAATGCCTGTTACCATGAATGCACAGGAACAACAGAACATGAGCAGTTGCTAACAGTGTTTTTGTTTTTTGCACTTTTTGGAGCGTAAAATGTGTCCTTGAATCAAAATAGAGGGCAAATTGACGGATTTTGTATTTCACATGATTACACATAAATTTCACATGATTTTGCTGGCATTTCACATAATTACGAAAAAGCAAATTACGCAGATTTCACACACCCTTAGTGAGTGAAGGATGACCATTTGGCTTTAGGATTTCAGGGTACCGGGTCACCAAGGAAAATTATATCATGTTATGTAACAGAGTGGGTGTAGGGCAGAACAGTGGAGTGCATTGTTGTATGTAATATGTCTGTGAGGGAGAATAACATAGCAGACACAGGAACATTAGAAAATGTGAATGGGTGAAAGAGTGAGTGGTTCAAATGATTGAACGAGGGGGTAAATGAATGGATTAATCCTGGTGGGGATTTAACAGGGCAAGGACAAGTAGGCAGGAGTGCCTGTAAAATGGAGTACAAAGGAGCATTGGACACAAAAACCACCCTCTCTTCACTGTTCTACAGGTGCATCAAATCTGAAGCTAGCTATGCAATCCTATAAATGCCTCCCGCCTGAGAGATCAGTTAGTTGCATTTTGGAAGGATAACGGGAATGCAATTGATTGGCATTTAGAGGATTTTCCATTACAATCACACTCTAAATAGGAACCACGGGGGTTAATGTAGAATCATGTAAGAATGTGCATACAATGGGGTATAAAAAGTAAATAAATCATTGTCTCGCATATATAATAGTGACTGCTGCAGCGGTTTACCTTACTAAGGGCCTGATTACGATGGCGGTGAACCTGCGGCAATGTTAAATATAGCAGATGCGCCTGCGCTGGTGGCGGTCGCATCGTAATTACATGTGTGGGACCGCTGCCTTATAGGTGGGTGGTCCCCATCCCCGGGACGATGGCGGACGGACAGAAGTAAGTCCACCATCGTAATGCTCAATCTGCGTTGAAACGTTGGGGTTCTTTACTTTGGTTGTTTTAATATTCCTGAAATTAATCTTACATGAATCCCTCTTATGATTGTAAGGAACAGCTGTCACAGACTCCAGACTCACAGGTGTGTGGTGTGATCCTCTGCAGTTCTTCAGGTTGAGCTGTGATTACCAGATTGGTGGTGTGGTTGGAACCTGAAATCGATACCTCACTCTTCAACCAGTCTGAATCCGTAAAGTGGTATGGACAAATTTTGGAAGTAATAAACAGCAATTGTTTTCATTTTCTGTTATCAAAAATTACAGTGAAACAATTTCCGGGAAGATCCGTGGGAGGCTTTTTTACAGGCAGCTATGCTAATTTGACTATTGGTTACTTTGAGAAACAGCATGCTTGAAAGCAAGACTTGGAGAAAATAATATCACACATCTAGGTCTGGCTGCGTTATATAAATGATTTATTTCTCATAAGGAGTGGTAATGACTCGACTCATCTATCATACCTAAATACCATATTATGAATTTATCTTTTTCTTATGACATCAGTGCAACAGAGAAACAATTCTTGCACTGAATGACTTCAAATGCTGATAATGCAGAAATTAAGGTCTAGTTCTTCTGCAAGTCTACATTGTTACACTCAATTCTGTCATCAGAAAATTTCCGCCTAGAGCACACTTTGAAAAGTAGTCCCTAAGAAGAGTGCATGAGCTGTAAATAGAACTGCAGAAATAATGAAAGTTTCTTGAAAACCGCTGAAGATATATTGCAGAGGTTTTCCAAACGAGGGTATAAAAAGAAATCATACTACTGCATATCAAAAAGTTCTAAATGTATCTCACTCATCTCTAGAGAGACCAAAGAATTATGTAAGTGAATATAATAACGTCCCATTTTCACGCATTTTAATAATCGGAGTAGGAAAATAAAGGTTGATAAAGGTTTGAGCCTTTGATCAACCCTCGCTCTCCTAAAGCGCAGCCGCCAGCCTGAGCAGACACTAGTGCGCATGACTGAGCTGGTCGGAAAAATTCGCCGACCTTCACCAGTCATGCGCACTTGTGCTGCTGCCTGCCCCTGGTCTGACATGCATGTCAGTCAACATGACGCCGGACCGCCCACCCCCTTCAGACTCTGCAGGGGGTGGGCGGTCCGACGTCATGCTGACTGACATGATTGTCAGTTCTCCCTCGGCGTCTCTGAACTTAAGTAAACTGAGAGTTTACTTAAGGTCAGAGACGCTGAGGGAGCTGCGGGCGCGGGCGGCTTGTGGGGCAACGCCCCAGCGCCCTAATGGACGCACCGCCACTGTCCAGAGGGCAGTTTAACATAACAGTCAGAGGAATTTGGTGATTGCGGAAAGGGAAACTTACACTCGCAACGTCCCATGAAAATACTATTTCCAATGTCATAAGCCAGTCCATGAGCAGTATCATCATGGTGGACAGATAGCAAGAGCAACATCCCCTGGTCGAGTAAATGCACATTCTTGTTCGAGAGTGGAACAAGCATGGTGACATTGGCACATTCATGAATGAGGTGCCCAGGTTGGGGGTAGTTTGTAGACAGGTGTTCTTCTTCGTCAAAGGTGATTGGGATCATGGGCACCTCTCTGTTGGAATCACTAAAACGATGGCTACATATTCAGCTACAATAGAAATGTATATTCTGTTTATTTTACTCTATAAAGTGCAAAAACATATTGTCAGTGCAGAATAAGGGTTTGTCCTGGAGGTGAGCAGGGCCGGACTGGCTACCGGGCTTTCCTTCATAAACAATGCAAAACAAATGCTTTAAAAAGTAGGCTTTAAAGCTATTTGTTTTGCATTGTTCATTTGGAAGCGCCTGCAGCTCCCCAGCAATAACATCGTCCCCTCTGCAGTGAACCTGGGCCCCACCCTGCCACCCCAGCAAAAAACGCCCGGTAGCCAGTCCGGCCCTGGAGGTGAGCAGCAGGTTTGGAGCAGTTGATTGCTTCATGCTTGCTACCCACACCCTCCAGACACAACCATATGGTGAGCCAACCAAGCAGCCTCACAGTGAAGAGGGCTGACTAGACTATGGTTCTGAGCTGTGGGGATATGTAAACATGGAGATTCTACAGCTATTGGAAAATGCTTTTTAAAAAAATCTTCTTGCGCTTCCCAATAGCTGTTCTAACTTTGTATGTCACTCAGAGTTGGGCGCACAGTATCTAGCAGATTTGCTAAAGGTTCAACCTGTTTTACTTTGGCACAAAGTTTGGTCATAGGACTATACATAATTTAACCTTGTCATTGCAAAGGACATTTGTGGTTTGGAGCACGCTCTAAATATTCCATGGTTAAAATTCATCAAGCAATTCCTGTCTGACATTGGCCATCCCGAATACTATGACCATCCAGAAACCTTGAGAAATATCACAAGGAAATCGCTAAAACTGGAATGTCTAACTCTTCTTGAGGAATTGAGGTTGTCTGTTGAACTGGTTAAACCCACTGTCTTTTATAATCAAATGATCTTGACCACATTTTTCATGCAACCTTACTTAGTTAATGTTCTTAATGCCCAGCACAGATTTGTCCTGACACGCTTCAGACTTGACATTTTTTATCGATTGACGAGTTTTCCTAATACCAATAATTGGTCACGTGAATTAATGCATTGCCCCTGTGACATGTCAAAACAATCGACCATGCATATTATGTTTTTTTGTACATTTTATGCAGACTTGAGAAATTCTTTTATTAAGCCAGTAATGAAAATCTTAAATTTTAAACAATGTAGACCGGCTTTTTTATAACTAAACTACTCCCAGATTTGTATACATGTGTGGTTTTTGCACGATTTTTATGGGCTGACATCTTCCGTAGGAAGACATTGTCCGGTGAGCAGATCACTGCTGCATTATCTTAAATTGTATTTGTATTTTTATCTCTCTGCTTTTTAAACAATTCTTATTTATTTTTACTGTATTGTGTTCTGTCATGTATGCTTTTATGATACACTATGTGAATCGAATAAAGTTTATTGACCTGACTTGGAAAGGGATCAGGTACCTGAGAGTACTGAGGTCACAGGCCATGGCCATGGGCAGCAGGAGGTGCTGCATTTAGATGATGTTGCTATGCAGCTGAGTGAACTAGGGGCACTGTGAGGTGCGGGTGCAGGCGGGCTGGGACTCGTGGCAGATGTATGGTCAGGAGCTCCTTGGATTCCAGGAACTGTGTCACTTTGAGTAGCATATACGTAAGCTCTTTGGATCCTGGATTCGGGATAAGGGACTCAACAGCTTGGGGCATATAGAGAATAACTGCAGATTTGTAAAACAATGCAGTCCTTTTGGCATCATGATCAGAAAAGACACTAACTCGGGACACTTTGCTCTCAGTGGATAGATGTCCAGCACATTTGACAACTGCAACTTGGGAACTGGAGGGCATGTTTTACTTAAGGCCCAATCCTAATAGGGCACCCACAGAAGGGAAAGGAACCCTTTCTGAATTCAGAGAAGCCCGAAAACCTGGGCTATTCGGAAGGCTTACTTAGAAACAGTGAAAATGGTTAGAGTTTTATGTACAGCTAAGTTACAGTACCGAGTTACCTGTTCAGCTACTTGGCAGACTGGACATGCAGTAAACATCAAGACTCAATCTCTTTGTGTACAGCACAGACAGCAAAGCTGGCAACCATAATTCCTTTATCATTCCTGAGACATAAACGATTGACATAATATGAAAAATCACAATTTGGTAATGGTAAATGATTGATGTTGATAAGTGGTTTGGTCAAATGGTCAATAATCATAAGACAATCATGCAGTTCCCCATCAAGGGCAGTGGGGAAAACAGATTCAGGGTTGAAAACAGGACATCATGCTGACAACCATCACATGGAAAGGTGCTGAGTTGTAGTGGTCAACATTAGTGCAGGTACAGCATGAGGTACAGCAAAAGGATGTATGACATTACAACATATACCTTTACCATGAATGCCTTTAGCACGCAGCCTTTACCACACGTCTTTATCATGCATGCCTTTCCACACATTTCATTCACTAGAATTAAAACTACTTTTGCCATGCATACCTTTACCACACATGCTATTACCACACACGTCTTTTCAAAGCATTTTTTTGCAAAACAAAATATTCAAATGGTAACTTGAAAAATAACTTAACCTTATAAACGTACGCTATCAATAGTTTTACAAATTATTAAAAAATACAATTTCTTTTACATAGTTTAAAATGCCCCAAACAAGATGACGGACTACTATACATGAGAAGGTCATGATTAAAACCTTAAAATACATATATCACTTAAATTATAGGTTTAGTCAAGTTTTTAAAGTAAAAAAATAAAGCTTTCAAACACATATTTTAAAATTAACTTAGAGTTTACCTCAAAAATAGTATCATTACAGGCATCCACCATTTTTTAATCATTGTATCATTAACCGCTGAGGTGACTAGGTAAACAGCAGCTACTGCCTGACTGACTTAGTTTTCAGACTTTCACCTGTTGCTAAATATAAGCATTACTTCAGCTAAAAAAGAATACTTGAATCAAAACCAATTTTCAGAAATCATTTCTCTTAAAAAAAAAATTCTAGAGCTTGTCTGAATATTGTTAAAATAATTTACTCAGACCAAGACATCAATGGTTTTGTGAGAAAACAAAGCAAGAATAACATTTTTACATTAAAGTAAGTTATTTGTAAACACATGGATAAGCACTGATTATATGATATACAATAATATTATTTGATCTGATGTTTAATGAGGATTTGCAAACCAATAAAATCTGTTAAAAAAAAAGTAAGTTATTTGTAAAATGTTAATGTACTTTTACAAATAGTACAGATGTTCTTAAGCAAAATATTATAGTTTGAAAAAAGAGTAAAAATATTAAGACCATGGGGAAAGGTACTGGGCACTGATGGATGGGGGAGCAGATTTACTATTCCCAACTCTGCCCGGTGCCAACTCGGTGATGGTGTTGGACACTTCACCTTCCCCAAGTTTCCAACTCAGGAAAGGTGCTGGACACTTTGAAAGGACAGATTTACTATTTCAACTCCGCCCTGTGCCAACTCAGGGAAGCTGTTAAACACTGTTAGGGGGAAGATATACTCTTCTCATCTGAGCCCTGTGCCAACCCAGGGAAGGTGCTGGACAATGGGAAGGGGGGAGATTTACTATTTAAGCCCGCCCTGGGACAACTTGGGGAAGGTGCTGGACACTGGGAAGGGGGCAGATTTACTATTTCAACTTCACTCTGTGCCATTTCACAGAAGGTGCTGGACAGTGGTAGGGATAGATATACAGAAAAACCATCTCAAATACTGAAAAAATAATCCTTCATAACAAGTTCCTCAACTAAACACCAATAGTCCAATCCGAGACGTAGCCCTCTTCACTTTTATTGCACAACGAAGGAAAATAATTTTGACATCTACCATCAGGAAAATAACCTTTAACATATTTTCTCCAACAGAATTCCATCAACTAACAATATTTCTTTCTTTAGTTCAATGAAAAATAATAACCGCATGATTTACAGGCTAAAGGAAAACATGTAAAACATTTTCAATGCATATTACCAACCTGTTTTCTTTTTTCTGCCTTTCAGAATATTAACATGGAAAATGCAAGGCAAGCTACACACCTGTCCTAAGAGAGGAAATAAACTTCTCAAATATGTTGGGTGCCTTTATTGTAAAGGGAAGCTTACTGAGCCTAGGAATCATTGGAGCTGTGTACTATTACTCAACCCATTGAAAGGGAGAGCTGTTAGACTTGTTGACTTAGTTGAAAGAACCACCAAGCCTAACCACTCTGCCTCTGCAACAGAGTGTGAAGTAAGAGAAAATGTACAACACATTAAAGTACTTGGTACCACCTCCAATGAACCCTGTGGCTCAATATTCAGGAAAATTCCTAATCTTAGAAGTATGGTGAAACATGCAATGTTGGTGAGTAATCTCCAACTGACAACTCCTCATACTAGCTCTGATATAACCAGTCCCCCAGAACTCACAGTCTTTCAACCATGAACCGTTTCTTCTCTATGATGATGAATGAGATAAATGTATATAGCGCAGCACATTGCAGAAGGGCGTCAAGCCTCTGATAGCCAATCCCAAGAGTAACCCTGCCCATGGCCTGATCACAAAGGGTGAAAAGGCAATGTTACAAGGAGAAGAGTCAGATTTTTGAGGCCTTCCTAAAGGGCATATGCAAATTCATACTGGTCAGATGGAGGGGGAGGGTATTCCAAAGTTTGTCAGCCGCAACCAAGACAGCTCTACATCCCCAACTCTTTCACCACACTCTGGGGACAACCACTAAATTGTGGGCTGCCGATCGGAGAAGTCTACTTGGGGAGTACTAACGAAACATGGATTTGATTCCCCCCGGGCTAGCACTGTAGAGTGCTATATGAACAATGCATATGGCCTTGAAGGTGACCCACTTCTGCACAGGGAGCCAGTGGAGTTCATGCAATCCTTTGAGACTGACATGTATTTGGGGATGCCTAGCGTTATCCTGGCTGCTGCATTTTGTACCAATTGCAATTTGGCAAGGGTTATCTTCTTCGTGTCCAAGAAGAGTGTGTTGCAATAATCAATCCTGGATGAGATTAGTGCTAAGGCCACTTGTTTCTGTGCCTGGTAGGGGGTAAATGGAAAGATCTTCCACATGATTCTAATCATCAAGAAACAGGACACCACAGTACAATTGACCTGGAAATCCTAGGACAGGTCACTGTTCAGGATGACTCCTAAATTTTTAGCTTAGTTAGTAGGGATGGGCAGTGTCCCCAGGCTGTCTGGCCACCAATTCTGGTTCCATAGGGATGACTGATTCCCAACACCCTCCAAAATGTATACTTATCTCTGCAACCCTTCGTACTACAGTTACTCTAGAAAACATTTACATTTGAATGATGGATGGCACCTTTAAATCCACACCCATCCATTCACTCAAATGTACAAAATACGCAATAACATTTATCACACTAGTATCCTACTTATTTATGGATTACTCCCCGACAAGAAATCCTCAATCTATACTGAATATCTGTCAGTTACAAAATCTAAAACATGGAAAAAAGTCATAAGAAAATAATAATTGATTTAAAATCACAGATGATTAACAATTTTGTTAAACTTTATCTAAATACCCAAATTCAAGGATGTTTTGTTTTTTCATTTTTTCCAGGCATATTGGGAAAAAATCAAAAAACATCCGTAGCTGAGGGTTACATGTTAAGCACTAAACTTCATTTTGAACTGGATCGTATCCGACGGCTCATCAGATGCGGTCCAACCGCCATCTGCTGCTGCGGTCCGACTGACACATTACAATGCCTGCGGTCGGAGGCAGCAGGTGGAGGGACAGTCCAATGCTGTCTGACGGGTTCGAGGAGCCAGTCAGATCGTCGGCGGGTCAGTAATCCCTAGAAGAGGGGTGGTGCATGCTCAGGCACTGCCGTAGTGATTACAATGTCCCTTTCTGCCTGCCCTTTCATGGCGGGCAAACGGAAAGTGACTTTGGGGGCCCTCCGCTATGGGGCCTGCCGGGCAACTATGGTGCCCCCTTAACATACCTGCATGGTGCCTGCCACATGGTGCAGGGATGTTTTTAAAGTGTACATTTTCTATTGTGGCTTGTGCTGCAGCCCGCAGCACAAGCCGCAATGGAAAATATACACTTTGCGACCACCATGAAGGCAGTCACATTGTAATAAGTGCAGCAGGACCGCCGACTCCTTGTCGGGCAGTCCTGCTTCCGATATAGTGCCGGTCGGACGAGAGTCCAACCGGCATCGTAATGATGCCCTTTGTGTTTTGTGCCTCCAGATTGTGTGGATGCCTTCTACACACCAACTATTTGATCAGATTTTGTTTACATAAAATGATGAAAAATTGGCACCCCTTTTAAATTCTTTTGTAGATACATGGATTGGCTGTCAAAGCAGGTTGTGTCACAGGAGGAAACCACTTTTTTTGATTCAATGATGGAATTGCTACTCGACTTGCTTAAAGGGAGGTGCAAAAACGAACAATGCCATTGAAAGTTGGCATAACTCCTCTAAATTAAATTGGCAAACATTACCCCGACCTCTATCATTTGCTGGAAATTTTAAAAAAAGACTTTGGAACAGCTGCGTTGGCTGTCTCTTGGGGCAGCTGTGCCAAAGCCACGTAAAGACCACCCGCCTGATTACGAGTGTATCTCATGCACGCCGATGGTCTTTTTGCCGTTCCCATGGCCGTGCCAGAAAAAAGGCACCGCAA
Source organism: Calotriton arnoldi (assembly GCA_963921515.1). NCBI lineage: Eukaryota > Metazoa > Chordata > Amphibia > Caudata > Salamandridae > Calotriton > Calotriton arnoldi. The sequence continues at coordinate 2,296,267 of CAWUFW010001929.1, forward strand.
ATGGAACGGCAAAAATGTTCCAGCATGGCATCGACTGTCAAGTCCATGCCGTGCTAAAACTTGGGGGGCAAGCAGTTGGTGGCGGGGGCATGGGGGCCCTGTAGCGCCCACTTTGTTTCCCCACCACCAGCCTTTATATGGCGGGCTCACCGTCATGAAAAGGCTGGCGGTGGAGGAACTCAAAATATGCTCGATGGGGCTGGACCAGTCCCGCTCTGCATCTTGTATTGGCCATCCGCTGTGCCACCGCCAGGGAATGGCTCAGGCGGCAGTCCACTGCCAGTACGACGGTGAAAGGTGTAGTTCGGCAGATGGTGGACCACCACTGCTGCACCTCCGTGAGTGCGGTGGTCGGAAAAGACCGCTGCACTCATAATCAGGCCCTAAGTTTTCAGGAAACTAGACAAATGCAAACTTTAACAGGTAGGGTCCGATTCCGATGCGGTTTGTGAATCCTCCCGACTGAATCGGTTTGGGAATGGTTTGCGACCGACTCGGATCGGGAGAGTCTGACCGACCGATTATGATGCATCCGGATGCTTCCAGATACGATTTGCTTGGACTCCCATTGACTTCAATGGGAGCCTATGTTCCGACCGAATGTATAGGCTCCCATTGAAGAAAGGGGTGGCTGGGGAAAATCGAGCACCCTTGTGGCGGGCAGCCCCTGGTGCCTGCCACACTGTGCATGGCTGTTAAGGGGGGACCCCTGGGTACCCCCTCGGGCCCGATTGGGAAGGCTCCATGTGCAGTGGGGCCCGCTACGGCCCCCAAAGTCTGATTCCGACTGCCGATTTGAGTTGGATGGCACGATTCGGAAAGGCTGTCTGAATCCAGCATCGTAATCGGTCGTTTGGAAACTCGGCCCGTAGAGACGTACAATTCTGCTCCGTACGGCTCGGTCATTCCGAATGCTGTCGGGTTCGGATTGGGATATTCCTAACGCCTAATTTGCATCATATTCGGTTGGTCGGAAACCTTTCCGATTCGGTCGGAAAGACACGTTCCCGATCCGATTTGGACGGAGCAAATGCCATTAGGAGGCCTTCCAAACCGCATCGGAATCGGGCCCTTAGTCTGAATTATTGAATATCCAAAAAACACAAAGAAATGTCTGACAGACAATTGGCAAAAGTCTAAGGGGCCGATTCCGATTCGGGCCGGAAATCTCTCCGACCGAGCCGGACCCGGAGAGATTTCCGACCGAATCGGACTCTAGCAGTCCGACCGAATGAGTACGATGCGCACGTATGCCATCGGACTCGATTCGGTCGGACTCCCATTGAAGTCAATGGGAGCCAGTCGTACGACGCGTACAAGGGCTCCCATTGACTCAATGGGCACGACGCGAACAAAGGCGCCCCCTACAGCGTGTTCGCGTTGGTGCGGGTCGCGCCATACATGCACGTGTAAGGGGGACCCATGGGTCCCCCCTGTGTGCGACTCGCGTGCCTACGCTTCCAGGGGGGTCCGACACAGACCCCCAAAGTGCGGCTCCGACAGCTCCTTGGAGCCGGACTGCGCGAGTCGGTCGGAGCGGTCGCGATGCGCATCGTACTTACCCGGCCGGGGAACGTCTCCATTGCGCGGTGCGAGTCGTCCCCGTGCGAGTCGGTTGGAGCGGTCGGGTCCTGCGAACGAGTCGGTTGGAGATTTCGTGAGCGCACGCATCGTACTCGCTCGCCCGGACGCACGTACGATTCGGTCGGGAAATAGGGCTCCGAATCGGATCCGGTACAGCCGAATCCGATTCGGAGCCCTACCGGCCGAGATCGGAATCGGCCCCTTAGAGTTTTCTATGTTGGAGGTTCAGACTACCTGGAACACATTGCTTACATCCTGCACTGTATATCCCACCAATCTCTTACATGAACTACTCTCCTGTGTTTACTCAACATTTTTAGTCTTTGGTAATCTAATACTCCAGTTCTAGAAAATATTCAGGAAACCCCCCAAAAATATGGTATACATTGAAAAACGGCAAAAAGAATTTTATAAACCCTTCTTATTTGCACCCAAAAAATCTCACATAAAAATTTGTAAAAACCCAATAAATAATTTGTTACTTTTTTTCAAAAATCAATTTCCATATGCCCCCCAAACAATTTAATCCAAATCCTCTGAATGTTACGGTGTTGTCTCTTCTTGACAGTTGTCTTTCTCGTTGGAAGTTAATCACTGATACAAAAACAAAATGTAAAAAAATCAAAAGTAGTTGTTATATTTTCACATAGGTTTAAAAGGAGATATTTCAAATATAAAGGTCCTTTTTTTAGACATGAAATTTAAAAAATAAAAACTGACCTGATATGAGCATATGAACACATCTTGTATAGGACTGTAAAACTGGTTAAAAGTGACATAACATAACTATAAACCTCATTTATCATTAAGTTACCTGCCACCCTCTCTCCTTAAAATAAAGTGCCTAACCTATATGTTATTTTTTTTAAATAAAGTAAATTTTACATGATCCCAGCTCCTTCATGCTTTTGACCTTGAACACGTCACTCCATCGACTGTACAAATAAACGCACAACCAAGAATGCATGCCTGAAAACTAACAAACTAAAAAGGACAATTTCTCCCATTAACATGAATGAAAAAGAAAGGGAAAAAGTTCAAAAGTTGTTATTTTACAGTTGTAATACATGGTTTAAATGTTAAAATTTGTTATATTAATTAAAACTATATTTTTTTAGAATAAAGAAATGTTTCAAAGATTTTTAATTGCACTTCCACATTTAATTCAATTATTTACCATATCTAAATATTGTTTTGTGTTTTTACTGTCGTTTAAACATTTTCTGCAAACATTATACTTTTTAATGTTAACCTTAAATATTATGTTTTTAAAAATATAAACTTCAAATGAAAATTGATACCCAGGTATTATTTATTAATACCCGAGCATTAATACACTTCTCTACTCAATACCCCTATATCCCTTGCATCCCATGCCTGAAATGTATTATTGATATTTTTAAATATATCTAAATACTACTTTCAAACATATCTAAAATGTAAAAAAAAACTGTGCTTTATTAATACACTTCCCCAACCAATACTCCTATATCTCTTGCACCCCGCCCCTAAAGCTTACTATCCTTAATTTAATAAATTATATTATTTTAAACACAGAACATTACTTTTAAAGATATCATTTGCAAAAAAAATTGTACCACAGTATTCTCACTAATACCTGAGTGTTGATACACTTCCCCACACCAGTACCCCTTTATCCCTTGCATCCCATTCCTAAAACATTTAATTCATTATTCAATAAATACAATTACATTTATTTAAAAAATATTATTTTTAAATACATCAATTTTTAAAAACATTAGTACACCAGTATTTAAATTGATACCTGAGTAATATACAAATCCCATCTAATACACCTTGTATCTCATCCTTAGAATGTATTATTGATATTTTAAATGTATGTAAACAGTGCATTTAAATATATATATGTATATATATGTATATATATATATATATATATATAAATATATATATATATATAAATATATATATATATATATATTATCTACTGGCGGTCGCCAGTAGATAGTTATAGTTAGGACCTATTTTCCATAGGAAATCCGCAACATTCTATTTGAAATAACGTTGGCGCCGGTTGACGAATCTTCGCGAAAGCTTCCAACTTGTTGGGGCGCTCCGGTCCGCTCCTATCCTGAAAGTCTCGGGGTGATTCGTCAAGCGGGGGCCGAGAAAAAAGGGGGGTCCCAAAACGCGTTTTCCCCATTCATTTTTCCATAGGAACCTTTAGTCGCAGCTACAGCCCGAACTGCTGAACGGAATTACACCAAATTTGGCAAAGAGGTAGCCCTTGGTTCAGTGTCGTGCCTTTTGCTTAAATGGTGTAAATCCGTTCAGTAGTTCCTGGGAAATCAAAAGTAAAGTCACATATATATCTATGGCCGAGTAGGGTCCGCGTACCCTCCCGATCACGAGCTGCATGCTAATTGGCTGTCAACACTCCAAATCAGGAAGTGTTGGCAGCCATTTTGTCCATCGGTAGAACCGAGGGACAGAAACAAGTGCGCAAATATATATATTATCTACTGGCGGTCGCCAGTAGATAGTTATAGTTAGGATCTTTATCCATAGGAAATCCGCAACATTCTATTTGAAATAACTCTTGCGCCGGTTGACGAATCTTCGCGAAAGCTTCCAACTTGTTGGGGCGCTCCGCTTCTACCCTGAAAGTCTCGGGTTGATTCGTCAAGCGGGGGCCGAGAAAAAAGGGGGGTCCCAAAACGCGTTTTCTCCGTTTTCTCCATGTTAATTCCCATAGGAAATTTTTGCCACGGCTACAGCCCGAACTGCTGAACGGAATTACACCAAATTTTTCAAAAAGGTAGCGCTTGGTTCAGACAGCGACCTTTTTTTTAAATGGTGTAAATCCGTTCAGTAGTTGCGGAGAAATTCAAAAAATAAGAGTGAAAAAATCGATTTCCCATAGGAAACTTTATGCAAGGCTACAGCAAAAGCTGCTGAACGGAATTACACCAAATTTGGCAAAAAGGTAGTGCTTGGTTCAGAAAGCACCCTTTTTAAAAATGGTGTAAATCCGTTCAGTAGTTGCTGAGAAAATCCAAAATAAAAGTTTCGATATTTAGAGGCACAGAGGATCCGCGCACCCTCCCGACCACGAGCTGCATGCTAATTGGCTGTCAACACTCCAAACCAGGAAGTGTTGGCAGCCATCTTGTTCCTCGGTAGAACCGAGGGACAAGAAAAGACAAAAACAAGGGCGCAAAACGCAAAAAGGGGGCAGGGTAGAAACACCCTGACCCCCTAGGTCTGCTCAGGGGGTTCCAGAAGGACCCCCTGGGCAGAAAAAAGCATATTTTTTTTTTAAAAATCGGCGGGATGCGCTTAGGGTGCGCAGATCCCGCCGAGAAAAAAAGAAACAAGTGCGCAAAACGCACAAAGGGGGCAGGGTAGAAACACCCTGACCCCTAGGTCTGCTCAGGGGTCCCACAAGGACCCCTGGGCAGAAAAAGCATTTTTTGAGAAAAAAAATCAGCGAGATGCGCTTAGGGTGCGCGAATCCCGCAGAAAAAAACAAAACGAAGCGCGGTCTCCCGCGCTTCGATGCTATTTTGCCCCCGGGTGGGCCAAGTCCCGGGGGCATGCGGGGAGTGGGTTTATATTTAATTTTGGGGGGCCTCGAAGGCCCCCCAAGCCCCGGGGACTGCCACCCCCCGGGGCTTTAAAAAATAATGGTGCGGGAGGGCTCTTGGCCCTCCCGCAGCCCCGGGGACCGCCACCCCCTTGGCGCATTTGCAGATGGGGAACGAATTCCCCTTAAATACTGGGGGTCCCTGGGGGCCAACTAGCCCACCAGGAACCTCCAGTATGCGCCAGGGGGCTGTGTTGCAGAGAGGTGTACAGAGGCCATGCCCCTTTTTACACCTCTCTGCAACGCAGCTCTGTGGCGCTTTTTGGAGGTACATGGTGGGCGACTTGGACTCCAGGGACCCTCAGGATTCAAGGGGACTTAATCCCCCAACTTAAAACGCGCCACGGGGCGCGTTTGCACAGTGGTGAAGGGAGGGGGCGGGGCTTCAGGTGACATGTGTGCAAACAGGCCCCGTGGCGTGTTTTAAGATGGGGAATTAAATCCTCTTCAATCCTGAGGGTCCCTGGGGGCCAAATAGCCCACCAGGTACCTCCAGTAAGCGCCACGGAGCTGCGTTGCAGAGTGTTGTAAAACGGGGCGTGGCCTCTGAACACCTCTCTGCAATGCAGCTCTCTGGCGCATACTGGAGGTACCTGGTGGGCTAGTTGGCCCCTAGGGACCCTCGGGATTGAGGAGGAATTAATTCTCCAACTTCAAACGCGCCACAGGGCGTGTTTGCAGACATGTATCCTCAGGCCCCACCCCCTTTATTCACCATTGTGCAAATATTCCTCTAAAATCAGCCGAACTACGAATTCCGATTTACTCACCTGTTATCAGGAGAGACCTCAGTGCTGCATCTTTGAACCCAGTACTGATCCTGAAAAGTAATTTTAACCGTACTTACCAGTAACTTGAATTTCCTTCCATAGGATATCGTTGCCTGCTTTTTGCTGAAAAAGTTTCTAAGTGTCGATTTTTGAAACTTACAAATATTCCTCTAAAATCAGCAGAACTACGAATTCCGATTTACTCACCTGTTATCAGGAGAGAACCCAGTGCTGCATCTTTTAGCCCAGCACTGACCCTGAAAAGTAATTCTAACCGTACTTACCTATAACTTGTATTTCCTTCCATAGGCTAACATTGACTGGTTTCACTTTGTAAATTCTTCTAAGTGTGGAGTTTTTGAACTTTATAATATTTCTCTAAAATCAGCCGAACTATGAATTCCGATTTACTCACCTGTTATCAGTAGAGAACCCAGTGCTGCATCTTTTAGTCCAGCACTGACCCTGAAAAGTAATTCTAACCGTACTTACCAGTAACTTGAATTTCCTTCCATAGGAATCCATTGTCTGGTTTTCAGCAGAAAAGTTTGTGTCGATTTTCACAAACTACAAATATTCCTTAAAAATCGCCTGTGTGACTTAAACGCATTCTTTCAACTGTTTACAGGAGATGCACCAGTGCTGGATCCAGGATCCACCACTGATTAAGAAAAAGTAACGATAACACTACTTACCTGCTAAGTGAATTTCCTCCCATAGGATAACATTGGTGATTCTATGTGAAAAAGTTTCTAAGTGTCAACTTTTAAAATACAATAATATTCCTTAAAAATCACTACTGTAAACAAAACACTTTTACTCAACTGTTTACAGGAGATGTCCCAGGACTGAATCTAGGATCCAGTCGTGTGGTTAGAAAAGTAATCCATAAAGTAACTAATTGCATTTAACTAGAAATTCACATTGAGCTCAATGTTGCATTGTGTTTGAAATTGTGTTGCCCATTGCAACAACTGTAACTACTGTACTTAAAAGTCTATTGCCTATTTGCAAAGTATTTAAACTAAAGTAATTCATTCTGAGAAAGTATATTTTGTAATGTAATATATAATGTAATTACAATGTAATTTAAAAAATAAAATATCTAAAAATAAATAGTTTAAAAAAATTTAGTAAATCAGTATCAAAAAATAAATATAACAATTAATACATTTAAAAATTGTCATTTACAAAACCTTTGAAATTCACTGAAAAAAACCATAGGTTTCAGACATGTTATAGTTAGGAATTAGCATTTAAAAAACCTTTGAAATTCACTGAAAAAACCATAGGTTTCAGGCACGTTATAGTTAGAAATTAGCATTTAAAAAACCTTTGAAATTCACTGAAAAAACCATAGGTTTCAGACACGTTATAGTTAGAAATTAGCATTTAAAAAACCTTTGAAATTCACTGAAAAAACCATAGGTTTCAGACACGTTATAGTTAGAAATTTGCATTTAAAAAACCTTACAAATTCACTGAAAAAACCATAGGTTTTAGGGACAGTTATAGTTAGTTGGACATTGCACTTGTACAAAACCCGTGAAATTCCCCCGTTATAGTTAGTTCAGCTAACTATAACTCGCGCCTCACAATGCACTGCTGATGACGTCACATATTACATCACTCATGACATGGTCAGTGACATCACTGATGACATCACTGATGACATCACTGATGACATCTCAAATGACATCACTGATGACATCATCCACGTGATAATCTGATGCACCTCCTCACACCCTAATATAACCTTTGATACACCCACTCTAAATTACAGACTGCCATTCGCAAAACCATAGACACTCCAACACCAATAACTACATACCCACTCATTGATTCTTAGGTCTACACACACATCCACTCACTCACCTGTACAGTCACTCATACTTACGGTCACTCAGTACAGGACTATCATATGCACTCATACTCCTATATAGACACTCAAACACCGCCACTCAACCATAGAGGTACTCACACACCTAGTCAGTCATGCAAATAATTAAACACACTGCCATTTACTCACCTATACAGTTATACACACACCAGCTCACTTACTCATACAAATACTAGCACATTCTTACGCTCTTATACAATCACTGATGCAAGCACACACTCATCCATACAGTCACTCTCACAATCACACACTCTCGCTTATAGCTATTTATATACTCCAACACACATATATACTGCCTTTCACATATGTAGTTACTCACACATGTACCACTGGGACATACATTCACTCACTAATACACTCTTACACACACTTACCCACCCATACAGTCTATCACAGATGCACTCTTGAAACCATCCACCCAGTGAATCACCCACTCACACATCTATGCACAGAGTCGCACCCACCCCACCCACACAAACACTCAGGCACCCATACAGATACTCAGACAACCAATCAATAACTCATATAGACACTCATGTAGCTATTCACAAACCCATGCAGCCACTTACACAGCAACAGACAGACGGATACAGACATTCACCCAGTTTAGTCACTAACCCATGCATTCAGTAAGATACGTTTAATCACTCACTTATAGAGTTAGTCACGCACCTACTAAATCATCTATACAGACACTTATACACCCACTCATTCTTCAATACGCCTTTCCCTATATATATTAAACATATTTAAACTTTACAGAAACACACAGTCACTGGATAATGTCATCAGTGATGTCATTTGAGATGTCATCAGTGATGTCATCAGTGATGTCACTGACCATGTCATGAGTGATGTAATATGTGACGTCATCAGCAGTGCATTGTGGGGCGCGAGTTATAGTTAGCTGAACTAACTATAACGGGGAATTTCACGGGTTTTGTACGAGTGCAATGTCCAACTAACTATAACTGTCCCTAAAACCTATGGTTTTTTCAGTGAATTTGTAAGGTTTTTAAATGCAAATTTCTAACTAGTGTCTGAAACCTATGGTTTTTTCAGTGAATTTCAAAGGTTTTTTAAATGCTAATTTCTAACTATAACGTGTATGAAACCTATGGTTTTTTCAGTGAATTTGAAAGGTTTTTTAAATGCTAATTTCTAACTATAACGTGCCTGAAACCTATGGTTTTTTCAGTGAATTACAAAGGTTTTTTAAATGCTAATTTCTAACTATAACGTGCCTGAAACCTATGGTTTTTTCAGTGAATTTCAAAGGTTTTTTAAATGCTAATTCCTAACTATAACATGTCTGAAACCTATGGTTTTTTTCAGTGAATATATATATATTCACTGAAAAAACCATAGGTTTTAGGGACAGTTATAGTTACTTGGACATTGCACTCGTACAAAACCCGTGAAATTCCCCCGTTATAGTTAGTTCAGCTAACTATAACTCGCGCCCCTGCAATGCACTGCTGATGACGTCACATATTACATCACTCATGACATGGTCAGTGACATCACTGATGACATCACTGATGACATCTCAAATGACATAACTGATGACATCACTGATGACATCATCCAGTGACTGTGTGTTTCTGTAAAGTTTAAATATGTTTAATATATATAGGGAAAGGCATATTGAAGAATGAGTGGGTGAATAAGTGTCTGAATGGATGATTTAGTAGGTGCGTGACTGACTCTATGAGTGAGTGATTAAACGTATCTTACTGAATGCATGGGTTAATGACTAAACTGTGTGAATGTCTGTATCTGTCTGTCTGTTGGTGTGTAAGCGGCTGCATGGGTTTGCGAATAGCTACATGAGTGTCTATATGGGTTATTGATTTGTTGTCTGAGTATCTGTATGGGTGCCTGAGTGTTTGTGTGGGTGGGGTGTGTGTGACTCTGTGCATAGATGTGTGAGTGGGTGATTCACTGGGTGCATGTTTTCAAGAGTGCATCTGTGATGGACTGTATGGGTGGGTGAGTGTGTGTATGGCTGTGTTAGTGAGTAAATGTATATCTCAGTGGTACATGTGTGAGTAACTACATATGTGAAAGGCAGTATATATGTGTGTTGGAGTATATAAATGGCTATAAGTGAGAGTGTGTGATTGTGAGAGTGGCTGTATGGATGAGTGTGTGCTTGTATCAGTGATTGTTTAAGAGCGTAAGAATGTGCTAGTATTTGTATGAGTAAGTGAGCTGGTGTGTGTATAACTGTATAGGTAAGTAAATGGGAGTGTGATTAATTATTTGCATGACTGACTAGGTGTGTGAGTACCTCTATGGATGAGTGGAGGTGTGTGAGTGTGTATATAGGTGTATGAGTGCATATGATAGTCCTGTACTGAGTGACCATAAGTATGAGTGATTGTACTGGTGAGAGAGTAAATGTGTGTGTAGACCTAATAATCAGTGAGTGGGTATGTAGTTTTTGGTGTTGGAGTGTCTATGGTTTTGAGAATGGCAGTCTGTAATTTAGAGTGGGTATATCAAAGGTTATATTAGGGTGTGAGAAGATGCATGAAATTATCACATGGATGATGTCATCAGTGATGTCATCAGTGATGTCATTTGAGATGTCATCAGTGATGTCATCAGTGATGTCACTGACCATGTCATGAGTGATGTAATATGTGACGTCATCAGCAGTGCATTGCAGGGCGCGAGTTATAGTTAGCTGAACTAACTATAACGGGGGAATTTCACGGGTTTTGTACGAGTGCAATGTCCAAGTAACTAAAACTATCCCTAAAACCTATGGTTTTTTCAGTGAATTTCAAAGGTTTTTTAAATGCTAATTTGTAACTATAACGTGTCTGAAACCTATGGTTTTTTCAGTGAATTTCAAAGGTTTTTTAAATGCTAATTTGTAACTATAACGTGTCTGAAACCTATGGTTTTTTCAGTGAATTTCAAAGGTTTTTAAATGCTAATTTGTAACTATAACGTGTCTGAAACCTATGGTTTTTTCAGTGAATTTCAAAGGTTTTTTAAATGCTAATTTCTAACTATAACGTGCCTGAAACCTACGGTTTTTTCAGTGAATTTCAAAGGTTTTGTAAATGACAATTTTTAAATGTATTAATTGTTATATTAATTTTTTTCATACTGATTTACTACATTTTTAGAAACAATTTTTTTTACATATTTTATTTTTTAAATTACATTGTAATTACATTATACATTACATTACAAAAAATACTTTCTCAGAATGAATTACTTTATATTAAATACTTTGCAGATAGGCAATAGACTTTTAAGTACAGTAGTTACAGTTGTTGCAATGGGCAACACATTTTCAAACACAATGCAACTTTCAGCTCAATGTGAATTTCTAGTTAAATGCAATTAGTTACTTTATGGATTACTTTTGTAACCACAGGACTGGATCCTAGATTCAGTCCTGGTACATCTCCTGTAAACAGTTGAGTAAAATCGTTTTGGTTACAGTCGTGATTTTTAAGGAATATTATTGTATTTTAAAAGTTGACACTTAGAAACTTTTTCTCATAGAATCACCAATGTTATCCTATGGAAGGAAATTCACTTAGCAGGTAAAAACTGTTATCGTTACTTTTTCTTACTCAGTGTTGGATCCTGGATCCAGCACTGGTGCATCTCCTGTAAACAGTTGAAAAAATGCGTTTAAGTCATACAGGCGATTTTTAAGGAATATTTGTAGTTTGTGAAAATCAACACTTTGAAACTTTTTTGCTGAAAACCAGTCAATCTTAGCCTATGAAGGAAATTCAAGTTACCGGTAAGTACGGTTCAAATTACTTTTGAGGATCAGTACTGGGCTGAAAGATGCAGCACTGAGGTCTCTCCTGATAACAGGTGAGTAAATCGGAATTCGTATTTCGGCTGATTTTAGAGGAATACTTTAAAGTTCCAAAACTCCACACTTAGAAGAATTTCCAAGTGAAACCAGTCAGTGTTAGCCTATGGAAGGAAATTCAAGTTACTGGTAAGTACGGTTAAAATTACTTTTCAGGACCAGTACTGGGCTGAAAGATGCAGCACTGAGGTCTCTCCTGATAACAGGTGAGTAAATCAGAATTTGGATTTCGGCTGATTTTAGAGGAATATTTGTATGTTTCAAAAATCAACACTTAGAAACTTTTTCAGCAAAAAGCAGGCAATGATATCCTATGGAAGGAAATTCAAGTTACTGGTAAGTACGGTTAAAATTACTTTTGAGGATCAGTACTGGGCTGAAAGATGCAGCACTGAGGTCTCTCCTGATAACAGGTGAGTAAATCGGAATTCGTATTTCGGCTGATTTTAGAGGAATATTTTAAAATTCCAAAACTCCACACTTAGAAGAATTTCCAAGTGAAACCAGTCAATGTTAGCCTATGAAGGAAATTCAAGTTACCGGTAAGTACGGTTAAAATTACTTTTCAAGATCAGTACTGGGCTGAAAGATGCAGCACTGAGGTCTCTCCTGATAACAGGTGAGTAAATCGGAATTCGTATTTCGGCTGATTTTAGAGGAATATTTTAAAGTTCCAAAACTCCACACTTAGAAGAATTTCCAAGTGAAACCAGTCAATGTTAGCCTATGGAAGGAAATTCAAGTTACAGGTAAGTATGGTTAGAATTACTTTTCAGGACCAGTACTGGGCTGAAAGATACAGCACTGAGGTCTCTCCTGATAACAGGTGAGTAAATCGGAATTCGTATTTTGGCTGATTTTAGAGGAATATTTGCACAATGGTGAAGGGAGGGGCGGGGCCTGAGGTTACATCTGTGCAAACGCGCCCCGTGGCGCGTTTTAAGTTGGGGGATTAAGTCCCCTTGAATCCTGAGGGTCCCTATGGGCCAACTAGACCACCAGGAACCTCCAATATGCGCCAGGGGGCTGCGTTGCAGAGACGTGTAGAGAGGCCACACCCCTTTTACACCTCTCTGCAACGCAGCTCTGTGGCGCTTTCTGGATGTACCTGTTGGGCTAGTTGGCCCCCAGGGACCCTCAGGATTGAAGGGATTTAATTCCCCATCTTAAAACGCGCCACGGGGCCTGTTTGCACACATGTCACCTGAAGCCCCGCCCCCTCCCTTCACCTCTGTGCAAACACGCCCCGTGGTGCGTTTTAAGTTGGGGGATTAAGTCCCCTTGAATCCTGAGGGTCCCCGGAGTCCAACTAGCCCACCATATACCTCCAAAAAGCGCCACAGAGCTGCGTTGCAGAGAGGTGTAAAAGGGGCGTGGCCTCTGTACACCTCTCTGCAAGGCAGCCCCTGGCGCATACTGGAGGTTCCTGGTGGGCTAGTTGGCCCTCAGAGACCCCCAGTATTCAAGGGGATCGTTCCCCTCTGCAAACGCGCCAGGGGCGCGTTTGCAGAGTGGTGAAGGAAGGGGTCGGGGCCTGCGGGCCCGATCGTTTTTTTTTTTTGTGTGTTTTTTTTTGTCCCCTGAAGGGGGGCTGTGTGGCCCCCCTTCCTTTTTTCTGTTTTTGGGCCCTGGTGACCCCATCCCCCAGGGCCTTACCCCTTTTTAAATAAAAAAAAAAAAAACGGGAAGGGGGCCGCGTGGCCCCCTTCCCTGGGCCTGTATTGGCCCCGGGGACCCCATCTCCCGGGGCATGGCCTCTATTTTTATTTTTAATATTTTGAGGGGGGCTGCGTGGCCCCCTCCTCTGGCCATTTTAAGGCCCGGGGACCCCATCCCCGGGCCGGCCATACCTCTTTTTTTATTTTTATAATTTTTCAAAACTTTGGGGAGGGGGCCGCGTGGCCCCCTCCCGGGCCCTACTGCCCCGGGGACCCCATCCCCCGGGGCTGGCCCTCTCGTTGGGGACTGTGGGGGGTCCCCAAACCCCCACAGTCCCGCCGGCTCCCCGTGTCCTACGGGAGCCGGCATTGCTTTACACATGGGGAGCAGCTAACATGCTGCTCCCCATGTGGAAAGCAGTCGGCTTTGGATATTGGAAGAGAGAGCAGGTTTCCTGCTCTCTCTTCCAATATCCAAAGCAAGTTTGCAATGACAGGACGGGAGCCGCGAGGCTCCCGTCCTGTCATTGCAAACAGCAGTGTCCCGGGGTAGGCACCCCGGGACACTGCAGGAGCCGGCCCTGGGGGTGGCGGTCCCCAGGGCCACCACAGGCTCCAGGAGGGGGCCGCGCGGCCCTCCTCCCATCGTGTGCACAGCCCCGGGAGGTGGTGGTCCCCGGGGCTCTGGGAGTCCGTAACGGACCCCCATATTTAAATGTTTAGTGCCCCGGGGAGGTGGCGGTCCCCGGGGCGTGTGGGGGGCTGGAGCCCCCCACACAGGTTTTCATTTAAAAAAAGAAGCCCCGGGGAGGTGGTGGTCCCCGGGGCTGCGGGAGGGCTCAGAGCCCTCCCGCACCATTATGCATAAAGCCCTGGGGGGTGGCGGTCCCCGGGGCTTGGGGAGCCCTTAGAGGCCCCCACACATAAAATTAACCCCCCAGCATGCCCCCGGGACTTGGCCCACCCGGGGGCAGTGCTATCGAGCGCGGGAGACCGCGCTTCGATTTTTTTTCGGCAGGATTCGCGCACCCTGAGCGCATCCTGCCGATTTAAAAAAAAAAAAAAATGCTTTTTTTTGCCCAGGGGGTCCTTGTGGGACCCCCTGAGCAGGCCTAGGGGGTTAGGGTGTTTCTACCCTGCCCCCTTTGTGCGTTTTGCGCACTTGTTTCTTTTTTTTTTCTCGGCGGGATACGCGCACCCTAAGCGCATCCCGCCGATTTAAAAAAAAAAATCTTTTTCTGCCCAGGGGGTCCTTGTGGGACCCCCTGAGCAGACCTAGGGAGTTAGGGTGTTTCTACCCTGCCCCTTTTTGCGCTTTCCGCACTTGTTTCTGTCCCTCGGTTCTACCGAGGGACAAAATAACTGCCAACACTTCCTGAATCGGAATGTTGACAGCCAGCTGACAACCAATTAGCATGCAGCTCGTGATCGGGACGGTGCGCGCAGGGTGCGCTGAGGGTACGCGTATCCGACGCGCCCATAGATATATATGTACTTTTACTTTTGATTTTCTCAGGAACTACTGAACGGATTTACACCATTTAAGCAAAAGGCACCAGTCTGAACCAAGGACTACCTCTTTGCCAAATTTGGTGTAATTCCGTTCAGCAGTTCGAGCTGTAGCTGCGACTAAAGGTTCCTATGGAAAAATGAATGGGGAAAACGCGTTTTGGGACCCCCTTTTTTCTCGGCCCCCGCTTCACGTATCACCCCGAGACTTTCAGGGTAGGAGCGGAGCGGAGCGCCTCAACAAGTTGGAAACTTTCACGAAGATTCGTCAACCGGCGCCAACGTTATTTCAAATAGAATGTCGTGGATTTCCTATGGATAATAGGTTGTAACTATAACTATCTACTGGCGACCGCCAGTAGATAATATATATATATATATATATATGAAGCATTGGCAAACTAGTGCCCCAGTGTTTTATTTATTACCTGCTTAGTAACGCACCCCCCAGAAACCTACATCCCTTGCATCCTATCCTCAAAACTTATAATTCTTCATTTAAGAAATTATATAATTGTATAGGAAAAACAATATTTTTAAATGAACCAATTTTCTAAAGAAATGACTACTGCAGTATTTTAACTAATACGTGAGTATTAAAACACTTCCCCACCGAATACCCCTAATTTCCTTTCATTCCATTCCTAAAATATATTATTCTTTGTTTTATAAAGTTTTAATATTATTCTTTATTTCTTTTTCTTTTAAAAATTGCTACAGTTTACAAATTAATACTCAAGCTTTTTTTAATTAATACCTAACTATTAATTCCAATTCCTACAAAAAAACTTAGCATTTCTTCCGTCCAATCATTAAAATTTAGATTCAACTCATATTAAATATATCTATAAAAAAATGCCTAATTTAATATTTTTCAAGTTTCTAAAATTACTTCCCTATACTTCCAAATATGCGTGGTAAAGGCATGCATGATAAAGGCATGCATGATAACGACACGTGCGTGGCAAAGCCATGTGTGGTAAAGATTGCATGGTAAAGTCCTCTCATGGTAAAGACTGTTTGGTAAAGGCTGTTTCTCACAGTACAAATTAGAGTAGATTCTAGTACAATAGTCTCAGAGGTTTCAACTAGATAGGCAGCAACCCTCCATCGCATACATGCACAGAAGCAGTCCTGCTGCTACATTGCCAAGAGCAAAGTAATAATAGGGTGTACTATTATGGAATAATAAACTGTTTCTCTCATAGCAATACAATTTGAAAGATTTGGCATAACCAGGGAGTCCCAATGCATTTGTGGAAGAGTGTTTGTTTCAAAGATACACATGCTTGTTCTGTCCCCTTGAACCAACATGTCTTTCTCAATACAAATCTTGCAATGGTAACAATGTTAGCGTACCCTAGAACCCATTGACAATAGCATCCCATTTCCCCAAAAGAGTAAATACATGCTAGACAGTAACAGGCCTGGGTAATTGATTAATAGCTTCGATGTGGTTAGCAGATATGTATCTCTCCCCCATTGATATGTTGTGACCTAAAGGTCGAACATGGGCAAACAACATTGAAGTTTCTATTTAGATGCTTTATGTCATTTTGAAGTCAATCAGTCAGCAGATACAGACAATTATCCTTCTGTTGGTCCAATTAAATAGTAGCAACCAACAAATCATCAACACTTTGAAATAAAGTTTATAATTCCCGTAAGCTCAGCATTTCCAGATCTGGCTTAAAAACCTGTGAAAAAGATACAAGGTGCCAGACTGAGCTCTCAACTACGGGAGAACTGCCTCAAAGCGCAATATCTCCTTGGAGGGAAGAGTCAACCTGCAGACTTTTTTTCACATATACCATGTGAGAATGGAGAAGAACAGGGCAAGGGATGAGGAAAAAGATGTGGTGGTGAATTTGAGTGATGTTTGTATCCATCAAACTGATTACGTAGATGAGAAACTGTGGTGAGTCGAGGATAATAAGGATGAGGAGTAGAATTTGGTGAAGAAATATGTTCTGGAAAGTTGCCCCCCTTTAACTATCTAAGTGGCTCCATACATTCTGTTGCCCAAGTAATTGCAGAATTAATGGTAGTGAAGTATTTATCTTTTGTAACAATGTATGTGTCCCTCCCATGGGTGTTTGCTTAAACCAGGGGTCTCCAACCTGTTCTGTAATAAGAGCTACTTTTGTTCAATTTAAATCATCACAAGCTACTAATATTATTAGTGCTGTAATAGTGACTGTAACTGCCAAGATTATATTAGATGCCCACCATATACAAGATTACCGTCAGTGATCTCCTCACTTCATCAGGCCCTGTTGCTAGCATTAATATAGAAAATGCTGTGTCAATGCATAATGCCTCTCTGTGGTAACACATACCAGCCATAGTTGCAGTGGGCCTGGCGCCAAGCTAATAATAATAGTAATAAGTCTCCCCTATACTCCATGACTCATCACTCAATTATCCAGATTTATATATATTTGGGATATTCAATAATTTTTCTATAAACATCAGGGTATGAGTTCTGAAAACACACACATTTCCATCTCAAATGCGTGAATTCAACCAAGCAAACATGTTTAATTTTGTAGAATGGGTTGCACACGTGAGAGCTACTTTCAGGTAGTTGGGGAGCTACCAGTAGCTCAAGAGCTACTCATTGGAGACGCCTGGCTTAAACATTCTTTCTTTCTGTCACGAGGGACATGGGTATACATTTCTGGTTGCCCAGAATGGACAAGGATGACAATCTTTATGTCAGAGTGTCAGGTTTGCATATCCAGTGCTAAAAAATGTAAAGACCTCAGGTACACCTTTACAACTAGTTTGCTGGTCTGAATTCGCATGGCAAAAATTGGGGTTTGATATTACCAGACCCTTTGACAAACTTCCCTCTTACAAGCAGTATGCTCTGGTCCTCATTCATTATCATTCTAAATGGCGCATGCTTAAGTGTGTTGACAGAGCAACTACTTCTGAAGTTTTAGAATTCCTGAAGGAAGTCTTTAGCAAGGCAGACTTCCTGGAGACAATTGTTATGGATAGCAGGGTGCAAATTACTTCTACCAAAATGACAGGTTTCCTCTATCCTCATGGTATAGCCAAGTTGAGGGCTCCCCTTTATGACCCACAGTGCAAAGGACAAGTTGAACAATTTAATTGTTATCTTAAGGAAACTGCACATCTAACCTTTCAAAGTCACATTTCCTTTTCCAAAGCCAACAGTGAATGGTTGTGGGTTTACATAATATCCTCTAATAGTGCCAAGGCTACCAGTCCTTTCTTATATTGAGAGGGAGACACCTCTGAGGTATTTGTGGATAACTTTGCTATGGGTAAGCTGTCTCAGGGCAAATATCCTTTTTCCAAACCCAACCTCTCCAAAGTCAGGAGGAATGTAGAGTCTCAACAAACTTTAATTAAGAAAACCTTTGATCATGCCAACAGAGTCAAAACTTCCAGTTTTGCTTTGGGTCACTACACCAGGATTCGCTGACCAGTACAGATAGGCAAAGGGAATTCCATATTTTCCCATCTTTTACACTACCATATAAGCTTTCCATCAACCCCACAGGAAATGCAGCAAACAAAAATAGATTTCTATCAGGTAGCCCAATTTCCCCACGTAATCGGTTGCATTGATGGGACGCATGTAGCCATTTGTCCCCCCTCAGTGAATGAGTACATTTACAGGAACAGAAAATCATACCATTCACTGAATATACAAGTCATTTGCAATTCCAAACAGATCATAACTGACATAGTGGCTATATTCCCTGGCAGTACACATGACTCATACATATTCAGACACAGTGGCATACACACTTGTCTCCTTGGGGGAGAATTCGGCGAAGGATACCTGCTTGGTAAACATATGTTACAATGTGTTGCATACTCTGGGCACATGGTGACACATAGCAGTGAGTTGTTGCTTTCAACCCTGTAGGTGACAGCGCATACGCTGTGCGCTCTTACATCCTGACGCCATACCTCAACCCAAGTACCCCAAGTGAGCAGCGTTACAATGCAGTGCACATCACCACCCGCAACGTCATAGAGCGCACCTTTGGCCTGCTGAAAAGTAGGTTCCGCTGCCTCCACATGACTGGCGGTGCATTGCAGTATCGACCAGATACCTGCTGCAAAATTGTGGCCACTTGTGCCATGTTGCACAACATTCCGACTTCCAGAGGCATACCCCTTGAACTATCTGACAGTGAGCCTGAGGAAGACAACCAGCCAGGACAACCACCACAAGCAGCACACGGGCCGAGTGCAGCTGAGGGGAGACAGAGACGTGCAGAAATAACACAGCATTATTTTTAAGGTGGGTAAAGATGAAACAAGACACTACATGGTTCCATTGCCATTTTGATTTATTCTAAAAATAATTAGCTCAGGTTGTGTTAATGCACACATACCAAGCAGAAAATGTGCACAATGTAAGTCTGAACACAACAGGATGACTTTGCCATGGCACTTGTACATCAACCCAGACAAATGCAGATTATGGTTACCTCACCAAATGAAATCCTGTGCTCATGTTCACACTATTTATGGTGACCACGCACTCCCATTGCCCGTACAGGGTGCTCTGACACATCCCTATCTGAGCACTCTGATGCAGGAGTATTCCTTGTGCTGCGTCTACTGCATTCAGTCACTGGACCCATGTTGCTACTGAGGCTGGAGGCATCCTCACTATCCCCTCCACCCATGACACTACTGGCAGCAACTGTAGTAGTTTGCATTTGCTCCACAGCATTGGTGACCTGTATCAGTCCCCTGGCCACATCACCACAGCAATGTGTCATTTCAACCTGCATGCCTACTGCACGTCGGGACAGTTGTGTTGTTGCGGAGCTCAGGCGGTTGATGGCCCTGGTGTAGCCATCCATGCGGCCAAGGAATTGATGTTGCTTTTTGCGGTGGGTCACCTGGTCTTCTTGCATCACTTTGCATAACTCCTTGAGTGCCTGTGTCATGTCACCAAAGTGTTGTGTGGTATCCCTCTGACCTTCCTGCATAGCTGTTGTGAGCTGTTTAATGCTGTCACTCATCTCTCCCATGTTCCTTGCAAGAGATGAAAGGTGTGCCTGCATTGAACGCATGTGTTTGCATTGCAGGCGCTGTACCCTCAACACTGCGTTCTCCAGCCCAGCAAAGGACGTTGAACTGTCACCTTCAACAGCTCTCAATTGTGCACCTGCCCTGCGCCTCCTGATGCGGATATTTCTATTTCGACTTAGGACACGTGGTCTTGATGTGGGTGTCTGCCCAGACTGTGCTGTTGGAGTGTTAGGTTGGCTATCCTCTTCCATCTCGAATGCAGGCAATGGTGGGACTGTGATCCTGCATCTTGTGGGTGCAGGTGTTGTGGGTGAAGGTGACACTGCAATGTCTTCTGATGACTGTGGCTCCCTCTCCAGGGGTGCATGACCTTCACTGTCATCTGACTCCTGCGCAGGTGCATCTGTGATGTGAAACAGTGCGATTTCAGTTTTCATAAAAGGACATGTATTTCATCTTGCACTTAGTATTATCATATTTAGTAATTACTCAACACACTGTGTGTAGAGATTAAACTTGCTTGTCACAACTGATTGCACCTATGCTGTTTTGCTTCCCACTTGCCTTTCCAATTGGATTTGCTGACTGCTAGTCCCATAATGCATTTGTGTGTTACAAGTAAAATATGGTCTGGAGTACTGTTTGCTACACTAACCTGGATCTGATTTACGGATTTTGTTTAGTCAATCTAGCATTATATTGTCATTTGCATGCATCTTACCTTGGGAAGTACTGGGCGGTGCAGAGGAATCGATTGACGTCACTCCAACAACAGCCTCAGGCTGAAGGGTCGACTCCACCAGGTCCTCTAAGGCTGTGGGTGCTGTTTCTGTGGATGGTCCTCCTCCAGTTTATTTAGCATCAGCTAGTCTTGCAGCAACTCTTTCCTTGGCCCTGCTCCGCAGGTCATACCACAGCTTGTGCAGATCTGGAATGGAGCGCTGGGTGACCCCCACTGCGCTGATTTTTTATTGTATTCCCAGCCATAATTTTCTTTTTTTGGACTCTGGGACATGCAGTGACTGTTTGCCAAAATGTTTCTCATGGCTCTTCACAACTTCCTCTATGAGGATTTCCAGCTCCTTTTCACTGAACTTCATCTTTCTTTTCCTCTCCTTCTGTGGTGTTTCTGATGCCATGCTGGATAATTGCACAGGTTCTGCAGTCCCAAGAAGCTTCCTAGTGCTGTTCTCCTGCAGTCTGCCTCCTCCTCCTCCCTCTCAGTACACAGGTAACAGCATGGGATGGCTTACTTCCTGCTTGTGACATCATCCTTCTGCATCTGATTTACGGATTCGCTTTTAGCGAATCTCTAATAGCTTATTCGCAAAAAAAGCGACTAGCTATTATGAAATCGCTAATAGCGATTGCGAATAATACCGATTCGCAAAAAAATTAGCGATTAATTTGATGCATTTAGATTTGCAATTACCAAATTGCGATTCGGTAATAATCGCTATTTGGGAATCGCAAATTTTTATTTTGATGCATGTACCCCATTGTTTGGTCACAAATATCATGTTGAAAATATTGTGATGTCACGAATATTGTGGGACAGAATATAGAAGGTAAGAATATTGTGTCAATTTTTTAAAATGTATTTACAAATTGTTAATTCAGTAGCTGGTTGTTGGATTTGTAGGGGTTTAGGGTGGAACATTTAAAAAAATGTAAATGATTGTTTTTAATGTATGTGTAATTTTAATTTATATTTAGCTATATAAATTAATTCACTTATTTTTTTAATTATTTGTTGAATATTTGTTAATTGTTCATTGGTTGATTAGTTTATTTAATTTTTAAATTGTGGTAATTAATTGTATATTATTTATTTAATATAATTTTTTATTAATTTTAATTGTTTGTGTTTATTTTTTAGGGCAGTTGGGATGGAAATGTTTTAATTTAAAATATTTTTTATTTTACTTGTGTTTATTTGTAATATAACATTTGTATTTAAAAAAAAAAAAATTTATTGAATAAATGTATTCTTTGAAATATGTTTTCACTTTTTTTCATTTCACACATGGTGGGCTTGTTTATTCTTTGTGTGTAGTGCTATTATCAGTTTTCAGAAAATGCATTCTCTCACTTTGTAAGGAACCCTATGGAGTTCTCTAGATGAATACCTTCAGCATACTTGACTCGTCTCCACATTGTACTAGCGGCTTAATGGCTTGTATGGGAGCTCTGAAATATCCCTCAAATCTTGTTGATTGCCCTCAGTGCGAAAAGCTAGACTTTGTTAATCTACCCTTATATCAAGGTTTCCTTCTCTATCTACTATCTTCTCTCTTTCCTCCTGTTGTCATCTCTTCTTTATATAACACATTGTTTAATTTTATTTCGATAAGGTGCAATGAGAAATCTTAACTATTTGCTGGGTTCATAGTTTGTATTTCTGGTTTACTGTATATGGCTTTCTTTTTCTTACTCAGTGTTACACACAATCTCCCAGAATCATATGACTATTAAGTTTTTTATTTTTTTAAAGGTTTTGATATAATATGTGCTGTATACCCTTTCCGCTTATCTATCTAAGCCAAGTGCCTTAGAGTGCCTTCATCAACACCAGATTGATATTTGCACCTTATATATTTGTTTTTTTGCACTTGATTTTCAATAAATACTTTTGAACTGAAAAAAACCTGTATTTGTTTTTTTGGTCTGTATTTAAATGTTTTATTTTTATAAATGTAGGAGTGGGAATTATAAATATGACCCTCCAAGGTTCTTCATTTTTCCTACTGTTGCTTACATTGGTGTAGGAATAGTAAATTTGATCTCTCCAAAGTCCAACATTTCCCTACTTTGCTTGCATAAGAGTTGGAACATTAAATCTGATCCCTCCAAAGTCCAATGGTTTCCATACTGTCGCTCGGGTTGGAGTGGGAATGGTATATGTGACTCTTCCAAAGTCCAATTCATCCCTACTTTTACTTATGCTTGCGAGGCACTAGTAATCTAACCCATCCAGAGTCCAAGACTTTCCCTACTTTTGCTTACACTGGAGTGAAAATTGGAAATATAACCCCCCAAAGTCTGACACTTTCCCTACCTTTTCTTATGCTGGAGTAGGAATAGTAAATTTGACCACTCCAAAGTTCAACACTTTCCCCTGTTGGTGCTCAGATTGGAGTAGGAGTAGAGAATGTTAGCTCTACAAAACTAAAAAACAAATTATGCTGCTATTGTATACATTTTACATTTTTTAATATCTAGGGGGTCATTAGGATGGCGGGCGGATCGCCATCGCCAGCCAGGCGGTGGTGATCCGGCCGCCATCTCCACCCGATTCACCCCCGCCATATTATAATGGCGGGGGTACCGCGGCGGACACAAAGTTCTTACCGCCGCTTTTTTGCCGGTCGGCAATCGTTCCGATTGCAGGCCGGGCAGACTGGGGCCTTAAAATGGTGTCGGTGCCTAGCAGGCGCACTGCCATCCATATTAGGATGCTGGGTTTCACAGGCCTTTCCATGGCGGCTTCGCCGCCATGGAAAGGCTGGCGGTGAATTGCTTTGGGGTCCCGTTGCGGACCCCGTGGGGGGTGGCGAGGTGGGGGGCTGCACTTGGGGAGTACCTATGGTACCCCCCTCATTGCCATGCACAAGGTGGCAGGCACTGCGCGGTGCCTGCCACGTTGTGCATGGCAATGCACAACATGCCTCTTTGGCATTGTGGCGGGTGCAGCACCCGCCACGATGTCAAAATAGCGGAATGCAACCGCCAGGGTGGCGGTCGCATCCTAATTAGCGGTGCGGGACCGCTGCACGTCTGGCGGCCAGTCCCAGCACCGCTAGGGTGGCGGGCGGACCGTCCGCCATCCTAATAACCCCCCTAGTGTTTGATATTATAATGTTTTGTCTAGTTTTATTTATTTTGATTACTTATTTTAAAATTTTGTTTATGTTGTGCAATTAATTTATAGTATATATTTTTCTTTTGTTCAAATGTTATACATTTGTTTATATATTTCTTCTTTTGCTGTATCAAGCCCTATTCCCCTTAAATATACACTTATACCATGCGTTGTGGCCATCTAGGCTTGGGCAAATTTGGCAAATTTTATTTTTTGGGCTTAAGTGTAAAAATTATTACAAACATGCGCAAGACAAAAAACTATTTTAGTATGTGTGAACTTTGGTACTTTCTGAACACAGAGTACTTATAAAATTCATAGCTGCGTTACAGCGTTCTGAGAATTTTTGCTCAAGTTGCAACATGAGCACTCAGCAACTGTTGGAGTTCTGCTTCTTGGCCCTATTTGGCTGCTGCTTACATTGTACATTCTCAGTACTACTGCCTCAAAACTATTGAGAAAATGCAAAATGCCACTCCACCGCCTATTTTCCTGATGCATGCAGGTGAACCTGCAGTAAAATGGGCTAAATGGAAAAAAGGTTTTACACTAGGGTGTGTGGGACCAGTTTAATTGCTGAAAGAAAGTTAGCTCTTCTCTTTCATACATTAGGAGTAGAAGGGCAAGAAAGAGAATTAACCTGACTTGACACATGAGCAGGAACATGGATTTAATTAATTTGAGGCAGTAATCAAAAAATTGGATTTACATTATTTGCAGCACACTATCTTGGAGAGGTACCACTTCGGATGGAGAGTTCAAAAAGAGTAAGGGGCCGATTCCGATTCGGTCCGGAAAACGTACCGACCGACTCGGTTCGGGAATTTAGTCCGACCGACACGTACCGGCGTTGCCCGGCCATCGTAGTACGATGAAATGCATGTGAATCACGACCGACTCGTACGGAACACAAGCCGAACGACCGAACAGGACGGAAACAAGCTATCCGGCCGGAAAACCACGCGAATCGAACCGACCGACACGCACCAGGAATGAACCCGAACGAAACGTACCCGCGAACTTCGACCCGCGCAGTACGATGCAATGCGTGGAAAACCAGACCGAGTCGCACGGAGCCCAAGCCGTACGACCGACACGCATACAAAATCGAGCCGAAGCAACCCAAAACCCAGCGACCGACGCGTACGCCGCACATGAAACACAGCAGAAACACAGCGTGAACGACTCGGAGAAGCTCGCACGAGACAACTGCAGCGTCCTACTCGGTCAGAAGAACGTCTCCTACATGCACAAAAACTACAAAGGAAAAATACAAAAAAAAGGGCCAAACAAGCAATTACAAAGCCAATAAATACTGAGGGGGGGGAACATGGAACAAAGACACACCCACAACTCCACCCATATAAAGCCCACAAATCCTGACCATGATCCTTTGCAAATCCAACTGACCTGCCAGCACAGAACACCCTCAGACAGCAACAACAGACACACTCACAGCTCATCCATCACACAAGCCACACACCATCAGCACCTCAACAAATAGCACCCTCACAGACACCCAGCCAAACCTACACTCACATACCCTCACTTGCACACCCACACATACATCAATCACCACCACCACCCATCACCATGCCCCCAAAGAATCCAAAGTTCCTAGACAGTGAATTGGAAGTCCTGGTAGATGAGATCCTCAGGGTAGAGCCACAGTTGTTTGGTACATTGGTACAACAGACCCCCATGTCGCAGAAAACCAAGACGTGGGAGAGGATCGTCGACAGGGTGAATGCACAATCACCATGTTTGTGCACAAAGGAAGACATCCAGAACAGGTGGTATGATGTGCGCAGGAGGGTCAAGGAACTACTGAAGAAGGATTACGCCTTGAGCCAATACACCGGCAGTGGCCCTCCTGCCAAACCAGTATACCTCAGGCCCTGGGAGGAGAAGGTGCGGGCCATCCTACCACCAGTGAGCGTATATGGACTATCAAACATCCCAGAGCCTGGTGAGTACACAACAAATATACACAATATTGTGTGACAATACACACACATCACTGTCAAGGGGATAGTCAAACCATGCACCCTTAGCAAATACACACCAACCAAAACAGATTCAACCCAAGATGTGTATGTCAGTCAGATAAACACAATACATGCCATCTCATAGTGATATGTAACTGTGTCATGACATGAACAAACCCAACAACAAATACAGCTAGGCAGTGGCACAAATCTAACCAACAAACACAGTCAGATATGTAGCCACCGTCAGAACACCACCTCACAGGGAAGCACACTGAAAGGAAGGAATTCCGTGTATGCTGGTCAAGTCAGTGTAGCCAATAGCATGATGGGAGTTGTAGGCACAGATATTGCTCACCTCCACATTTGGCCCATCAACACCACTCTGAACCATGCTCACATCACAGGGAGTGGAAAACAACTGACAAGATGGCTTACACTGGGTACTGCTGTGGGGAGCACAAGGCCCTGCTGGGAACTGTGCACCAACTAACAGCAGGACACCACTGACTGACATCCTGAAAGACAACTTGCACTCCCTGCAATGGAAGCACGTTCCATGGTGGGATATCTGGCTGGGTGGGAAGGAGGACTGACAGCTCTGACCATAGTTACAAGCAGCTTTTCTCACACACACCCTTAACACAAACTCCACACAACTCACCTGGGAGAATGCAATGCATCACACTGTCATTAAATATCCCACAAAGAACCACCACCATGGGCTATGCTGTGTGAAGCACAGGGACACTTTTGGGACTTGTAGCCAAACTAACGCCAGGACAACACTCTCAGCCATCCTGTCAGCACAGGCACACTACCCACACAGGGAAGCAGAGTCAAAAGGAAGGAAGTATGGGCATGCTGGGAAGGGGGGTGTAGGCAATGGCATGATGGGAGTTGTAGGCACAGATATTGCTCACCTTCACAATTGGCCCATCAACAACACCCTGAACCATGCTCACATCACAGGGAGTGGAAAACAACTGACAAGATGGCTGACACTGGGTACTGCTGTGGAGAGCACAAGGCCCTGCTGGGAACTGTGCACCAACCAACAGCAGGACACCACTGACTGACATCCTGAAAGACAACTTGCACTCCCTGCAATGGAAGCACGTTCCATGGTGGGATATCTGGCTGGGTGGGAAGGAGGACTGACAGCTCTGACCATAGTTACAAGCAGCTTTTCTCACACACACCCTTAACACAAACTCCACACAACTCACCGGGGAGAATGCAATGCATCACACTGTCATTAAATATCCCACAAAGAACCACCAGAGAAGTGGAGAAGTGGAGAAGTGTGGCTCAATGGTTAGAGCGGCAGACCCTGATGCAGAGATCTGGCCCGGGACCAGGGTTCAATTCCCGCCTCGGCGGGTCTTGGGCTCAATTTCCTCGGACCTGATAATTCTCGCCTCGGTGCCTATTCTAATCATGGGTCCCACTCTGCAACTCTGGGCAATAGCTTGCTTAATCTCCACAATGGCCCCAACAGCGCTGGGATGCCTGGCTTCACCCTGGGGGTGCCCAGGAGTGGACATTTTCACAGGGAAAAGCCAGGAAGGGTTCCACAGCGGTATGCGTACAGCGCCTGGACACCCCTTTGGGGGTATGGGTGCGCTTTACAAGTACAAATTTCATTTCATTTCATTTCACCACCATGGGCTATGCTGTGTGAAGCACAGGGACACTTTTGGGACTTGTAGCCAAACTAACGCCAGGACAACACTCTCAGCCATCCTGTCAGCACAGGCACACTACCCCCACAGGGAAGCAGAGTCAAAAGGAAGGAAGTATGGGCATGCTGGGAAGGGGGGTGTAGGCAATGGCATGATGGGAGTTGAAGGCACAGATATTGCTCACCCTCACAATTGGCCCATCAACACCACTCTGAACCATGCTCACATCACAGGGAGTGGAAAACAACTGACAAGATGGCTGACACTGGGTACTGCTGTGGGGAGCACAAGGCCCTGTTGGGAACTGTGCACCAACAAACAACAGGACCACACTGTCAGCCATCTTGCCATTGCTGTCACACTCACACACAGTGAAGTCCACTCAAAAGGAAGGAAGTATGGGCATGCTGGGAAGGGGGTTGTAGGCAATGGCATGATGGGAGTTGAAGGCACAGATATTGCTCACCCTCACAATTGGCCCATCAACACCACTCTGAACCATGCTCACATCACAGGGAGTGGAAAAGAACTGACAAGATGGCTGACATTGGGTACTGCTGTGGGGAGCACAAGGCCCTGTTGGGAACTGTGCACCAACAAACAACAGGACCACACTGTCAGCCATCTTGCCATTGCTGTCACACTCACACACAGTGAAGTCTACTCAAAAGGAAGGAAGTATGGGCATGCTGGCAAGGGGGGTGTAGGCAATGGCATGATGGGAGTTGAAGGCACAGATATTGCTCACCCTCACATTTGGCCCATCAACACCACCCTGAACCATGCTCACATCACAGGGAATGGAAAACAACTGACAAGATGGCGGACACTGGGTACTGCTGTGGGGAGCACAAGGCCCTGTTGGGAACTGTGCACCAACAAACAACAGGACCACACTGTCAGCCATCTTGCCATTGCTGTCACACTCACACACAGTGAACTCCACACAAAAGGAAGGAAGTATGGGCATGCTGGGAAGGGGGGTGTAGGCAATAGCATGATGGGAGTGGTAGTCACAGCTCAACATCCCCTACCCACATGGCCCAGCAAGCTCACACTGAAGCATCCACACCTCACAGGGCGTGAAAAGCCACTTCAAAGATGTCTGACACTGGCCTCAGTTGTGGGGAGCACAAGGCCCTGCTGGGAACTGTGCACCAACCAACAGCAGGACACCACTGACTGACATCCTGAGAGTCAACCTGCACACACTGCAAGGGTGGCATGCTTCATGGTGGGATAACTGGGCTGGGGGGAGAAGGAGGGCCGGATGTCCAACAAATACAACCAATGCTGGCCATGCACACACCTCAACATTCACATTGAGATGCTTCAGGTTGGCAGGACAATGTGCAACCCCAATATCAACCTCTGACAACTTAGGACAATGCAATGTACAGGCCCGCATCCAGAGGTACAGTCACATCTGTCAGGTGTGTGAACCATTGATGCCTGTAGAAACATAACATACATTGTGTGTCTCTTCCAAAAACAGGTGATGAAGGGGACACAGCAGCAGACGAGGAGGAGTCCATGTCCCAGGCTCCGGGGGACACTGAGCTCACTGGTGTGGAACAGCCTCTGCCCACCTCGGATGGCGAAGAACTACCTGGCACCTCCGGTGAGAGTCATCATGCAGCACCAGCAGGACCAACATCTGTACCCCCTGCACCCACCCCTCCAACAACTGCCAACACACAGACCACCCCCGCCGACACGGACAGACCAAGGTGCACCGATGACAACAGCACAGGGACCCAGGCCCACTGCGGAGCAACGGACAACAACACCAGTAACAACCGCCAAGGGGGCCTAGGGTCACATGTGCGTGCCACCGCAGGTCCTGCACGTGTCGCCAGGGGTGGTGGGAGGGGTGGGAGACATAGGTCGCTGTTTGCAGCAGGGTCTGGACTGCATGATGACCCCCAACTGGTACGCATTGCTGATGCGTACCAGACTAGCACCGGAGAGGTCAGCCAGGTAGTGGGGATCCTCAAGGACATACAACAGCAGCAGGCTGCCCATCATGCCCGCTTGGACTCCCACATGTCCCGGGTGGAGACACACATGTCCCATGTGGAGACACACATGTCTGGCATGGAGTCCAAGTGGGACACATTGCAAGAACTTACAGCGGTGCATAGGGACATATTGACATGCCTCCGCCAGATGAGCACCAACATGGCCACACCTCCCTGTGTGCCCACAACATCTGGTGCTGCAACAACTGACACTGCCACAGGGAGGGAGGCTGACTCTGGCGGAGAGTCCACTGTACCGCAGCAGCCTGCATGTGAGGGCCCCCCCCCAAAGAAGAGGGGTCGTCCGAGGAAGGAAAACTGAGAGGCCGATGGCCACGCACATCCCCCAGGAACCCAACACCTGTTCTGGACATTCTCCTTTGTGTGCAAACTGTTCACCCTGTCGAATTCAACCCAACTCCTCCACATGACATGGGGAGTTTAAGTTGGACCAATGTATCACATGACTGTGGACTTTACTCTGGACATTTCTGCTACCAAGACTTCCAACTCATCTGGGAACTTTGGATTCCGAACCCAATGTACAGCACCCACCATCCTGTGCACTATCCCCACACATGTATGTAAATAAACTCACCAATACACCATACTTGCCTCTGTTGTGATTCCAACGTGGTTTCTGTCATGGAGATGATGATCTGCAAAATGACACTGTGCACGCTAACTGCTACAGCAAGTTCCACACCGTCATGTGAGTCATGGCAACGTGACACATATGAGGGAGACACACCACCAGGGCTACACAACACACACCAGGGCCATCTGAATCATCGCCTACACTGATGTTGCCAGGAAATACAGTGGAATGCACAGACACCACACCTATTCAGAGTCTGTGTTAACTAGCCCACAGGTGCAGTAAGCAAATGTCAGTCAGATGTGTGACCACAGACAACGCACATCCCAAAGTGAAGCACAGGTTTATTACACATTTGCAACATGTAGTGTCCACCACAGATGCAAGGTAATCCCACGTGGCAGTGGCCACACAGTCAACAAGTGTAGAAGAAAGAAGGTCCAGGGGTGTGTGGCACATCACCTGTAGGGAAACGACAGCCTCCACCCTGGAAGTTGATTCACGGTGTCGGGGGATCACAATTGAGCAAACAACTCTGAAAGTACCCTGTGAAGGACAGACATGACACACAGTCAAAAGCACAGAAGAACATGACAGAACTGCAAAACTCATGCCCAATACATGTCACAAGATACCTACACAAAACCAAGTTAGCATGTCAACACTGTTGGGGAGTACAGACTACCTGTAAGGACACATCGCTGCACGCATACAGTCAAGTAGCACATGGCCACACTCAAACAGCACCACAGCACCACCAACAGATATCACGCAAACTCACATCATTGACATGACATCTCTGGATACTCACATTCAGCTGAAGAAGTTGGTGATGAGCTGTGTGCGGACATCAGCCTCATCATCATCACCATCACTGGCATCATGGCCCAGGCCAGGATCCTCCACAGGTGGCGGATGTTGGTCATCGTCATCCAGGATGAGAGGCAACTCCTTCCGCTCTGCCAGGTTGTGTAGCATGCAGCAGACGATGACAATCTTGCACACTTTTGCTGGGGCATATGGGAGGGCCCCTCCTGTCTTGTCCAGGCAGCGAAAGCGGCTCTTCAGCAGACCAAATGTCCGCTCGATCACTCTCCTGGTCCGACCATGTGCCTCATTGTAGCGCATCTGGGCTGGTGTCACAGGGTTCCTGAGGGGCGTCAGCAACCACGGCATGTTGGGGTATCCGGAGTCACCTACATACAGACAATTGCACATTAGCTGAGTTGGAAAAGAGGGTGGAAAACTACATTGCAGAACACACACAATGGTACAAAGTCAGTACACACCGACAAGCCAGGCACGCTGGTTCCGCATCTGTGACATCATCCTCGGGATGCGACTACTCCTCATCACGTAGGCATCGTGTGCAGAACCGGGGAAACGGGCACACACGTGTGAGATGCACATATCTGCAAGACGTACCACCAGAGCATTGACCGAATGGTAATGTTTTCGGTTCCTGTATGCCTGCTCATGTGCCTGTGGTGGTACCAAAGCCACATGTGTCCCATCAATGGAGCCAATGACATGCAGCATCCTCCCCAGGGCATAGAAGTCACTCTTGACGTCAGTGAGTTGGTGATGTTTAGGGAAATAGATGTACTGGTTCAAGTATCTCAACATAGCCTCCAAAACATCGCGTAGCACACGGCTGAACATGGTCTGTGACATCCCACCAGCAGACGCCACAGTGTGTTGAAAGGTACCGGTGGCAAAGAAGTGTAGGGCTGCCATCACCTTCACCTTGGGGGTCAGCGCTGTAGGGTATGGCCGGCCAGGTTGCAAATGTGGGGCCAACCGCACCGTCAATTCCTCAATCAGCGGCCTGGTGAAGCGGTACCGTCGGATGCAGTCCCGTTCAACAATTGTTGCAAGGTCAGGGAATGGTCTATGGACAGCTGGTGCCCTGCAGTGCATAGGTGAAGAAAGAAAGATTGTCAGTCACCCCACATATGTGGCATAGACCATACTCAATATCACATTATACATCATTACGAGACACAAGTACATGATGTGTGTGCCGTTCTGTAAGGACATGTATGGCACCCACATGGCCGACATCTAACATCACAGTTCAACATGTGTAGTCCACAAGTCCCAGGTTGTACTATGGGATATCATTAGGCTGTGTCACAGTACCCATGTACTGCTGTCACGTACCAAACACACACCACAGTGACATGTGAGGACAGATGTGCCCCAGGCATCACAGCTCATTGACAGGTAGATTCCCAGGGACCCTGTATTGCCACATGGACACTGGCATGACATGGCATATCATGAATACACCACAGCAAAACAACCATGACCCCCACAGGTAGTGGTCCCTGTTGCCTCTGCACGACAGACATGGACGTCTGTGACACACACACACGCACAACATCAAAGTCCATGCACAAACAACGTGGATGTGGAGACTGTCTCCCATTGTGCACATGGAATCAGAGACATCTGAAACACAACATGCACACAGACTGTGGAGGGCCATCACGATCGTGGCAATGGGCCACCCTGTGACGTACATACCGTCCAACATGGGACTCATGGGGTATGTGACATGACATACACATACCCAACCTGGAAATGCGACCATGCCACATGCTCTGAAATGAACATTTGCACATCACAGTGGTCATGTGCACAACACACCAAGGATTCTGTCCCCATGAACACGTGCACTGCCTGGGAGTGGCTGCCCCCAAGTCCCACCAAAACTAACACATGTTGACCCCCATACACAGAGATGGTAATGCAGCCTTACATGCCTTAGGATACAGTGTGGACAGGCTGTGGTGTTGTAGGTGTGCCCCTGAGTCCCTGGAAAGTAAATGTGGCTGGCATACGTTCACCTGTGACAGGCATGGTGACATATGCCTGTGACTTGTACAGGGACTCGTTGTACAGCAATGGACCGATCGGTGTGCACGCACTGGCCATTGAATCTGTTGTGTGCGGGTACGCGTTGTACAGCAATGGACCGATCGGTGTGCACGCACTGGCCATTGCATTTGTCATGTGCGGGTACGCGTTGTACAGCAATGGACTGATCTGTGCGCACGCATTGGCTATGGGCTGGCATGGCAACGGACGCGTTTTCAAATCTGTAACGAGTCTGATGCTGTGAATTCAGTTGGCCACCCACAACAATGTTGCAAATTCATGGGTGTCATGAAGTTGAACTTTCGAAGGATGCTGTGGGCGTGTGTAAGTGGTGCAATACCATGGATTGGCCAGATTCAGAAGATGCAAACGACTTGGACCTATCACTTTGGACACATGGGACAGTATCTGCCTCTGCAGCACACATATAATGCTGGCTGTTCCCCTGAGGGCTCACTTGCCTGCACTACATGCTCCAGGACGACATCTGCCACCAACACTGCTGCTGTCTCTGCATCCTCTGGATCCTGCAATGGCACGTACTGTGGAGAGAGCCCCAGCCTTCAGCCTTGAGGAGAACCAGGCCCTGCTGGACAGCCTCCTTCCAGAGTACAGCAAGCTGTATGGGAAACCAGGGGAGCAGGTGAGTGTGCTGTCCACTGCCTTACTAATTGTGCATGTTGTCTGACTAGCAAGACTCACAGTGTGCACACCACTGGCTAGCATGCTCACTGAGTAGTTTTCCCCCCCAAAGTGTGTAGTCACATGCACTGAACAGGTACAGTGCATTACAACAAGGTTTACTTCCCATGCAATTATACCATGTAGTAACTGCTGGCAAACTGTTCTTAGCCATCGTTGCACTGCCTGTGAACATCATATGCCCCTGTGATTGAGACATGTATATCCAACTGTGTGATGCACGGATATGTTGCATGTGTAGTAATGGCCTTTTCACTTTGTCATCCTCACAGGTTGATGCCCACCAGAAGCAGGAAATCTGGCTGACCATCGCCCGGGCAGTGAGATCCGTGGGTGTCTACAGGCGCCGGATCCGCAACTGCCAGAAGAGGTGGCAGGACTTTCGGGGCTGGACCCGGAGGATCGCAAGGGTCCAGCTGAAGCTGTCGCCTCCTCGCAGGAGGGGCGGACACCGGACCCTGACCCCCCACATGCTCCGGATCCTGGCGGTGGTCTTCCCTGACCTGGATGGGCAGCTGAAGGCCAGACAGCAGCAAGGAGGGGTGAGTCCATGACTGCACTGTGAACTGTGTCTGACATGCTATGTGCCCTCCTCTGGCCTTGTTAAACTTCCACAGTACATCAGTCTTGTGGTCCAGGACACATGTCCCTCAATTGTGACATGCCCACTACTCATCTGATACGCAGGTGTGGTCCTTTCAATCAGGAAATTGTGTCACTTGGGTACTGTGTCCTTGCATTTTGCTTTGCTCAAGTTGGGGGACTGCATTTCTTCCCGTGACTTTGTGGTGTGCTTCATGGGTGGGTCAATTGCTCACACAATGCCTTAGTCCTGACATGTAATCTGGGTGTAACTTTGATATGTGGTCCACTTGATGATCTGAATCACCACATGTCCCTGGGGTATTTGGCACACTCCCATGCTGCGGGAGGGAACAATGTTTGGGCCTCAGGAGTATGTATATCAAGTGTGTCATACATGCTTAGCCACCTGCCTACTGTCCAGGGCTCATCCCTCCTTCAAGTGGAGCAGGACAGTCATGCCTACTCCAGGGCATACAATACACTCTGTACTCCCACTCCCGTGTATCAGCTGACATGTTGTGATCAGTGAAATGTTCCCTCAGGTCTCTGCCTCTGTGTCATTGTGCTGTGGCTTCGTTGTCAGGACTACTGGGATGTAAATCGGTTAGGGCTCAGCATGCCATCTGAGATGTGACCATGAGAGACGATACTTCTGTGACTTATAGGTGTTTGATCACTTGACTGTGCACACAGGTGTATGCGACTGTGAATTTCAGGCAGCTGTTTTTCATTCACAGCAGACAGTGAGGTGCTCAGGTTCTGAGAGTTGTGTTTCATGTCTCCCATATGTCCAATTGGTATGACGTGGACAAATAAGAGTTCAGATGATGTGGTTTGTGGGGTATGGACATGTGCACTTGTCAGATACATAACTTGCATTCACCATGACCTAGGATTGTGACACAGTGCAGACTGTTGTTGGCTGGCTGCCATGCCCATGTGACTGGAGACAGTGATGTATGACTTTGCAGGCATGCCTGTGCCATGGCATTGAACTTCCTAAGAGTGATCCTGCAGGGGAGTGACATGTGCAACATGCACCCCATTGTGGCATTGACTATCCGGACATGGGTGCATCATGGTGTCTGGTGCTGGTATGCATCACATGCATTTCAAATTAGACTCTGGCCATCCCTTTATCCGGACACCTGTACTGACTCAGTGGCAAGAGATGGGATGTGTGCATGTTCACATACTTCACCGTGTTCTCTGCAATGTCCAACAACTGTGTAGGTGGTGCATGTGTCCACACTGGGGTATTACCATCAGACAGGCACCAGACCGATGTGTGCAAGGGCAGGAGGGGTGTGAGTTCCATGGTTGACCATCAGACTGACAATTGGCTTCTCCTAATCTGTGTGAGGACTATTGGCAATGCTCAACTAAGGATGCCAGGGCTTGCTCTGTAATGTGCTGTACTTACTGTGGTGTGTGCGGTCAGTGCAGGTGACTGATGTTTGTCTATTTCCCTAATTGTTTGCAGATACTTCCACGGCCACAGGAGGGGACAGCTCCACGGACCAGGAGGAGCTGCAGAGCCAGACTGGGTCAACAGCCGACGAGTGGTCGGAGGGACCCAGTGGCACGGAGGGCGAGGGGAGCCACACCGAGGAGTCCTCAGCACCATCCACCTCAGCTGAGGACCACAGCAGCTCGGAGGATGACTCCCTTGTGGAGGCAGGTGTCAGCAGCCACCACACCCCACCTAGTCTGTCTGGCCCCGCCACCACCACCACCACCGCCCTCCCATTGGCTCCCATTCCAGAGGTCCGTGGAGGCTCCCGTGTTCGGGAGCATGTCTCCTTCGTGCCAGGCACCGCACCCCCTGCCCCTGTGTCCCCTGCTGCCCTGAGTGAGGAGTCTGTGTACCTACTTCGGCAGCTCCATGTAGGGCAGACAGCAATGCTGAGTGTCCTCCATGCACACACCACTCTGTTGACACAGCTGGTGTCGTTCAAGGAGGGAATCTCAACGGGTATGTCTGCCCTACAGAGGAGCAATAAGTCCATGGACTCCTCCCTGACGGCAGCAGTGTCCCTCCTCCAACAGTCCCTCACCCCTCCTACCTCTGCCCCATCCACACTTCCTGGCACCCTACCTGTCCCAAGCACATGCTCACCTGCACGGTCACCCAAACACACAGACACGAGCAGCACAGAAACACCCACAACAAAGGCAAGACGTGCACACAAGCATCCTCAGGGGACTGATACCACACCCACAGGGGATGGGGAAGAGACACACACACAGGCATCCACAGTCACTCCGCAGTCCTCCAAATCCTCTCCCTCCAAGACCCCTTCCCTTGCCTCACCTGCAACCCCACCTACACAGAAAATCTTCCTCTGTGACCTCGGCCTCTTCCCCTCCAATCCCGCTGATCCAGCATACAGGGGGAAGAGGAAGTCCACCCACACAGAGGGGAGTGCCCCTCGCCCCCAGACACCCTCCCCCAGGCGCAGACAGACAGGGGCCCCCACCCGCAAGTCCCCCCGGTCCCGGAAGAGCAAGACCCCGCCACCGCCCTGCAAGTCAAGCACACAGTCTCCTTCCTCCATCCCTCAGGCCCCCACAACACAGGTTCCCCCACCACACCCTGCCCCAGGTTCCCCCACCCACAGATACACCATCCCCAAAATGATCCGTCCTTCTCCACCTCCCACTTGTTCTTCCAGCACCACACCCCCCGCTGCACATGTTAGTGCCACTGGTGTGGAGACCTCTGTCCTGCCCACCTTACCTGAACCCCATTCTACTCCCCTGAGATGGGCACTGCAGTGGAGTCCAGTAACACCCCATCTGACTTGGGCACTGCAGTGGGGAACCTGTCCTCTCCATCTGGCCAGCCCACTGGAGTTGTGCCGGCACCCACACCATCCGGCTCATGCCCCCCAGTTGTGCCGGCACACACCATGTCAGACACCTCCACTGCAGTTGTCAGTGACTCTCCAGCACCCGCAACCCCTTCCCTGCCTCCTTCTGGTGAGCCCTGATCCTGTCCCTGTGGTGCCTGGCCTGCCCCCCGTATACCCCTCCGAGGGGAATGTCCCTGCTCCATGTCAGTGCAGGCAAGCAGAGGGTGACATCTGCCACTGTCACCCTGTTTGGACTTGATTCATGGACTGGACATTGGCCTTTGTGTTTTTTCTTGACTTTAATTTTCTATTTAACATATGCTGATTAAAGCTACTTTCAGTTCTCTAGTGGTTTTGCTTCAGATGTACATGATGTTGATGATGCTAACCATGCCCTTGCTGCAGTGATGTTGATTTCTGATGTCAGGTAAATGAGGTGTTACTGTGCAGGACCCCATGTGGTCCAGGGGGAATGTGTCCTATCCTGGTGTGTAGCCATGTCATCCTTTGTATCAATATGAGGGTGTCATGTTTTCCATATTTGCAAATGGGATTCCCTACCTGTTTTTTCAATATCACATCTGTGGCTTACACCCCTGCACATCAAATGTGCTTGCCATTGTTCAATTGGTCTATTTCCCTGACCGTGTGACCATCTCCACTGGACATGCATGTTTGGGCAACAATGGGGAGGGACTCATCTGTGGTATCAGTGCTACTTGCTATACATGTGTATTTGATCGGTGCTGATGATTTGGGTGACTATGCCATGACCAGGCTGATGTGACGGGAGCCTTCATTTTGTGCTAATTGTTGACTGAGTGAACAAGTGTTCTGCTGACATGATAGCGCCCTGCAGAGACAACGTATGGCACAGCTTTTCTCACACAGGAGTGGAGTCCCCTCATGGCAGTGTGTAATTCCGTGACATTGCCTGAGCCCAAGGTGTGTGTTGTGTGAGCATGTTTGTGTGTGTTCACTTCCATTTTGCTACGCAGGCTGGGGGCCCTAGTGATGTTCCTGTTTGTGATGCTTGCTGAGTTGAGCAATGTTCCCCCCAGATCTTCTCCCTGGGTGCTCTGTGATGTGGGTGCATGGCACATTACTGGTGATCAGGGTGTCATCCATAGGTGTGTTTGCTGTCAGGGCTGAGTTTGTGGGCAAACGCAGATGAGAAACAGTCAGGATTCCCCTTGGCACTTGTTGGTTACATGAGTCATGTAATTTACAATTTGCGTTAGCTTTCAGTGATTGTGACACGTGTGTGTGACTGCTGCCACTCCTCAGGGTCAGAGCTGCAATGTTGGAAGTTGTCTATGTGTGTTGTTTGTGGGTGAGCTTGCCATCTTCATTGGTGTGTGACTGTGTCCGGGATCCCATTGGTTGGTGTGGATTTGACGACATGCCCATGTACAGCGTACTGTGCAGTGTGTGAGACATTCACAAGTCTTGTTGACTGGCCATGTGTGATGGGTTTCTCTGCCTTAGTTCCCCCCACCACCCCTGGCATTGTCATGGGTGCATGTGCAATGTCACCAGTCCATGTGAGCTTCACTGCTGCACATTGTTGGAGATCAAGGTGTGTGGTGTTGAGTGTGTGCAAATGAGAGTTGTTGCACGGCTGGACCCCTACCTCCATGTTGGCCTTGGCTGACAGGCCGTGCTGTTTTATTTGTGCTTGTTTAGGTGTGATGGTAGTTAGTTGCTCAGGACACATGACTGTGGTTCACAGTGTGTACGACATCTACCTTTGTCATCACAGTGGGATTATCATGCAGGCCAGTGTCACCACAATGTGGGCTCCCTGGGGGTAGTGCTGTGGTGGGTCTGTCTCTTGCTGTGTTAGTTGCTGTTCCTACAAGCTTGTGTGACATTTGTGATTTGGGCTCCCTCTCATCTAACGATGCCTGATTGCCCAGATAGGGGAATCCGATACATGAGTTACTTTTGTGTGGCACTGTGTTGACATCTGTGTAATGGGGATTCAGGCCTCCTCGTGTGTTGTGTGTTTGCCTGGGGACACTGGCACACCACCCCCCTCACCTTTGGTGTTTGATATGCAGTGTGAGTCTGCCTGTTTGTGTTTGTGCATTTGCACCACTGCATTGGCATATCTTTAGTGTGCCATTGGCTGTATGTTGTTTGGTGGCTTACCCCTGCTGTCCCTGGGACTCCTAGGTCATCAGTCAGCACAATGATCATGGTTTGTATGTCCCATTGCTGCCATGGGATGGTATTTGTTCACCTGACATCTACAGTCTCCACAGGATGTCTACATTTGTGTGTCCATTGGTGCAGATATGTGGATCTGCATTGTGATGGTCACTTCTGTCATTGTGTTATTTGTGAATGTTGACAATGTGAGCCCCCATGGGTGATGTTTGTCTGCACATGGCCAAAGCGATGTTTCATTTGCACTGCACTGTTTGCCTCACCCAATCTCTGTTGCTATGGGACACACGCACTGCTATGCCACTGATGTGTTTGTTGTTGTGTGACCAGGAATGATCCATGCAGTTTGGCATTTGCAGCTTTTACCATGACTACACTTACATTTTGGTCACTGTGGTGATGGGGCTTTAGACCCCATTGCCACAATGTTCAAAATGTGCTTCAGCTATGGACCCCACACTTCCCTTTTGGTCACTGTGATGATGGGGGTTTAGACCCCATTGCCACAATGTTCAAAATGTGCTTCAGCTATGGGCCCCACACTTCTCTTTTGGTCACTGTGATGATGGGGGTTTAGGCCCTATTGCCACAATGTTCAAAATGTGCTTCAGCTATGGACCCCACACTTCCCTTTTGGTCACTGTGATGATGGGAGTTTAGACCTCATTGCCACAATGTTCAAAATGTGCTTCAGCTATGGGCCCCACACTTCCCTTTTGGTCACTGTGATGATGGGGGTTTAGGCCCCATTGCCACAATGTACAAAATGTGCTTCAGCTATGGACCCCACACTTCCCTTTTGGTCACTGTGATGATGGGGGTTTAGGCCCCATTGCCACAATGTTCAAAATGTGCTTCAGATATGGACCCCACACTTACCTTTTGGTCACTGTGATGATGGGGTGTTCGACCCCATTGACACAGTGGTCATGGTCGGCTTGCATTGTGGATGCCACACACATTTATGTGTGACACATGTGATAGGGGGTCACATTGTATGTTCAATGTCATGTTCAGTGTTGTAGGCATTTGACACTGACTACACACTCTTGTCATGGTGTTCGGGGGGTGTAATTTTACAGGCATTCCTTATGTTGGAGTATGCTGGTTGTGTCATGCATTACCCGTCCTATGAGTGGGGGTTGTGTGGGTGGTAGGCATCCATCCCCCTATGAGTGGGGATGGTAGTAGTGACAGGCATCCAGGCACCCCTGAGTAGGGGTGGTGGTAGTGGTAGGCATCCAGCCCCCTATGAGTGGGGATGGTAGTAGTGACAGGCATCTGGGCACCCCTGAGTAGGGGTGGTGGTAGTGGCAGGCATCTAGCCCCCATGAGTAGGGGTGGTATTAGTGGTAGGCATCTAGCCCCCATGAGTAGGGGTGGTGGTAGTGGCAGGCATCTAGCCCCCCATGAGTAGGGGTGGTATTAGTGGTAGGCATCCAGCCCCCTATGAGTGGGGATGGTAGTAGTGACAGGCATCCGGGCACCCCTGAGTAGGGGTGGTGGTAGTGGTAGGCATCCAGCCCCCCATGAGTAGGGGTGGTGTTGGTGGTAGGCATCCAGCCCCCTATGAGTGGGGATGGTAGTAGTGACAGGCATCCAGCCCCCCCTGAGTAGGGGTGGTGGTAGTGGTAGGCATCTAGCCCCCCATGAGTAGGGGTGGTGGTAGTGGCAGGCATCTAGCCCCCCATGAGTAGGGGTGGTATTGGTGGTAGGCATCCAGCCCCCTATGAGTGGGGATGGTAGTAGTGACAGGCATCCGGGCACCCCTGAGTAGGGGTGGTGGTAGTGGTAGGCATCTAGCCCCCCATGAGTAGGGGTGGTAGTAGTGGTAGGCATCCAGCCGCCCTGAGTAGGGGTGGTGGTAGTGGTAGGCATCCAGCCCCCCCTGAGTAGGGGTGGTGGTGGTGGTAGGCATCCAGGCCCCCCTGAGTAGGGGTGGTGGTAGTGGTAGGCATCCAGGCCCCCCTGAGTAGGGGTGGTGGTAGTGGTAGGCATCTAGCCCCCCATGAGTAGGGGTGGTGGTAGTGGCAGGCATCTGGCCCCCCATGTGTAGGGGTGGTATTAGTGGTAGGCATCCATCCCCCTATGAGTGGGGATGGTAGTAGTGACAGACATCCAGCCCCCCCTGAGTAGGGGTGGTGGTAGTGGTAGGCATCCATCCCCCTATGTGTGGGGATGGTAGTAGTGGCAGGCATCTAGCCCCCCCTGAGTAGGAGTGGTGTTAGTGGTAGGCATCCAGCCCCCCATGAGTGGGGATGTTAGTGGTGGTAGGCATCCAGCCCCCCATGAGTGGGGATGTTAGTGGTGGTAGGCATCCAGCCCCCCCTGGGTAGGGTTGGTGGAAGTGGTAGGCATCCAGCCCCCCATGAGTGGGGATGGTAGTGGTGGTAGGCATCCAGCCCCCCATGAGTGGGGATGGTAGTGGTGCTAGGCATCCAGCCCCCCATGAGTGGGGATGGTAGTGGTGGTAGGCATCCAGCCCCCCCTGAGTAGGGGTGGTGGTAGTGGTAGGCATCCAGCCCCCCATGAGTGGGGATGGTAGTGGTGGTAGGCATCCAGCCCCCCCCCCTGAGTGGGGATGGTAGTGGTGCTAGGCATCCAGCCCCCCCTGAGTAGGGGTGGTGGTAGTGGTAGGCATCCATCCCCCTATGTGTGGGGATGGTAGTAGTGACAGGCATCCAGCCCCCCCTGAGTAGGGGTGGTGGTAGTGGTAGGCATCCAGCCCCCCATGAGTGGGGATGTTAGTGGTGGTAGGCATCCAGCCCCCCATGAGTGGGGATGTTAGTGGTGGTAGGCATCCAGCCCCCCCTGGGTAGGGGTGGTGGAAGTGGTAGGCATCCAGCCCCCCATGAGTGGGGATGGTAGTGGTGGTAGGCATCCAGCCCCCCATGAGTGGGGATGGTAGTGGTGGTAGGCATCCAGCCCCCCATGAGTGGGAATGGTAGTGGTGCTAGGCATCCAGCCCCCCATGAGTGGGGATGGTAGTGGTGGTAGGCATCCAGCCCCCCCTGAGTAGGGGTGGTGGTAGTGGTAGGCATCCAGCCCCCCATGAGTGGGGATGGTAGTGGTGCTAGGCATCCAGCCCCCCATGAGTGGGGATGTTAGTGGTGGTAGGCATCCAGCCCCCCCTGGGTAGGGGTGGTGGAAGTGGTAGGCATCCAGCCCCCCATGAGTGGGGATGGTAGTGGTGGTAGGCATCCAGCCCCCCATGAGTGGGGATGGTAGTGGTGGTAGGCATCCAGCCCCCCTGAGTGGGGATGGTAGTGGTGCTAGGCATCCAGCCCCCCCTGAGTAGGGGTGGTGGTAGTGGTAGGCATCCATCCCCCTATGTGTGGGGATGGTAGTAGTGACAGGCATCCAGCCCCCCCTGAGTAGGGGTGGTGGTAGTGGTAGGCATCCAGCCCCCCATGAGTGGGGATGTTAGTGGTGCTAGGCATCCAGCCCCCCATGAGTGGGGATGTTAGTGGTGGTAGGCATCCAGCCCCCCCTGGGTAGGGGTGGTGGAAGTGGTAGGCATCCAGCCCCCCATGAGTGGGGATGGTAGTGGTGGTAGGCATCCAGCCCCCCCTGAGTGGGGATGGTAGTGGTGCTAGGCATCCAGCCCCCCTTGAGTAGGGGTAGTGGTAGGCATCCAGCCCCCCATGAGTGGGGATGGTAGTGGTGGTAGGCATCCAGCCCCCCCTGAGTAGGGGTGGTGGTAGTGGTAGGCATCCAGCCCCCCATGAGTGGGGGTGGTGGTAGTGGTAGGCATCCAGGCCCCTATGGGTGTATATGGCATTGGTGATAGACATCCCGCCCCTATGGTTCTGCTGTTGCTATTGTAAGTCGTTTCTGCATCCCTATGTGTGTGTGTTATGTGTCGGGTACGTGTCGTTTGTTTGTGTGGTGGGTGTTTGACTTACCTTCTGCGCCGTACACGTCCGTACCGGTCCCGGTAATAGATGTAGAGTATTGGTAGGACCTGCGCGATGGGATTCATGGTTGGTTCGTCTCGTTCGTCTTTCTCGTTGCTTCGACTCGTACTCGTGGCTGGCGTGTTCGTCTCGTAGCCGTGGATCGTCTTGTGGCGCGAATCTGTGCTTATGTGCGGCTCTCCCGGATGCTCTGGCGTGCCGTGCGTAGCGACGGGTTCGGCGTGTACGGAAGGCGCATCGTACTAGTCCGGCCAGAAGGTGCTGTATTTTGGCTTCCGTGCGACTCGATTTTGCGTTTACGGATCCGGCTCGGGCGGGGAACAGGAGCTGGATTGGGTGAGTACGGCTGGGTCGGGATTTGGGCAGTTATGCGCATCGTACTTGTTCGTTCGGACAGATGTTCGAATCGGTCGGAGAACACGCGTCCGGCTTGGTTTTTTCCCGGGCGAATGGTGTTAGGTGAGCTTCCGGCCGAGATCGGAATCGACCCCTTAGAATCTATGGAAAATTATTTAGCTGCACTTTAAAAATTGGTCTAAACATGTACATTTGAAGTGTTGACAGATGAATGAATAAGAGAACATTTTTTGTTGAATTGTGGATGCGACAAGATCCAGAAGGAACTATGCCTTAAAGATGAGCCACCTTTAGAAGGCCTCATAGCCACAGTCAAAAGAGTGGAGCATATGATGGACTATGTGGATATGCTCAAATAGGAAGGAATAGAGAGTTTGCCTGGCACTGAAGTATGTGCGGTTGGGAAAAGTGAGAGTGAGAGAGGCACCCGTAGGTTTAAAGGTCAATGCTACAGATGTGGTAATACAGGGCACATGGCTAATGACGAGGGTTGTCCAGCTTTGCTAACCACATGGACAAGAAGTGGCTGTAAGAGTCACATCATGAAATGTTGTAAAGGATAAGCAAATGCAAGGAGTCTGGAGTTGTGAAATCCGAATGGGAAAGTTTTGGTCAATAACTCACTATTTTAATGATGTTTGATTTTTGTACCCATCTGAGTATCATTTCTCAGGAAGTTTTTGATTGCAAGTTTTAAAAAAATCAAACTGTGTAAAATGGATATCAAACCTGGGGATATGGAGGACTGGAAATCAAGATGGAAGGGCATTTTATGAGCACACTTTAATTCAAGAATAGCATTATTCCAGGGAAGATTTATGTTTTGATTAAAGGGGACAACATTTTGGGGTGGCATCACCAAAAAGAGCTGGATATATATTTGGAGAATATATGACGTTACTTAGCAGACCATTACTACGCATGATTTTACTGTGATGTTTTTACATCGCAAAAACCATTACTTCGCAATATTATACTGCGCATGCTTTTAGTACGCAAATACATTGAAAATAATTAAATATGCTCTTTCACCGCTGTATTTTAATACGCATACCACTTATATGCATTTTGGTCACGTAATAACTAAAATTTAAACATTAATCGTAACATATGTACTGTTACGGGATGACATGGTAATAGGGGTTTAGGGTGGGGGAGTA
Organism: Calotriton arnoldi; assembly: GCA_963921515.1. Classification (NCBI taxonomy): domain Eukaryota; kingdom Metazoa; phylum Chordata; class Amphibia; order Caudata; family Salamandridae; genus Calotriton; species Calotriton arnoldi. The sequence continues at coordinate 2,340,985 of CAWUFW010001929.1, forward strand.
TTTTTAAACAACAACATTAAATTATTATTATTTTTTTTTAATAAATTCCCTTTTTTTAACAAAAAATACTCGCTTTTTTTTCATTACTCATATTTAATATGCCCTTCACCCTTTCTCAAAATTATTCGTCGTAATCATAAAAAAGTTCTTTTTTTTTTATTAATTTTTTAATTAGTTCTGATTTCACAAATCGTACATTCCACGTATATATCAATATGTACATTTTTGAAAATGTCTTTATATTATAAATACAATGTCTTTTCTAACTAAATTGTAACACCTACCACTATTTCTACACTTTCTCAATAATCAAATTCACAACACTACCCTAACCCTCAAGCACTACAGTACCCTACACTACTCATACACCACTACACTACCCTAAACCCTAAAACACTACCCCCTACTTGTCCTTCCCCCTTCCCCCAGTCCTATCTCTACAATCTTACACTACTCTTCACGACCCCCCTCCGACACTACCCTAAACCCTATAACACTACCCTACACTACACAAACACCACACCACTATCCTAAACCCTAACTCACTACCCCTGCACTACCCTCCCCCTTCCCCCATTCCACACCCTACACTCAAACACTACCCTCCTCGTCCCCCCCTGACACTACCCTACACTACACAAACACCACAGCACTACCCTAAACCCTAAATCACTACCCCCTGCACGACCCTCCCCCTTCCCCCAGTCCTGTCCCTACTCCCATACACTACCCTTCTCGACCCCCGACACTACCCTAAATCCAAATACACTACTCTACACTACACAACACTACCCTAAAACCTAAATCACTACACCCTGCACGACTCTCCCCCCAGTCCTGTCCCTGCTCCCATACACTACCATTCACGACCCCGACACTACCCTAAACCCAAATACACTACTCTACACTACACAACCCTAAAACCTAAAAGTGTACCCCCTGCATGACCCTAAAAACTACACAGCCCCACTTACCTCTCTCCCCTCGTGGTCCCTCTCTTCACCTTCAAGCGTGGTTCCTCTCTTCTTATGCTTCCTGTCGTCAGAGTCGCATGGCGTTATTTGTAAACGGAAGCGCCTCAAAATAAAAACAACGAAGTGGATAGCCTGCGAAGAAACCTATTTCCGAAGTAACGGTATTTGCGTACTAGTAGCATGCGTACTAAAAGCATGCTAAGTAATCGTAGCTGCGAAGTAAAAAATGCGTAGAAACGGTAATGCGCAGTTCCAGCGGCGAAGTAAGGGTTGAATACCATATTTGGACCCTAATGCAGACCCACAGGTGTGTGTACATCAAGTGAGTGAAGAGTTTCTAGATTTTGAAGAGATGTTTCCGGAAGTTTTCAAAAAGGTCATTGGATGTGTGAAGGGATATTCACACTACATTAAACTAAAACATTAGGCATGTCCAGTAATGCCAAAAACAAGGAGGATACTGTTAAGTGTCCAGGTCTGTGTGTGTGTGTGTGTGCGTGTGCGTGTGTGAAATTGCAAAGAGCAGGTCTGATTGCCCCTTTAGAGGTAACAGAGTGGTTGCTTCCAATATTAATGGCTGGAAAAGGTAATGGGGCTATCAGGCTTTGTGTGGATCTAAGAGAGCTTAACAAAGAAATTGTGGTAGATAAATTCCCAATCCCCAATATAACTGAGATGTTGTCTACGATGCCAGGTACCAACATATTTCTCATTAATAAGAGAGATAGTCCGGTAATAGGCACAAGAGATGGATGGTGGGTGCGTTTTTGGTATGATCACTATTGTGGCTTGATCGAAGTCTGAGGGGAAGTAGTCCATCTGTGTAGCCTCCTTATAAAGGGCTAATAAATGAGGCACCAGGATATCTTTATATTTAGTGTAAAATTCGATAGGGTAGCCGTCTGGGCGAGGTGTTTTCCCAGACACCATTGCTGAGACTGCGTCTCCAATTTCTTTGAGGGTAATTGCCTGTTCCAGCTCTCGACGTTCAGCAATAGAAAGGCTGGGCAAAGGTATCTTGTCAGGAAGGGGGGGGTTGGCTTTTTTAGAGTCCGGTCGGGGGAAGGCCCTGTACAGGGCTGCATAGTAGTCCGCAAACACCTGGACAATATCAAAGGATGAACTGTGCATGCAGTCCTGGTTGTCCGCTATCTTGAGTATAACCCGTCCAGCTAGGGGTCGAGAGGTCAACTAGTGTAACAATTTTCAGTTTTTACCTCCCCACTTGTATACCCGTGCAGTAGAGGCACACCAGATTTGCTCTGCTGCTTCTAGCGAGTGGGCCCCAGTTCCCTGGTGATAGCGCTGTGGTTAGTTTCAGAGAGCTGTGTCTCTAGGCGTAAGGACGTAAGGCATGAGCTTCAAGTTGGGTGAATCCATTGTGGTGTGCTTTTTCCTTCTGCCAGAGGATAGTTTTGGCATGTCCCTGAACAGCAGTATTACATGCCGCCCACAGAGTACCCGTTGACTGGACCAACCCTGTGTTTGGGTGGAAATACACTACTATTTTGTGCCTTCCATTCTGCGTGTATGTTGCATCTTGAAGATGCAAGGCGTTGAGCCGCCACATGGGACATCTGGTAGAGTCTGGTGTACTGATGCGAAGAAGCATAGGTTCATAATCAGAGATTCCACGTGAGAGTATCTGCACTTGCGAAACCGACAAAACATCAGTAGCCGTCATTAGCAGCGTATCCATGCATGTGTGTGTATGATGCGCTGCAGAGGTATGTTTGAATTGCTGATGTCTAGGATTTCAGGTTCTCCGCACGTCGCATAAACCTAGAGTGGACACCCATCTGTGTTGGGAGTTAGCTATTTGGTGGCGACAATCTGATAGGGGGCCAGTAGAGTCCGTTGCGGGATCTAGGAGTGCATTAAAGTTGCCCCCTATGATAGTGAGACCCAGAGGCATTTGAGCTATGACATCAAGGAGTGTGGCTAAGAAGGAATCCAGTGCTGTGGGGGGAGCATAGGGGCAGAGAATGCTCAAGGGACAGATCTCTGTCATACCCGCCAGGGCGAGATAACGACCCAATGGATCTGTCTAAGTCTGGGCAACCACCAAGGGGAAGGAGCGGCGCAGCAGAATTCCCACACCACGAGACCCCTGCGAGTACCCAGCGTGATAGACTCTGTCAAATCCTTGCTGTGCCAGAAATGGAAATTTGGTGCCCCTCAGATGCGTCTCCTGGATCATTAGGATAGAAGGGAGGTAGCATTGGACATATTGCAGCATCGCTGAGCGCCTGATCTAATCTAAGAGAACATTTACATTCCACTGCATAACACCGTATGGGGCCATGACAAGGCTGGGGACATGAATTGCATGTGAGCTAAGGGCGCACCTATTGTAAGATAGGTGTAGGGCACTGAACGTGATGCGTGTGTGGTGGGGTGTATTGAAGCCATCACTGGGTGGGCTGTGATAGGACACTGCGACAACCTAAAAAGGAAAATGAACCAAAAAGCATGCAGTAAAACAAAACCATAAAACATTATGGCAGAAACTCAACCTCCCCCCAACTCACCCCTACCCCATAAATCCCCCCGAGAAACATCTGTCATGCTATAACATGTTTTCAACTTATAACCAGATTATCTTAGATGGGTGTGGAGTGGTGGACCCCTCTAAGGTGTAGGATCAATATAGTTCAACGTCTTCCTTTGTGCCAGAAATCAGGAGCTATTCAGTAATTGTGTTGTGATTTAAGTCCGGACCCAGGAACCAAAAGAGCTTACCCTGTTGACACTAAATTGGAGAAAGTGTCCGGCTCAGTCACTCTTCAGTGTGAGATGAGGCTTGAGGGTCTCCTCTGGACTTTGGGGACTGATCCGATCTTTACGGCGGTGGTGGCAGCGAGGCTCCAGAGCTCAGTGAGGGGGATGCCATCCGCATATTGCGCCTCCCTGGGTGAGGCCTAGTGCTGACTCGCTTCCGGCGCCAACCTTTGTCCGTGCCCACCCTGAATGCCTGGTTAGTCGATGGAGGGGGAGAGCACTGGTCGGTGTATCTGTCTTTCTTATGCTAGCCATTCCCACGCTGACTCAGGGGTTTCAAAGGGGCCATATCTGTATATATCACCTTGAGGCGTGCCGGGAACAAGAGTGCGTAAGTTAGCTGTTTAGGGATCAGTGTTTCTGTTAGAAAAATTCATAAGACCTGCGTCTAGCCTGTACATCTCGTGTGTAATCGGGCAGGATTAAGAGTTTTGAATTTTTATAGCGAAGATCTGGGTGTGCATGAGCTTGATGCAAGATAGAGTCTCTGTCCTTGAAGTTGAAGAACCTCTCTATCATAGGGCAGCGTTAAGCACCAGGAGGTGGTTTAGAAGTAAGTGCTCTGTGGGTGCGTTCCACCACAAACCAGGGAGAGAGTTTATCAGCTGGCATCCAAGATTTGCCCATTCCTCCAGGAATTCAGCTGGTCGCGTATGTCCTGCATCCTCCGGAAAGCCCACAGAACAAAAATTGTTGCATCTCAAGCAATTTTATAACATATGTATTTGCAAAGCGCACGTTCACCCCCAAAGGGGCATCTTGGCGCTGCATAACAGATGTTTATTGTTACCCAACTCAATGGTACTCATTTTGTCGACCTCAGAAAGTATGAGAGGCTGAGTGGACCCGCCTGAATTTGAACCTGTGACTATGAGGTGGAACACAGGCTCCTGCAGCGGATGATTTAGTCCACTAAGCCACCAGACCGGGCTGAGCTATGCATCTTCCGCCCAATGGTGGAGTTCATTCATATGAGTGAGGAGGTGAGCGACCTTGGTCTTGAGGTCTTTGACCTTGTCATCAACCATAGAGATGTGTCCCTCTGCTTCTGTGATGCAGCTGGTTGCGTTCCTTAGGTCCTGTTGGAGGAGTGCCACGTCCACCCGCACCTCACCTATTTTTGTCTCGACCGCTGCCTGTGAGACGTGAATGGCTTATAACATTTTATCAAGATCCCCTTCTATTGGGGCAGTTTTGTCTAAGGTGTACCCAGTTGTCGCTACGGCTGGGGTAGTGAACTGGTCGATGCACAGCTGGGAGGGATGGGGTTTAGTGGCTATGTTTTTTCCCATGTTTAACGTGGTGTGAGAAAGGCAGTTGCGACTGGAGCCGGGCCCGCATTCCCACGGTCCGTAGCAGAACGAGCAGCCAAGCGCTGTGTGGGCCTCTGCTGGGATGTATAAAGCACCAGGAGGCCAAGAAAAGGAGCACAGCATCTGGCTGTAAGTCAGGGCTGCTATATTACAGGGGAGCTAGGTCTGTGTCTGGGAATCCCTAGCTGTGGTGTCAGGCAAGGAGGGGGTTACAGATTTCTTGATTCGTCAGCCTCAGCCATCTTCAGCACACCCATTTACTTCCACTCTGGTTAGAGAAGTGCCAACGTCTGAGTGTAAGGGTACTAGAGGTGTACCAGCAGTGTTAGGCCTCTGATGCACCCCCGCCCTGTTTCAGTTACCAGTAACAAGCAGCAGGAGGTGAATTATGTCTGGGGAAGTAAAGGAGGGTGACCCTGATGCCTGTATGCGATTGAACCAGGTACCGCCAGTCACCACAGGGACAAAAGAAGAAAGGAGAACTCATGTGGCTTCAGGACTTCCCAATACAGAGGTTATGGCGTCCAGGGTAGTACCTCACTATGAGGAGATGACTATAATGAGGGGGGCCCACAATATCAGGCCTGGAATTAATGCGCCGCCAGGCATTAGCAATGTATCTCTTTGACCTAGGCTGGGTGGCGATACGCACGCCATGGGGCCAGGCCAGGAATCAAAGTCACCTCCTTGCCCACGGCTGCCCTCCTCACCTTCTATGGCTTTGTGTTCCACTCCAGGAGGGAGTGATCAGGCTCCACAAGTAAGGGGAGCATGGGGCAGTGACTGTTCAGGCAATCTGGGGCACCTCAATGGTTTACAGGGTGGGTCTATTTAGCATCCAGGGGGTCAGGCACCACCCCTGCTAGATACTGCCTAAGCCCCTGGGTCACTCCCCTAGGCCCGAGGGGGGTGCACAGCTCTGGGGGCTCCGCAAGCGGGAACAGACAGTAACAGTGCTGGCTCCACGGCCAAGATAGGCGGCCGGGAAGCAGGGGAATCGAGTCGATCAGAGCTTTAAAATGTACGAAGTTGGGGCCCTAGCACCAAATGCGGGTGCCTTTATCTAAGAATCCCCAGCGCCCACTGGAAAAGAGCCCTCCCTCCATCCATGCCGCTGTGTATGCGCTGTACCTGGTCCCCACCAAAGTGGGTGCATTGGAGCCTTTACCGCAGGTGGCAGCCGCCACCCACCGTTATATCCTATGCAGACGTATGCAGTCTTTTAGTCTTTGTGTGTGGGTGACAGGGTATGAAGCAGCTCGCAATCCAGTAGCGGGGCCTGGAGGCCAGATCAGTGCACGGGTCTGCCATCTTGGGTGCCGCACTGGGAATCGGCCGTATGGGCTCCCTCTGTCACGGTGATCAACTGGACGTTACCTTCACGGACAGGCAAGGCGTAGTGGTCTCAGCAGAGCATTGCTCGCTCACAAAAGGCAGCACTTCACAGTGGATGGTGGCGGATGACGGAGAGGTCCGGAGCACACTTAGAGTGCGACCACCATCTTGACGCCCCTAGCCACCCCCTCAGGAATTTTACTTTTCCATTGATTATATCACAGGTGTGAAAAATAGTTTTGCAGATTGTCTCCAGGTTGGTTGTGGTTGAGAGTAAGGAGGATGGGGGTCTTGTTGATGAAGTGTGGAATGATGATAGTGTGTTTGTCATTATGAGCGGATGCCTTGTGCAGGAAGAATGGAAAGCAGAACAGGAGAAGGATATGGTGCTTGAGAATTGTTGTAAACTTTTAAGGCAAGGATGGCCGGTGAAGAGTGGTATAGATGAGTTAGTTTAACCGTTTTGGATTATTATGGATGAGTTATCTATACGCAATGGCATTTTGTTCAGCAGTGACAGATTAGTTACTCCCAGTAACTTAAGTGATAAGGTGTTTAACATTGCTCATGAGGGGCATTTGGGGATGGTTAAAACGGAGGCAAGAATATGCAAGAATTCTTGGTGTCCGAGCTTGGATTGGCAGATCGAGAGGGGATTTCATGAGTGTTTTGAATGTAGGGCTAGTGACAGAATTTGCATGGTAAGGACTGTTCCCATGGTTTGTAGGAGTTTGCCTGATGGACCTTGGCAGGATATAGCTATGGATCTAGTAGACCCATTGAGAGGTGAGAATCGTTGACCTATTTTCGAAGTGGCCTGAGATTGCTTGTATTTCTGACACACCTTCAGGAGCAGTGGTATGTTTTCTAGAAAATGTATTCTGGAGAGAAGGCATCCCTAGCAGTATTTTAACAGACAATGAAGTTCAATTTTGTTCTCACGAAATGGAGAGTTTTCTTAGGTCCTATGGTTTTGTTCATAAAAGGTCTTCTCTGTACAATCCATGAACCAATGGGATGGTGGACAGATTTCATAGGACCATAAATGAGAGCTATCAGATGATGAAGTCAAGTGTATTGGACTGGAAGAAGGAATTACAGTCAGTGGCGAAGCTAGACCTTTGGCCGCCATTGGCGGTCCGCCCATTTGCCGCCCCGCGGCGCCGCAGGTAAAAGCAGGGGGAGGCCGCCACCCCCAAAACGCTTATCACCTGGGGCGGACCGCCCCACCCCCCTTGCTACACCACTGAATGCAGTCTCGGCTATTTGCTTATAGAGTAGCCCCACACCCTACCATCGACCCTCTCCTTTTGAACTTTCAGAGGGAGAAAGCCTAATTGCTTCCAAATTAGGCTTCAGGGTGGATGTCCTGGGGTAAGGGATGGTTGCAGTTGTTAGTATAGGATAATTGGAGGAAACATGAACTGAGTAAAGTGAAGGAGAGAAAATTAAGATTTGACAAGAGGCATGAGGTTGGAAAGGTGGTTGTGAATGTTGGTGACTGGGTGAAGATCCTTGCTCCAATGAGTTCAAGACCATGGTCTAAATTCACAATACCTAAAAAAAAGCAAAAACAGTTACCATGAATTTTAGAAATGTGCTTAAGACTAATGATGGCAAGATAAGGAATCTCAGTTGAGTTGTCAATGTGTCTTATTAAGTTTCTCTGAGTTTTGTTTGCTTTACTTGTTTAATGGGGGAAAATGTGTTGCATCTTTGTAGTTCTAGAGTTCTGGTTATTGGAATACTGGGGTTTGGAGTGGCGCTTAGAGAGAGAAGGATTGGAGGAAATGGGTGGATGAGACAGCAGTAAAGAAGACTGGTTACTTACTTGTTGGTGTTCTTGTCTTCTTTTCAGACTCTCATAGCACAAGTCACCATTAATTTCACTCTCTACAGCAGTTATCTTCATATGAAGGGATAGGCACTCTCCTTTCCTCTCTTTGTAGGTAGGCAGCCTTTCAGGCACTGGACAGACCATCCGGTCCTCCAGCAGAAATTGAAGACTTCAGGTGATGCCCCCTTCCTTCTTGGAGGCTTGCTGTAATGCAGATACCAGTCCTGGTCACACAGTAGTCCTTCGAGTACTCTGAGGAACGCTGCTTTCCTTGATTGAGAACATAGACCTGGAACAAAGTGGGATTGTTTGTTTCCAACTTTTATACACATTTTCCAGACATGGAGTGTGAATCCACAATGTAAGCCTTCTGAACTGGTTTGGGGTAGGTATCTTTCAAATGTCCTTCAAATGTCCTTTTCCTTTGTGCAAGGCATTGGCTTTCCCAGCAGGCAGCAAAGGAGCTGGCTGTAAGGAGGGGTATCTAGAACAATGTCAAAATGGAGTGTGAGAGCTCTGTACCTGGATGTCATCAACCTTCATCAACCTTACTCAAGCAGTAATATTGGCCAGGCAAAATGGCAGGCCTTGCGTAGAAACTCCTCATCTTGAACAGAAACTACAGTCCCACTCCTCACCCATTCCATATACCAAATGGTAGTGCTCAGAAAGTACTAATCAGCACCCCTTTGATAACAAGGTCCTCCTTGAATTTCTAAAGGTAGCTCTGTCTCAATCCTCCTCACCTCAGTGCACGGATCTGCATCCTCCAACTGCAGTAATGCATGCAATACACATCCACTGTCTGGTCAATCGATCTCTATCGTCCATCTTGTACCATGCTGAACCAGTGGCATCCGAAATGGATTCCACTGGTCCTAGTACTCAGACTCTCACAGCACATAGAGTCCTGATATCATGCACTTTATATGCACATGACATGTCAGCTCAAGGTTCTGAGTGTCACATAACAGTGGAACTTTACACAACAGGAGCCAGTAGGCTTACATTTCCTCTGCACAGGCAAAAATGTCTGGCAATACTACTGATTAACAAAGCTTGGTGAGCTGCCACTCTTGCTTTATGTGATGCACAAGGGCACAGGCCGTAGTCCAGTGCCCAATATGAGGGCTTGCTTGGAGCTTGCTGCTGCAGTCAAAGCCTCGTGATTTTTCCAGCCATAATTGCGGGCCGGAAAATTGTGTTCGGTTCTTCCACATCTGATAATATTGGATGAGGAAAAACCAAGCATGCCATAAGCAGGCAAAACAAAATTAACGCATAAAGGCATGCGTTCATTTTGCTCTGCCTAATTCACAATCAGCGCCTATGTGATACACATACCTGTGAACCTGTTGGCACTTGACTGAAGGTGAGGCCAGATAGATGTTTAAACGGAGGATCTTATGGAGTAAATTGTGAAAAACATATTTTGGAGGGTGATTTAGGTTTTCAAATAGGATGACATTATGGAAGTCTGTGAAGGCTTGTTGCTTTTTAAAAGGATGTATGTCATTGAAAAGGTAGTGAAACTCGCCAAGTGAGAGTGACTTGACAGGCATATATACAATAAAGCTGTAGAGTAACTCTGCAGATAACAATATTTAGGGCAGTCCTCCATTCAGTAATACTAAAATCACAGTGTGTTTGCACCACTTGTGCTCTGGGTGCATGCGCACACCCTATCCCTGCTCTTCGATCTGTAGAAGTATCCAGAACATATTTAGATCACATTTTAGCCAGGAGATTGATTTTGTAACATAGCAATCACATGATGGTACGTCTGTGTCTCAGCAGAGATTGAACTGCAGTATTCTAATAGGTAGCAATAACAACAGCCTCTGGTGCCAGGTGGCTTGCGTGCTGGGCGATGCCCTCCTTCCTGGAACAGTCTGCCAGAACCCAGGCATCATATTTTGAATCAAACTTTACTTTATCCAACAAGTTGACAAAGTAATTAAGTGTGGTAACCACCTATATCAGGCTCAGACGTGATCAGACCATGCTAACAAAATTGCTGATCTTCTCCAGCACTGCATGAACTGGTTATACATGCCCCCCAAAAAACAAAATGTAGATCCATATGTTGAAGTGACTACAAAAGAAATCAAGAAGGAGATGCCTAATCCTGAAAAAGCCTACCTGGGACCATACTATGTAAACAGTTCCAGGGTTACAATAAGTGTATGAGCCTGCTTTGTGCACCCCCCCCCCCTCCGAAGCACTTTGGCATTAGTGCATGGTTCAGCATTTAATACAGACAGCGCCGGTGCACGCTTAGCGCTGGCCCTGTCCAAAAGGGGATTTAACTGATTTGCATGTGGGCATGGCCCCAAGAAAATTATGGAAACATTTTACCTCTGCACCTGCGCCGTTTTATGGATGCGGGAGCAGAGGCAAATAGGCTATCAGGAGTCACACTGAGTGTGCACCACAAAGAGGTGGCACTCAACCAATCAATGTTCCCCCTAATGGTATCCCTCTGGATGGTGAAAAAAGGGTCCCTTGGATACTCAAAACATCCTCCTGTAGGCAGGTTCAGTCACTCACCGCACTTGCCTGTTGGGAGATCTCTGTCTACCTTGTAAGTGCAGGCCGGGTGTCCCCTACACTATGAAAGGCGGACTAGCTGCTTCAGTCATCTGGTCCTGTCTTTCACTAATGCATTTCCCCCAGGGCAGGGTGAGTTTGTAGCAGCGCATTAACAGTAATAGGGCGCACTGTCCCTGTTTGCTTCGGGCACACCTAGTTAAAGGTAAAGGTACAGAGACAGTGCACCCTTACTGGAATACAGTCTCTGGAATGTCTGGATGGTGCATTGCTGGAGTTAAGTGTTCCGAGCCCTCTTCAAGATGGCCGCCATGTCACCTTTATTGGTGGAAGCATTAAGGGCCTTCTTATGTTCTGGTGGCCATTGCGTAGTAACATAACTGTAACATATATATTATATATGAAGCTGGGCGGAGTGTAATATACTCTTCATTACTATTACTGAGCATGGACAGGGGAATTGCTGTCATTACTCTTCCTCAACAATGGTAATAAATGACATATTAATGACTGAGCATATGAATATGTATTTTATGCCGTGCTATTCTGTTATATGTAGTGGATAAAAGTTTCCAGCCCGAACCAGAATACATGTGATTAGGTCTATACCCGGAGTAAAAATCAAAATGAATAGGCCTAATGACTATTAGCAAAGTTGTTTCCATTTATGACATGCATTCTGTGAAGGAGCAAGAAGCTTTTTCTAGTTCAATTACACAGAACTTTAGCAATAAATGAGCGAATGTGCCCTTGTTTGCTACACTTGCTCTAAATCAAAGAAGGCATATATAAAATGACACTGAAGGTGCAGCTTGATATAATACACCAAAGGTCTACAATAACACCACTATTATAGTGAACAATAACACCACAGTTTCAGTATTTAATATGATCACAGGCAGTGCTTTAAATGGACCGGTACTCACCGGTACTGAGTACCGGCACTTCTTAGATTTATCACTCTGAGTACCGGCACTTCTCTACTGCCGTGGAGAGTACCGGTACTCAGGGCACAAGTCCTAAAAAAAGAAGTGGGGGGACTCTCCAAGTTAGGTGGTGTCACAGGAAGTGACATCATGGCAGGAAGTGACATCACAACAGGAAGTGACATCACGGCAGGAAGTGACATCACATGTGCAGCAGATCTATCATTTGCACATATTGCAACATTTAACAATTGAAGCTGCTCAGTACTTAAGCCTGTGACTTAAGGTCCCTGTATGGAGGAATTAGCAGCCCAAATGTGGATGAAGTTTGGCGTACAACTACATTAGTCAAGCCATTAAGTTCTGTAAGCGAGGCATACTAAAACATGGCACATGTTAACGACAAATACGTAACATAACGAAGTGTGAAGAGCATGGAGAACTTAGCATCTTGTTGGGGGTTTCTTAGTTTTGCGCAAGGAAGCGTCGGGCGACATTACAAAAATGAGCACAGCAGAGCTTCGGATATCTCCCTTTTTCCCCACTTGGAAACCTTGCGGGCACATTCGCTCAATAGCAGGAGGCCAGGGATACGTGTGCTGCAGGTACACAGGTCAGACTGGGGCCCTGGAGTGGGAGGCGCCCGCCTTTGGGTGACTGGAATCTGATATGCACACACCACCGCTACCTATCTGCGTTCCTGAGACTGAGGTGGTCCCCAGGGGCAAGCAGCTAACAAAGAAACACACACTTGGCAAAGCGGGGAGGGGTTAGAACGGTGCATGCACAGTTGGACTTGCTGGAACACCAGGAGGCAGAACATTGTATTCGGGGTGCAGTCTGAGATGCCAGAAAACGGATGTGTTATGGGTGGCTGTGTAACTACGATCCCTTTCCATGGACTGATTCAGGAGCCTTTGTCATCAGCTTGACCAAGGAAACCCAACATTAAAAATAAAATTTGCACTACAAGCCCATAAATGTTTGAAATGGGCGCTTCAACACAACATATTATTTCCAGGAAGCTGTAAACGGGAGGTTGCAGCGATTGTCGCGGTGAGCTGTGTGGGGGCTGCCAGGCCCAGAGGGTGTAATATTACACTAGAATGGGAAATCTGATCCTCACAGATACCTGTTTGACACTGACAGTTTCAACTGAACCAGCCTATTCCTCTTTATGAGGTGGGGCATTTGCAGGTGCATCGAAAGTAAAGTGTATTTAGATGCATTTTTACAAACAAATATATCAACAAATAGGTTGTTCAATGGAAGGCTTGACTTGTGCGTGGAAGAAGCCGGACTCGGCGTGTTTCCTCGTGTCTGCTGTGTCCAGGCAGCTCAGTTGCGCAAGTTCGAGTGTTTATAACAAGTGCTACAGTTACCCCTTTTAATGACTCTCTGAATGTTACCCTCACAGGCAGAGGCGCAACTAGAGCCACATTTCGGGGGGCTACTAAAAATTTCGGGGGGGCTAATTCTTCCAGCGATAGTCAGAGTGAAGATGCAGGGGCTCTAAGAAGCGGTGACAAAACAACAAAGCCTCGTTAGCAAGTAAATGGTCTTTTAAAGACCTGTGAAGTACTCGGGTGCGGCTGTGTGTGTGCCCGGGAAGCTGTCTCAGCCCGGCTGACACACACTCCGGGGGGGTCGGGGGCTGAAGCCCTTTCCCAGGGATGAATGGCTCGCACTGCGGAAATACACCCAGTAAGCGCTTAGCTCGCTGTTTTCTTTGGATGGCCAGTATTTCATCCTTTTCCAGCCTTGTCGCTTCAAACAATACATTTTATTTGCCCCTAAGCGTGGACGGCGTTTTGATGAGTAGGGTGGACGGCATCCACCCTGTAAAATAAGTGGGGGGACGCCGTCCACCCGCGTGGTACCCCGACTCGTGCCCTGCCGGTACTCATGAAAAAGTAGGCTCATTGTTTGTGCTGGTGAGTGGAACGTGTCTCTGGCAGCCAAGGCGCCGCTTCTGCAGTCCCCGATCTGAGCCCCAGCTGAGCTATTCAGCAGGGCTCATTTGAATAATGTCCGGGTGCTCACCATCACGCTGTGCTTGACAGAGCAGGGTCCATTCAGGCCCTGTGCTGTCAATCACATTCACACTATCCTGAGCATTTGTGCAAACACAGGAATCATGTCAGTGCCCTGGCAGTGGCAATCAGGCTACGGCCAGTCCGGCCCTGGTGGCAATTAAAAAAGCCATGGTAGGTGAAGAGAAAAGATGGCTTTTATCATACCTTAGTCTTTTGCGTGTCTGCTATGTTTGTGTGTATGCCTGTTTTAGTAAGAAAAAAGTGAGAGAGAGAGAATCCAGACACTCTCAGGAGGCATTTTAAAGAAAATGGGTGGCACTTTGTTTGTACATGTCTGCTCGGCGACAAAGATTCATAAATAACGTAAAAGGGAGGGTGGGTGGGTGGGTGAGTGAGTGGATGGATGAGTGAGCAAGGGTGGATGTATGGATGAATAGATGGATGGATGAGTGAAAGCATGCATGGGTGAAAGAGGGTGGGTGATTGGATAAAAGGGCGGATGATGGGTGGATAAGTGAAAGGATGGATGAATGAAAGGTAGGGAGGATGGATGAAAGGGTGGATGATAGATGAGTGAAAGAGTGGATGGAATAAAGGAGTGAAAGGGTTGATGGATGGATGAGCGAAAGGATTGATGGATGAGGGAAAGGGTGGATAAAGAGATGGATGAGTGAAAGGATGAATGGATAGGTTTGGAGATGGATGGATAGGTTTGGATATGAAGGGTGGATAGACGGAATGGTGAAAAACTGAATGATTGATGAAAGACTGAATAGACAATAGAATGTAAAGGTTAAATGGTGGACATCAGCAGGTAAATGGTAGGTTGAATGGATAGATTGATGGAAGAGACAAGAGATAGCTTCTGGGGAGGGTCATGATGAGTTGCTTCATTTGCTTGGTGCCATAAGAGCTTTGGTTCGACGTGGGGGTATTTTCAGTTTCTTCCTACTCACGTGCTCAAACATATATAGTATTGTGCCAAACAGCTATTAACAGTATGACATTAAGAAGGTGCAACTATTGCAAAAAAAGGAAATGTTAACATATTATTCCATTTCTCTTTCATTTTGTGTAATGAGTTAACCTGCTTTGTTTATATAAACACATTTCTCATGTATTTTGGTAAGTGCCGCAACTAATATAGAAGTTGTTAAGTATCATCATGTCTTGCTCTTAGCCCCGCCCCTAGCCCCGCCCCCTCACTACACCTCTAGCTCATTTTAATGAGTACCTGCACTTATTTTTTCCCATTTAAAGCACTGATCACAGGTGTACCATAGCACTTCAGTTACCAAGCACGTCACTGCTCAGCTGTACAATAGCAGCGCAGGTTCACGGCATAATCCGGGACAGCTCTGAATATACTCATTCAAAGGAATAAAAGCTTCCGGAGGCAGGCTGCTCCGCTGCTGCAAAAGATTCTATCTTTCCTCAAGGTCGACGCACGAGACATTAATTACAGACGCTGTCTGCAATGCCGGGATGCTGCTGTGGTGACTCTTCACTGACAAGGACTGCAAATCCCTGAGGATTGAACACTCACTTCCTAGGAAAGTGTTAAGGAGAGTGAGAAAGGGGGGTGGTGGAGGGGAGCGGCAGAGTAGAGAAAGAGAGCGAGCGCGCGCGCGCGAGAGAGAGAGAGAGAGGCGCGCGCTGCATTGGAACATCCAGGCCTAGTGCGTGTCAGAATGTGTTTCCATTCCTGTGCTCTGGTCTAGTGAAAGGAGACCGATTTCACAGTATCCCAAGGACAAGTGGAGCATCGTGACTGGAAATAATGCGGTAGATTCATGTGCACCCTCAGTTAGAACCATTACTCAACGACCCTTCATCTCATATCTTTACTAGCCCCGTCTGGAAGCTGGCACCATGCCCTTGTTTTCAACATCAGTCCTGTGATTGGATATATGGGATAAAGATTCCCGTCGCACATTATAAGGATATTCCAAGTCACAAAGGAGTTCCATGGCAATATAAAGGAACGAGGCCGAAGGCAGAGCTCCTTTAAAAGGTTATGAAATTCTGAGGTGACTTGCAATATCCTTATTAAATTCGGCTGGGGGGTACTTTGTTACTTATAATGCATTAGAGCTGGGAATACAGATTGCAAATCACGGTCCATCTAAGTCCTTATGAATATACGTCATGCTATAATGCCCTCATATAATAGTGCTTTATTGGGGCTGCTGAAAAATAAATAAATGACGTGTTTTCTGTAGGCCTCACCCATATTTTGCTGTGGATACAAAATGGGGTGATAAAACAATAATCGATTGGAATTGCTGTAGCTTTTCAATTATAACATCGCTTGCAAAACCATCATGACCAGCACCCCCCGCTTATGTTGCGGATAAGCTCAGAGCTTTAAGTGGGCCGGGTCTCACCGGTGCTGAGCACCGGCAGTTTTTTAAAGGGGGCCTCGAAACGGGTCTCTATTGGGCTCTGTTTTGCGCCCTGGCACAGGCGGTCCGTTTCTTTCCGTACTTCAGTGACAGTAGGCACATCGATGTGCGCGTGCTCACACTGCTCACTTCTCACTAGTGGAGAAGTTACAGCATGACGTCCTGCCAGGTGAGCGTTGTAGGGGAAGGGAAATCCTTTAAAGAGAGTCATTTTCTCTCTGGATTTCCCATCTCTTTTTGAAACTCGGGAGCAGCAACATTGTCGTGGTGTCACCAGGGCTTTAAGTGGAAGCTTTTTCAATATTATATACAAGCCAGGCGCGCAACGCCCATTGGGCTCAAAGGGCTTCAGCACCACCGCCCCCCCCCCGTCGTGTGTGGGAGCCCAGGCATAGTTGCTGCTTATTTATCTTATGCAACTAACAACCATTGGGAAAGCCAATAGTCCTGACTTGTTGTCGGTATAATGTTACTTGTTGTATCATATATCTGGATGCAAAGACAGACACAGCAAAATACAAGTCGGGCGGCACAGATTTTTAGCTTGCGTATTTTTAAGCCACAACCTTAATTACATTGGTCACGCCCCTTTGAGAGACCCCCCAGTTTTTTCATCCTACTTAAAGCCCTGGATAAGCTCACCATCTTTGCTTACTCTCAGCACACCCACAGCAAGGCCACCATCAGAGGGAGTCTTTTAAGTGTAAAAAAGAAACTCAAGGCAGCAGGCCCTTTCTATCTATGCAGCCAGGTTCTGCAACAACATCCTCTTATCCATCAAGACTGCCACAACGATGCTCCAAAGGAGGAAAGATCTGAAGACACACCTCTTTAGAGAGCACTGCATCACAGTGCAGTAATCCTCTAATAACAAGCTACCCATCCTAGAACTTGTTGATTGTATACTTACTGTTGACCTGTACAGCGATCCACTACCTTTTTGGCTAGATTTGAAATATACAAATGCCACATACATACATAAAGTAAAAGAAAATAGTAAACAATTTTGGTTTGCCAGATGATGAGTATTTTAAAATCTTTGAAAAAAAATCAGTTGACGTAAATATAATTGAGAGTGAACAGATCACTTGTGAAGTTAAATCCCTCTAATGTTTTACTTGTATAACTGTCAAGGGATAAGAAATATATTCTACCTGAGCTCAGCTGAAGGGCAGTCTGGGATTACCCCCTTCTCAGTTCACACCTCTGGAAGCTCAGCCCGACAACCGCTATCTTAAGCTGAGGAAGAAGGAAGACATCCTGGGGTAATACAATGAACTATACTGGCCTGCCTGAGCTTTGGAGAGAGTTGTCTCCAGCTCTGTCTTGAACCTCTTCCCAGTACTTTGCTCTAGGGCTCTGATTGTCAGTCTTCTGTAGACCAATAGAGATAAAGAGCTTCATGGGCTCGGTAGAGAAGTCTGTATGCTTTTGAGAAACGTCCCTTTTGAGGCTGGAAAGTGCAGAGAGAAGCACTTCTAACTGTCTAGAAGAGCTACAGTGCAGCAGATAGAACTGAACAGTTTTTGTGGACCGGGAGGCAAAGTTGTTGGAACCCTCCTGCAAGAGCCATTGCAGAAGATTTTAGGTCTTTTCTTTCAGGCGGCAATGGGACCAGAACTTGGACAAAATGTTGGCTTCCAGAAACATTTTAAGGCATGGGCAAAGTGGGCAAACGCCCAGGACCCCACCAAGCTCCAAGGGGCTCCCAGGTAAAATTAACTTTCTGTCTAATTGACCCGTTTTGTCTAGTTCTCTCCCTCTCTACCTACAACCTACATCCTCCATTGACTCTGTATCTCTACCCAATGTCATCTTAAGGATTTTTGGGATCCTGGGCAAGACATATTTTGGCCATTTTTGGGTGTCCCTGTTATTGTTTACCATGTAATTTAGAATTGTTTGACATCGTGCGTGCTTGCATTATCAGGAAATGGATAGCAAAATCAAGGTTGTTCTGTCCCGGCCCCCCAAAAAATATGCCTTGCCCGAGGTCCCTAAAACCCTTAAGATGGCAGTTTGCCTCTCTCCTGGAGGACCAGAAGTATCTGTCACGCTTACTTGAAAGGGCAAGACTTCGGAGGCTTCATTTTAGTTTTTTATTCCACTCTGAGCTTTTTTGGCAGGAAGTTCAAGGTTAGAACAGGACTGTTCACTGAGCATATCTGACCTTGTTGGAACTCATTTAGGCTTTAGCTTCCAGGCTTGTCCAGCTAAAGGCCTACAGAGAAGATTCTGAGTCCAAAAGTAAAAATGTTACACCAACCACCAACCTTATATCTATGTTTAAGACCTTCATTTTGTAACTGTATCCTTGTTTGGTTAGTTGCCATACATGTAACACATGCATTTTTTTCTCTGAAGAAGGCCTTTTTCTGTTGATGGTCTCACTATTGTGACAATCTCACCTGGCTGGGAAAGTATCTTTTAAGAACTCAGAAGGATTACGCAGTTGAGGGTTAAATATGCAACTAACAAAATTACATATTGTACTTGATTGTATTTATCATTTAAATGTGTGCTGTAACATTTGACAACCCATCTTTTAAAAGTATAATATAGAAACGAGATTGGCAACTAGAGATTTCCTGTTTCATATGCAATATATGGATATAGCTTGTGCACTTGGAAGATTTTTAATGGTTTTAAAATGTTTTGTACTGTTTATAGGTTTTGTAGCATTTTCTGACTTTTGTATTTTGGGGATTGCTTTAATATTGTCTTTTAATTGTTATGAACGGGTTTAAGGGACATTTTCTCAAATAAACTTAAATGTATGAACTGAACCTCTTGTGACACGGTACCAAGAGTGAACTAGTGTTTCTTTACTGAAACTAGTTTACCTTTTTGGTTGACATTTTTTTCCGTAGTGGGTGTTCAGTTACAGCGCACACCAGAACAGTCCCTCCTATACCCTAGGAATCAGATTCCCTACAAACATGGAGGAATTCGTATTGTAATTTGAATGAAAGCATGATATATGTGGGTTGAATATGCTTGACGATGATACAGTAAGTCACCAAATGTGTTTACAATGTTTTTAAGCTAATATTAAACGTACATTCAGTAAAGAAATGACAATAGCAACTTTGATATCAACCACATTCAATAATGTACCTGAAATACCACAGGGGCTCAGAGTTGTAAGTGGCTTGACATTTTCCTCTTATATTTGCTAAAGAATTGGGTGACAGAAGCTCAAATGCCTTGGAAAAGATGGTTTCTCCCATGTTTGAGACCATATTCTGCTGCCATGAATTCCAACAAAAAAAAAACTTTCTAGACTCTTCCCTCTTCTGTCTCTCCACTACTCCTTTTCAATCCAAAAAACAGAATAACATGTCCACCACTCAAATTGATTTCATATTTCCCTATAGTAATTCCCCACTAATCCTGTTTGGGTTCCGAAGTAGCATGCTACCCGCCAAAAAGTGCTTCAACACCTCATCAGGGGTAGCAAGCACTATATAAATGCAAACCCTTCTGCCTCCCATCCCTCCACTATCGTTTTGAATCCAAATAATAGACTGACATGTCCACCGCTCAAATATATTTCATACTTCCCCCTACTAATTCACCACAAATCCTTTTTTGGTTTCGGAGTAGCGTGCTACTCGCTGAAAAGTGCTTCAACACCTCATCAGGGGTAGCAAGCTCTGTATAAATGCAAACCTTTTCCCTCTTCTATCCCTCCACTATCCTTCCTAATCGAAATAACAGACTAACATATATGTGCCACTCAAATTAATTTTATATTTCACTATACTAATTCACCACTAATCCTTTATGGGTTCCGGAGTAGCGTGCTACTTGCTGAAAAAGCGCTTCGACGCTTCGTATGGGGTAGTAAGCGCTATACAGATGCAATTACAATACAATACAATACAATACTTTAGGTGGAAGACTGACGCTGCTGGCAAATTCTGGACTGTTGAAATGGAAGTACAATGGTACTTAGCTATAGCACCAAAATAGGTCGCCAGAATATCAAGGTATGGGGAATGGTTCCAAGAAATATTTTGTAGATGTTTTTTTCCACTCCAAATCTCCATGAGCACGGCTACCTGACTTCATCCGAAAGAATTTGACAATTCCTATCTCACTAAATAGAGAGTTATACTTACTCAACAGCATAAAATAATTTGTTAAGTGATCAATTTTTAATCCTTGCATACATTCACCTAGCATTAATTGGCAAAAATCTTTATTTTTTTGTTGCTAAGTTATGAAACGTAATAAAAAGAACCCTTCACTTGGATATGGACCGCCTGCATTTTATTTGAACTGTAGGCCACAGATTAAATTCAGATGAAGGAAAATGTTACACCGTCATTGGTCAGCTTGTGGACACACTGACATTATATGCGCTATATAGAATCTCTTCTTCATGGCCAGTCAAGTGAATCATACCACTTCTAGCTCTACGCTCTTAAAAGGGTATAATACAAGAGCTGTTTAGTACTAATTTTGTTTTCCTCAGAAATTAGTTGACTATTTAACTGCCTCAGTCTTTCTTGAGTTATGCACTTTGTTTGTAAGACAGCAACAGTGCAGCACTTAGATCACAGCCTGGAATACTGGCTGCCAATTACCATCTTTTTTTAAATTATTACTATTTTTTTAGAGTTTTATATAGTGCGAACTAGACTCGAGAAATCGGGTATCAGAGCACTTTACATGAGCACCAGTTTCGTTACAGAAGGACACATTCATTTTTTGTTAGGCACGGGGAGATTAAGTGATTTGCCCAGAATCACAGAATGTTGAGCGTCTTTGGCGAGACTTGAACCCGGTTCCCCAGCTTCGAGGTCGACTGCTCTAGCCGTAAGGCTACATCCTCTCCCAATGAGAGGATGTAGCATCTATGCTAATCCTATGAACATATAGTATATAATACAACGCTGTATTGTGGATCTAGAAGTGTAATGGAGTGCATGAAGTCACATGATTTATTTGGGAGTAATGAAACAATAACTGGCCAAAATTACTGTAGCTTATTAATTAAAACAAGGCTAAACAAAATATTTAAGCGTGAATTAAGTGTTAATTTAAGCGTCATTGCCTGGCCAAAATAAGGCACACTTGAGAGTGGGAGCAGCCTCCCACCTGAATGTCTGAGTGAAGAAACACTGCTCCATTTTCCGCTGAGCTCCCCCAGCCTCTTCTCAAGCACCGCCAGTGGCCAGACCCTTGTCCAGGATCCTCCTCTTGTTTCTGCTGAAGGGTGCCCAATCAGCCAAAGAACAGTAGAACACATATTTATGTTTATTTACTTATTTTTGACTGATGGGGCTTCGCTTTCCAAATACAGGAGAGGAGCTCGGCAGCCGGCAGTGAACTGGTGATGCTTGAGAAGAGACCGAGGAACGTGGAAGAGATTGTAGCCATTTTTTTCACCAAAACATTCAGGGGCTTATTTATGAGCCCTTGAGTCACTTTTGCGCCGCTGATGCGTCACTTTTTGTGACACACAAGCGGCGTAAAAAATGCACCATGTTACGTCAGATTTACAAAGTGACTCATCTAGGTAGATGCGTCACTTTGTAAACCCCTGCGTGACGTTATACCTGCGCCAGGTAAAATGTATGCACGGTGGGTGTTCCGACGCAAGTAAGCCTCGTAGAAGTGACGCAGTGAAATCTATGAGATTTCACGGCATCACTTCTAGGACGCAAATGCGTCAATATCTTATGCCTGCCTCACAGCAGGCGTAAGACTGACGCAGGCACATTTGAAATGGGACTTGCCCATGTGAAATGACCCATTGCTGAAGTTGCGTCACTTTTGTGACACACTCCAGCAATGCGTCATTTTTGCGCCTACAGATACGTCAGAAATACTGACGTATCTGTAACTCCGTGCGACATGATGTGTCATACTGTAAATATGACGCATCCAGCATGTCGCAAGGAGGGCGCAATGAAAAGTGACGCATCGCTGACCTGAGCTCACACATCTATGCACAGAGTCACCCACCCCCCACCCACTCACACAGACACTCAGGCACCCATAGAGATACTCAGACAACCAATCAATAACCAATATAGACAGTCATGTAGCTACTCACCAACCCATACAGCCACTAATACACCAACTGACAGACTGATACAGACATTTACACAGTTTACTCACTAACCCATGCATTCAGTAAGACACATTTAGTCAATCACTTATACAGTCAGTCACACACCTACTAAATTATCCATTCAGACACTTATACACCCACTCATTCTTCAATACACCTTAGCATGTATCTATATAAAACATATTTAAACTTTACAGAAACACACATTCACTGGATGATGTCATCAGTGATGTCATTTGAGATGTCATGAGTGATGTCATCAGTGATGTCACTGACCATGTCATGAGTGATGTAATATGTGACGTCATCAGCAGTGCATTGCGGGGGCGTGAGTTTTAGTTATCTCTACTAACTATAACGGCCGAATTTTTCTGGTTTTGTACGAGTGAAATGTCCAACTAACTATAACGTCCCTGATACCTGTGGTTTTTTCAGTGATTTTCTAAGGTTTTTTAAATGCTAATTTCTAACTATAACGTCCCTGAAACCTATGGTTTTTTCAGTGAATTTGAAAGGTTTTTAAATGCTAACTTCTAACTATAACGTCCCTGAAACCTATGGTTTTTTCAGTGAATATATATATATATATATATATTCACTGAAAAAACCATAGGTTTCAGACACGTTATAGTTAGAAATTTGCATTTAAAAACCTTACAAATTCACTGAAAAACCATAGGTTTTAGGGACAGTTATAGTTAGTTGGACATTACACTCGTACAAAACCCGTGAAATTCCCCCGTTATAGTTAGTTCAGCTAACTATAACTCGCGCCCCACAATGCACTGCTGATGATGTCACATATTACATCACTCATGACATGGTCAGTGACATCACTGATGACATCACTGATGACATCTCAAATGACATCACTGATGACATTATCCAGTGACTGTGTGTTTCTGTAAAGTTTAAATATGTTTAATATATATAGGGAAAGGCGTATTGAAGAATGAGTGGGTGTATAAGTGTCTGTATGGATGATTTAGTAGGTGCGTGACTAACTCTATAAGTGAGTGATTAAACGTATCTTACTGAATGCATGGGTTAGTGACTAAACTGGGTGAATGTCTGTATCCGTCTGTCTGTTGCTGTGTAAGTGGCTGCATGGGTTTGTGAATAGCTACATGAGTGTCTATATGAGTTATTGATTGGTTGTCTGAGTATCTGTATGGGTGCCTGAGTGTTTGTGTGGGTGGGGTGGGTGCGACTCTGTGCATAGATGTGTGAGTGGGTGATTCACTGGGTGGATGGTTTCAAGAGTGCATCTGTGATAGACTGTATGGGTGGGTAAGTGTGTGTAAGAGTGTATTAGTGAGTGAATGTATGTCCCAGTGGTACATGTGTGAGTAACTACATATGTGAAAGGCAGTATATATGTGTGTTGGAGTATATAAATAGCTATAAGCGAGAGTGTGTGATTGTGAGAGTGACTGTATGGATGAGTGTGTGCTTGCATCAGTGATTGTATAAGAGCGTAAGAATGTGCTAGTATTTGTATGAGTAAGTGAGCTGGTGTGTGTATAACTGTATAGGTGAGTAAATGGCAGTGTGTTTAATTATTTGCATGACTGACTAGGTGTGTGAGTACCTCTATGGATGAGTGGCGGTGTTTGAGTGTCTATATAGGAGTATGAGTGCATATGATAGTCCTGTACTGAGTGACCGTAAGTATGAGTGACTGTACAGGTGAGTGAGTGGATGTGTGTGTAGACCTAAGAATCAATAAGTGGGTATGTAGTTATTGGTGTTGGAGTGTCTATGGTTTTGCGAATGGCAGTCTGTAATTTAGAGTGGGTGTATCAAAGGTTATATTAGGGTGTGAGGAGGTGCATCAGATTATCACGTGGATGATGTCATCAGTGATGTTATCAGTGATGTAATTTGAGATGTCATCAGTGATGTCATCAGTGATGTCACTGACCATGTCATGAGTGATGTAATATGTGACGTCATCAGCAGTGCATTGCGGAGGCGCAAGTTATAGTTAGCTGAACTAACTATAACGGGGGAATTTCACGGGTTTTGTACGAGTGCAATGTCCAACTAACTATAACTGTCCCTAAAACCTATGGTTTTTTCAGTGAATTTGTAAGGTTTTTAAATGCAAATTTCTAACTATAACGTGTCTGAAACCTATGGTTTTTTCAGTGAATTTCAAAGGTTTTTTAAATGCTAATTTCTAACTATAACGTGCCTGAAACCTATGGTTTTTTCAGTGAATTTCAAAGGTTTTTTAAATGCTAATTCCTAACTATAACATGTCTGAAACCTATGTTTTTTTCCAGTGAATTTCAAAGGTTTTGTAAATGACAATTTTTAAATGTATTAATTGTTATATTTATTTTTTTGATACTGATTTACTACATTTTTTTAAACTATTTATTTTTAGATATTTCATTTTTTAAATTACATTGTAATTACATTATACATTACATTACAAAATATACTTTCTCAGAATTAATTGCTTTAGTTTAAATACTTTGCAAATAGGCAATAGACTTTTAAGTACAGTAGTTACAGTTGTTGCAATGGGCAACACAATTTCAAACACAATGCAACATTGAGCTCAATGTGAATTTCTAGTTAAATGCAATTAGTTACTTTATGGATTACTTTTCTAACCACAGGACTGGATCCTAGATTCAGTCCTGGGACATCTCCTGTAAACAGTTGAGTAAAGCGTTTTGGTTACAGTAGTGATTTTTAAGGAATATTATTGTATTTTAAAAGTTGACACTTAGAAACTTTTTCACATAGAATCACCAATGTTATCCTATGGGAGGAAATTCACTTAGCAGGTAAGTAGTGTTATCGTTACTTTTTCTTACTCAGTGGTGGATCCTGGATCCAGCACTGGTGCATCTCCTGTAAACAGTTGAAAGAATGCGTTTAAGTCATACAGGCGATTTTTAAGGAATATTTGTAGTTTGTGAAAAACGGCACTTTGAAACTTTTCTGCGGAAAACCAGACAATGGATTCCAATGGAAGGAAATACAAGTTACTGGTAAGTACAGTTAGAATTACTTATCAGGGTCAGTGCTGGGCTAAAAGATGCAGCACTGGGTTCTCTCCTGATAACAGGTGAGTAAATCGGAATTCGTAGTTCGACTGATTTTAGAGGAATATTATAAAGTTCCAAAACTCCACACTTAGAAGAATTTCCAAGTGAAACCAGTCAATGTTAGCCTATGGAAGGAAATTCAAGTTACTGGTAAGTACGGTTAGAATTACTTTTTCAGGGTCAGTGCTGGGCTAAAAGATGCAGCACTGGGTTCTCTCCTGATAACAGGTGAGTAAATCGGAATTCGTAGTTCGGCTGATTTTAGAGGAATATTATAAAGTTCCAAAACTCCACACTTAGAAGAATTTCCAAGTGAAACCAGTCAATGTTAGCCTATGGAAGGAAATTCAAGTTACTGGTAAGTACGGTTAGAATTACTTTTCAGGATTAGTACTGGGCTCAAAGATGCAGCACTGTGGTCTCTCCTGATAACAGGTGAGTAAATCGGAATTCGTAGTTCGGCTGATATTAGAGGAATATTTGCACAATGGTGAAGGAAGGGGGTGGGGCCTGAGGTGACATGTCTGCAAACACGCCCTGTGGCGCGTTTTAAGTTGGAGAATTAATTCCTCCTCAATCCCGAGGGTCCCTAGGGGCCAACTGGCCCACCAGATACCTCCAGTATGCGCCAGAGAGCTGCGTTGCAGAGAGGTGTTCAGAGGCCACGCCCCTTTTTACAACACTCTGCAACGCAGCTCCGTGGCGCTTACTGGAGGTACCTGGTGGGCTAGTTGGCCCCAGGGACCCTCAGGATTGAAGGGGATTTAATTCCCCATCTTAAAACGCGCCACAGGGCCTGTTTGCACACATGTCACCTGAAGCCCCGCCCCTCCCTTCACCACTGTGCAAACGCGCCCCGTGGCGCGTTTTAAGTTGGGGGATTAAGTCCCCTTGAATCCTGAGGGTCCCTGGGGTCCAACTATCCCACCAGGTACCTCCAGTAAGCGCCACAGAGCTGCGTTGCAGAGAGGTGTAAAAGGGGCGTGGCCTCTGTACACCTCTCTGCAACGCAGCCCCTGGCGCATACTGGAGGTTCCTGGTGGGATAGTTGGCCCCCAGGGACCCCCAGTATTCAAGGGGAATTCGTTCCCCCTCTGCAAACGCACCAGGGGGCGCGTTTGCAGAGTGGTAAAGGAAGGGGGCCGGGCCTGCGGCCCGATCATTTTTCCCCCCCCCCCCGAAGGGGGGCTGTGTGGCCCCCCTTCCTTTTTCCTTTTTTTGGGCCCTGGGGACCCCATCCCCCAGGGCCTTACCCCTTTTTTTTCTTTTAAAAAAAACGGGAAGGGGGCCGCGTGGCCCCCCTCCCGTGGCCGATTCCGGCCCCGGGGACCCCATCCCCCGGGGCATGGCCACTCTTTTTATTATTTTTTTTAAGGAGGGGGGCTGCGTGGCCCCCCTCCTCAGGCCTCCTTTTGCCCCGGGGACCCCATCCCCCGGGGCAGGCCTTTATTTATTTATTTTTTTTTTCTTTTTTGGGGGGGAGGGGGGCTGTGTGGCCCCCCTCCCGGGCCACTACTTGCCCCGGGGACCCCATCCCCCGGGGCTGGCCCTCTCCGTTGGGGACCGTGGGGGGGTCCCCAATGCCCCCACGGTCCCAGCCGGCTTCCCGCGTCCCTCGGGAGCCGGCATTGCTTTTCCACATGGGGAGCTGCTGACATGCAGCTCCCCATGTGGAAAGCAATCTGCTTTGCTTCATTGAAGCGAGAGCAGGTCCCTGCTCTCGCTTCAGTGAAGCAAGCAGTTTGCAATGACAGGACGGGAGCCGCGAGGCTCCGTCCTGTCATTGCAAACTACAGTGTCCCGGGGGTGAGCACCCCGGGACACTGCAGGAGCTGGCCCTGGGGGTTGGCGGTCCCCTGGGCCATCAATGGCTCCAGGAGGGGGCCGCGCGGCCCCCTCCCCACATCTGCAAAGCCCCGGGGAGGTGGTGGTCCCCGGGGCTTCGAGGGACCAAAACGGACCCCCATTTTAAATTTGTTAGGGCCCCAGGGAGGTGGCGGTCCCCGGGGCATGTGGGGGGGCTGGAGCCCCCCCACACAGGTGATTCAATTTAAAAAAAAGAAGCCCCGGGGGGTGGCGGTCCCCGGGGCTGCGGGAGGGCTCAGAGCCCTCCCGCACCATTTTGTTTAAAGCCCCGGGGGGTGGCGGTCCCCGGGGCTTGGGGGGGCCTTAGAGGCCCACCCAGCGCGTTTTCTGCCGATTTAAAAAAAAAAAAAAAAAGTTTTTTTGGGCTGAGCAGGGCTAGGGGGTCAGGGTGTTTCTACCCTGCCCCCTTTTTGCATTTTGCGCCCTTTGTTTTTGTCTTTTCTTGTCCCTCGGTTCTACCGAGGAACAAGATGGCTGCCAACACTTCCTGGTTTGGAGTGTTGACAGCCAATTAGCATGCAGCTCGTGGTCGGGAGGGTGCGCGGATCCTCCGTGCCTCTAAATACCGAAACTTTTATTTTGGATTTTCTCAGCAACTACTGAACGGATTTACACCATTTTTAAAAGGGTGCTTTCTGAACCAAGCACTACCTTTTTGCCAAATTTGGTGTAATTCCGTTCAGCAGTTTTGCTGTAGCCTTGCATAAAGTTTCCTATGGGAAATCGATTTTTTCACTCTTATTTTTTGAATTTCTCCGCAACTACTGAACGGATTTACACCATTTAAAAAAAAGGTCGCTTTCTGAACCAAGCGCTACCTTTTTGCAAAATTTGGTGTAATTCCGTTCAGCAGTTCGGGCTGTAGCCGTGGCTAATATTTCCTATGGCAATTAACATGGAGAAAACGGAGAAAACGCGTTTTGGGACCCCCTTTTTTCTCGGCCCCCGCTTGACGAATCAACCCGAGACTTTCAGGGTAGGAGCGGAGCGCCCCAACAAGTTGGAAGCTTTCGCGAAGATTCGTCAACCGGCGCAAGAGTTATTTCAAATAGAATGTTGCGGATTTCCTATGGATAAAGGTCCTAACTATAACTATCTACTGGCGACCGCCTGTAGATAATATATATATATCCATATGCTGAAGACCCAACAGGTGAGGCGCCACACACGTTCGTATGAAAACCTTGTTTATTGGCAGGTTGTAGGGAATACAGCGTCACTCCCTCAGCAAAAAAGTTCAGCCAAACATGTTTCGGGCTTCCTAGCCCTTGCTCACTGGCACAGAGAGGTACAGCTGCTAATTCCTACGCCGCACTTGCAGCGTTAATATATAGTTACACCCATGGGCGTGTACTCCCACAACATTGTGGTTATTGTAGTTTTAGGTGCAGCGGAGCCCCTCAATTTTCAAAGTCCTCTAGTGGGATGCTGTAAGCAGTCACGCTGGGTCCCTGTGAGTAACCAAGCCAACATCGGTAACGCCGTTCCATGCACGTTGTGAGACTTGTCAACGCGCTGGAGCCACTCTTCCGCGGCGGGGCACCTCGCGACCCTGGGCGGGGCCGCTATACATCCATATGCTGAAGACCCAACAGGTGAGGCGCCACACACGTTCGTATGAAAACCTTGTTTATTGGCAGATTGTAGGGAATACAGCATCACTCCCTCAGCAAAAAAGTTCAGCCAAACATGTTTCGGGCTTCCTAGCCCTTGCTCACTGGCACAGAGCGGTACAGCTGCTAGTTCCTACGCCGCACTTGCAGCGTTAATTTATAGTTACGCCCATGGGCGTGTACTCCCACAACATTGTGGTTATTGTAGTTTTAGGTGCAGCGGAGCCCCTCAATTTTCAAAGTCCTCTAGTGGGATGCTGTAAGCAGTCACGCTGGGTCCCTGTGAGTAACCAAGCCAACATCGGTAACGCCGTTCCATGCACATTGTGAGACTTGTCAACGCGCTGGAGCCACTCTTCCGCGGCGGGGCACCTCGCGACCCTGGGCGGGGCCGCTATACATCCATATGCTGAAGACCCAACAGGTGAGGCGCCACACACGTTCGTATGAAAACCTTGTTTATTGGCAGGTTGTAGGGAATACAGCGTCACTCCCTCAGCAAAAAAGTTCAGCCAAACATGTTTCGGGCTTCCTAGCCCTTGCTCACTGGCACAGAGAGGTACAGCTGCTAGTTCCTACGCCGCACTTGCAGCGTTAATTTATAGTTACGCCCATGGGCGTGTACTCCCACAACATTGTGGTTATTGTTTTCATACGTATACTCAACCTCTCTCACCGGCCCTTGAAATCTATCGGGCAAAAGCCCAAAGTGGTGCTCTGTATGGAGCAGAGATATGGGGATTTACTAATGTAAGTAAATTAACTATCTGTGAGAATAATTTTGCAAGGGCTCTCATCTTGCTACCTGTTACAACACCTCTCATCCCACTTTTTTGTGACCTTGGGTTAAAGAGAATAGGTGACCTGGCAGCCCTGAGACCACTGACCTATTGGCTACGCCTATGGACTACTCCACAACTAATTGAATATCGCAATTCGCTTCGGGAGGTCCTAGCACTTAACGGGGCTAAACTATTACTTTGGTTCAGACATATCGCCAGATGGTGTAAACTATTGAACCTGATGGGCCTGTGGGAGCACCCAGAAAGGGCCACTAAATGTGACATCTTGACCCTTAAAGCAACGTATTGGAGGGTAGTAGGGGAGCATTATATAAGTAATCAAACAAGCGGACAGCTAACATCTAACTTTTTAAACATTAAATCACGCTTTCTGTTTGAATCTTTTCTTGACTTGATTTCACCCCCCTTTGCCAAAAGCTTGTATATTAGGTTTAGATATGGTAATCTGCTATTGAAATTTCCGGGGAAAGAGGCGATCGGCCTAGTTTTAGACATTTGTCCTGCTTGCCGTGAAGTTGTTGTAACAGAAGAACACATTCTGTTTTTCTGTCCAAAGTATCGGCAGTTACGCAGGAGATGGATCAGACCTTTATGCCTCAATCTGGGTGCTAGGCAGCACCAGTTTGCGTTTAGGATTTTAAAAACTGACACATCAGGGCCAATAGTCTTTGCTCTTAGCCGTTTTTTATTTTCTTTCTGGCTGATCCGCAAAAAATTCTTATTAAAGGAATGATACGATCTTTTAACCCTTTCCCTTCTTATGCTGTACATGTATTTTAAATATGAAGCTTGGTATGCATGGTTTAGCATCTCAAATGTCTGGTGGCTGCTTTAGCACTCCACTTTAGCTGACCAGGTCGTTTGCATTTATGTATTCACGTACCCTTGTCTTTTTAACCTGTTTTGGGATGTCATTTGTACTTGTGTTGAATGGTTTAATACTATTTTTAATTGTACATATATTTATGTTTTATTTTTGTACACTTTGATGGTGTTTTGGACAAATGACCGAATAAAGTTATATATGGAATGAGTCAGTAGTTGCCGTGGGGCTTACTGGCACTCAATATATACTTTATTTCGGTCTAGTGACCATAAAAGTGTAATTGCAATAAATACATTAAAATAAATAAAACATAGAGCAAACAAGTATGGTATAGAAAGCATTATGTTAAGCAGTCTGCAGTGCAATAATCCTGGTAGGGAGCCTCGGGGAAAACAGTTACCTCCATCAACATAAACCTCCATATAAACCTAAAAGTATCCTGTAACGTTGGTCCGCCATGTTGAGTGCCCAAGCCATACCAGGGGAAGGATTATCCCTGTCATAATGTCCATAGGTACCCCAACCTGCTATTAAGTAATTTAAAAAGAAAAACAACAAAAACATAAAAGATCACTTAAAAAGAGGCAAGATTATGATCAATTGATGAAAAACAATTTAAGCTATTTATGCAAAAAAATTTAAAAAGCATATACCTCAGGCATGAGTAGCAGCAATATGATTACAGATTCCCTGTTGCTAAACTTTTCATTCGTATTGACCAAGACCCAAATGAAGCATGAAACCGCAAATACTATTGACTCTTTCGTGCCACTTTTCAATAATCGCAATGCCTCCCCATAGTGTCTTACACCCTCCAGCTTGCACAGTGCAATTATCCATTTTTTGCGTAGTCAAGGTCCAATACCAGTAGATTTTTATCAGAACCAGTTTATCACCTTTAGTGACTTCATCAGGAGTAGACCATAGATTTCCCAGATTAAGCAGTTCCTAATGCTTTTTAACATGCTTCAACCATGGGTTAAGGACAAGTTTGTCAAAATTAATCAGGTCCCTCTGTAGATATTGAATTCCGGGGTATACCAAACCCTCACCCAGTATAGCAATGGATTAAGAAGAGACACCAAGTCAATGGGGTTAAGGTCTAGATCAAATCTCAACAGAACCAATGGGGCACTTTGTGGCAAATTGAGAAGACCTTTGATAAATGTGTTTTCCTCAATGGATAATATGGATGCATCAGTGCATCAGTGCAACTCCAGATCTCTGCCCCATAGAGAGCAGCCCCCACTTTGGTGGCGTGGCAGATTTTTAGGGCTGGTGACACGGCCCCCCAGCCGTAGAATTATGTTTCTTTCTAATTAAAGTGCACACTGGTTTAGTCCAGTCTTACTCTTATCTATTTGCATCCCCCATTTTAAAGAATCTGTCATCCTTATGCCCAGATAATTAAAGTGAGCAGTCTGCTCTATTGGGGACCCATCAATTATCATTATTTCTCTAAAGGTCCTATGAGGATTAATCCCCATAAATTTGGACTTATCTGGGTTTATTTCTAAGTCTCTATTTTTACAGAAAGCTGTAAACAAATCCAGTTCCTTCTGAAGTCCCATTGGGGTTCTGGAAATGACTAGTGTGTCATCGGCAAACATTAAGCTCGGGACCAAGAAGCCACCAAGTTTAGGGGCATCGTGGTTAATTGTAGAGACCCAGTTCACTGCCCCATTGATATAAAAACCGAAAAAGGTTGGGGCAAGTACACACGCCCCTTCTGATAGGGATCTTTTTTGTGAGTCGCCAGCGTTGTTCCACCTTTTTTGAGCAAATGTGTCGGTATGCAAAACTCTGAGGATCCAGGAGAGATCCTCTGGAACCCCGTAGTTTTCCAGCACTCTCCATAGTATCCCTAGGGACCAGATCAAAGGCTGACCGGAGGTCAATGAAGACAACATATAAGTGATCTTTCTTTAGAGTGACACACTTCAAGCACAGAACATTAAAACGAAAGGCCTGGTCAATGGTGCTTATTTTGTTCCTGAAGCCTGCCTGGGCATCTTCCAAGATATGGTTGTTGGCAAGCCAGGTTTGCAGCCTAGTTATTACCTGTCTACAAAATATTTTTGGGCTGTGATCCAATAAGCTAATAGGCCTGTAATTTAATGGTTTGTCCCTAGTTCCCTTTGTATAGATTGGGATGATAATTGCACCCTGCCAAGATGGTGATATTTTGCTGCCCTTCATGATGGCATTACTCAAGTGATTAAGGAAAGGGACCCAAACCTTGGGTTTGGATAGAAACAAATCTCCTGGAATTCCATCCAGTCCTGGCGCCTTTCCTTTCTTGGTTTGTTTAAGGGCATTCTCAGTTTCACTTAAGGTAAAGCAAGGGGAGTCCCTGGATGGAAGGGCCACACTTGTAACTTAGGTGGAGGGGGCTTTAATGCATACACTGTCTCCTGGAGCCCATCAAGCCGCCCACCTGAAGCCTCCTCCTTATAAAGTGACGTAAAGTGGGTAACCCATTTATCGGGCTGTACAACCTCCTCCAGGTGATCATCAATGCACCTTTAGCCACTAGCTTCCAGAAGGTCTTGAGGTTTTTACTATCAAGTGCCTTGGTAAGGTCAGCCCATTGGCCCCACTCCCATCTGTCTCTTTTGCTGCCAGCAATGTGGACTTATATGTTTTTCTGGCCCGAGAGATCTCAGATTTGCTGCCTTTCTTTAATATTTCTATCAGGGCATTTTTACCCTGTTTACAGTCTTTACTAAACCAGCTAGGTCGTTTCTTTGTGTCACTTCCCCTTGTTCTAGCCTTAAGGAAGAGGGGCTTTATTTGATCCAAGAATTGACAGTGCACGGTAACAAAGTCATACTGACAATGAGCTGAAACAGGCGCATCGTAGGCCCAAAAAGTATAAATAAGGGCTTCATAGGTTTGCCTTTGAGACGCCACTTTAAATGAAACTTTGGCCCATTTTATTTTGCGCCTATTATTTACTGTCTCAATTGAGCTAGAAAAAGTTGTAGACCCCAGGGTATCACACATAAATATGACTAAGTAAAACTTGGTACATACGCCTGGTGGTCACTGTCCGGCCTCTTGATAATGACCATATCCACCAGCGCTGGCCAGAGTGTCTGGTCAATAAAGATGTAATCAATATGACTAGTTGAAATACCTCTTTTAAATTTCGAACGTGGAGGGAAGTAAGAGCGGGAGTTGCCATTTACAATTCTCAAATCAAATTCAATCACCAGTTCTTCTAATTGGGAGGCAACACCTGCTTGTTTCAGTGGTACTTGGTCCCCGACACCCTCTAGAGATGTTAAGTCCTCAGCCTCTACAGATCTTATCATATTCTCCCCATCTCAAGTGAGTCTGGTATTACAATCCCCTGTGATTATTTTTAAAACACCTTGGTTGGTTTGAGTCAGCATATCTCTGAGCTGGTCTACTATTGGGGAGACCGACTTGGGCGTGACTGATCTAATGTATATATAATGTATATATTTACAATAAGAAAATGTCTCTCTCCTTGTGACGTATTGACTGTTATTTTCACCCCTAAGAGATCCTTGATGTTACATGAGACCAGTCTAATTCTTGCAAAGAGATCCAAACTGAGCCAGATTAACAGGCCCCTGACGCTCTATTGGACAAAGAAGGAACTGCATTGACGGAGTTGGTATAAAACCCACTCCTATATACTGGGTCCACTGCCCAGGTCTCCTGTAGGAGAACAATATGATGCCGGTGAATGAATGCTCCCCATTCAGGGTCATAAAGTTTTACTCTAATACCCATGACGTTCCATGATAAAAAACTAAGAGATGCGTCTCTCATCTCATTATCCCCTCCAATAAGCCTTACTGTGGGGAGACGCTCGGGGGATTCATCAGAGCCACCTTTGGTATGGCACAGGGACCTAATTTTTTGGGACCAGCACTTATTTTTCATAATCAGATATTGACTGAGAGCAGGAGACAGAAAAATACACAAACCAGAAAGAAGGAGGAAGAGAAAGACGGAAACAATGACAAAAAGGGAGAAAGCAGTCAGAAAGCCCACCAGAAGCAGAGTGAGATAAAGGGGCAGGGATTGTCTGGTAGTGGATTAAAGAGGCATGAAGTGTATTCCACACTACCCTGCCTTTGTATCCGGAGTTGTGACATTGATTAGCGCTGGTGATGGGCTTCTGACTAGGGCTTTGGGCACCAAAACTCATTCTTTTACAAATTAAGCAACAAAGCTACTGTTACATCTATGTCTACTAGCCATATTGATGAAAAGTAAAATGCCTTAGATGGTGAAGGCTGGTACTTTTTGCTTCATAGATCTGCGTATTCAGCGTCTCTCAGAGTACACTCCTGGCAGATACCAAAGGGGGTTAATAAACTTGCTAATGCTGCAGAGACCTATGTGTAAACAGCTGGTCACAGGTTTGACTCATTATACAATATCTGAGAAGGTTAACATGCCAATGTCAGAAGACTCAGTGTAACCTGAGGGTCCCATGCTTAAATCATAAAAGCGTTGCTCACCGCATTCCTGTATTTTTTAAGAGATCATTTGATAACCTTCAGATCACAAGTTCCTATCCTGGTAGACAGTTTGTGAGTTGCGCTAGCTGATGTGGAAAGAAAAGAACTGACGTCAGCGCACCAAGGTATAGAACCTAACACAAGAACCCCGGTGACTGATAAAGAGATTATTTCTAAAGTTTTCCTGCAGCACTACAAACAGCTGTATGCAACTAAATATATGGTAGGGCAAGAGGCTATCCAACAATATTTTGAGGACATCAATCTCCCGCAGCTATCAAATAGCAAGGTAGAGAAGGTTCAAGCTGATATTTCTGCAGCTGAAGTTCAGCGCGCCCTTGCCTCTATGTCGGGAGGAAAAGCGTGGTAACGATGGGCTACCAATAGAATTTTATAAAGCTTTTGCAAAAGAATTAACACCTTTCTTGGTAGAGCTCTTTAATTATGTAAAAATGGGGGGCTGGTTCCGGCAGTTTTTAAGGAATCCATTATTGTCAGCTTCGTAAAGAAAGGGAAGAATCCCAGAGAAGTCAACTCATATAGACCAATAAGCTTACTTAATTCCGACTATAACATTTTAATGAAAATCTGGGCGCAGCGCTTCTCTCCTCTTGCACAAAAAGTGATCCATAGAGACCAGACAGGGTTCATTGCAGGAAGGTTGATGTCCACAAATACAGGGTTTTTAGTACAAGCAGTTGACTTTTTTTTAACTGTAATCAAACTCCAGCTCTCATCATGATGGTCGACGCCGAAAAAACGTTTGACCTAGTGAATTGGGATGCCCTGTTTTATGGTCTGGGTAGGTATGGGATTCCCTCCCAGGATTCCCTCCCAGGTTATAAAAATGCTCTGTAATATTTATCAAGGGGCTCAGGCACAGGTGATTATCAATTCAAATCTAGCTGGGATGGTTAATGTCAATCGGGGGACCAGGCAAGGGTGCCCACTTTCCCCGGTACTTTTTACCTTTTTTAGTGAAATTGGCCGATAACATTTTATGGTCAGATTTAGTCCCCTTTTTAAAAATGCAGATTATAGTTGAAATAGCCCAGGAGGGAGGAATCTGGCCC
The DNA here is from genome assembly GCA_963921515.1 of Calotriton arnoldi. Lineage (NCBI taxonomy): Eukaryota > Metazoa > Chordata > Amphibia > Caudata > Salamandridae > Calotriton > Calotriton arnoldi. The sequence continues at coordinate 2,376,975 of CAWUFW010001929.1, forward strand.
TCTATAGCTGCATTGAGTACTCTTGTCAAAACGGGGCCCCATAATTCCCCCTCAGCTTTAAAAGCATCTACTGGAACCCCATCCCACCCACGCACTTTCCCTGCGGCACTTGTACTTACGGCGAGAAGAACCTCCTCCAAAGAATTGCACAATGGGCACTGAGACTTATTTAGTGCTTCCTTGTCTTAAATCATGAATAATTTATCAGATGCGAAGTGAAAATGCCCGTGAAGTGGGTCACCCATGTATCACAAGATACCAGTGAGGTGAATTCAGGCAGGGTGTCAGCTTTTAAAAAAGGGGCATTAACTGAACGCCAAAATAAAGCTGATTCCTTAGTCTCTGAGGCCTGGGCCAAACTTATCCAAGCCTCCTCTTGTAGAACTCTCTTCCTGACTGCAATAACCTGCTTATAGTTCTTGTGTAGGGATCTAATGGCTGAGCTATCCCTAGGAGACCCATGCAGAGCCTCTCTAAGATGTTTTGATGCCTGAGTGCATGAGTGACCAAACCATCCCTGTTTTCCTGCCCTGCCAGATTTAATGGCTCTTGAAAGTAATGATTTTAACATCCCAGTGATCTTTCCAAAGGGATTTAATACCACAACTTGATCAACCTCCTCTTCTTAGCAACAGCTAAATTCACCAGAACTCGAGGTTAACAATTCTCGTAGTACTTTACTTTGGTCTATTCCTACCTATATAAACTGGACTCCATTTGGCCTAACTGGTATAACATTGGTGATAGTCACCTTGCTTTTGGTTTTGTGGGCCATGATTGAGAGTGAAATTATTAAGGGGTTGTGGTTGCTCACCGCTGTCTTAGATATATTGACATAGCGAACCACTTCCTTATCGATGGCGGATATCAATGTGTGATCGCTGGTTGTATAGAAGCCTCTGCCAATAAATGTAGGGATCGTTACGCTGTTACCTACACAATTGCTTTCCAGGAGCATTAGGTCATACTTAAAAATTAGGGAATTCAGAGCTTTCTCACAATCATTGTGGGCAAAATGGAGGGTTCCAGTCCCCATGGCATTAGTTACGCCACAAACCCGTCTTGCCGGTAAGCAGCATTTCTGAATGTTAACATCACCCAGCCAAAGGATTATATACTTATTGTGGATCATTCGTAGGAACTCCTCCAGAACTGCATCTAAGGCATACACAACTGAGCTACAAGAAGAATCGAAAATGTTATTATGAAAATTAATCACCACTAAATCAGTCCTGCTTTTAAACGATAACTAGAGTAGTTGTGCATAAGTTAGAACGGTTGCAACCCTCCTGGTGGTAACCAATGGGAGGTTTGAGACTACGTTTGGCAGTCTCCCTTTGGCTTGCTCAGAGATAGATGATATAGCTTCCAGGAAGAAAGATGTAAACCCTTCAACATGTATAGGTTCCACACACCAGGTTGCCTGGATACAGATTACATCCAAGCCTAGGGTAATATGACACCAGTCTGGGGAGTTCAATTTACTTTGAAGCCCACACACATTCCAGGACACCAATCGGCATTCTCCACTAATATCAAGACCAATAGGAGCCACTGAAGGGCCAGGTTAAACTGAAACTTCTAGACCAATGTGAGAAGTTGGCCTGGTATATGCGGTCCACTAGTTAAAGTGGGCACCTTGTACTAGTCCAAACAACCCTTATGGTGATTAGGTCAAAGATAACCTTTATTGAAAGCTATCCTAGTGGTAGCTATGGAGAGTAGCCTTCAGGCTAAGTCTTGAAGGAATGTTAAGCACCTTGTTTTACCAGAATGCAACCTTATAGTATTGGTTAAATGAAAGGGAAACCACACAGTAGTTATAAAAATATGTATTTATTATCTATAACACTCTCTAGTATCCTCTACATGAGGATAGAACACAAATCAAATACTACAGGTGCAAAGAGTCAAACGTAAGTAGCACAATACACAGTGGGCTCCAGGGGGAGACCAAACCATATACTAAATAAGTGGTATAAGAACCACGACTCGGGACTAGACCTAGTCTAGAAGGGGTAGAATCGCTGGGACCCCAAGGAACCACCCAAGGTGAGTGAGTAGGGACCCCACGGAGGACAGATGCAGTGTGAGAACACGACCGCGTGCTCCGTACAATTCAATGGGAAAGTCGTGGCTGGAAAATCAGAGATTAAGGACCCTTCCCAGCAGATTACGAAGACAACCCTTGGAACTTAAGAGTTTGGAGAGCCACCCCACTCGTGGATACCTTTGTACCAGAGTTACCTATCCCAGAGGAGCCAGGTGCATAGGCACGAAGTGGCGTCGGAAACCGTTGTCGTTCTCTATGGATGTCGACAAAGAAATGCTGCTGCTGGAAGTAAGGAAAGTGTCCGGTGGAATCCAAACGTGGATTCTAGATGAGAAGAACCTGAAAGCAGAGGGGACAGGGTGTGGGTCACTTTGGAGTGACCAGGGGCTCGGTAGATGAATGCCCACCGATGTCGGGTGCTTCAGGTGTGATGACGGTGATCTTGACTCTTCAGCTGCGAGGAACTGGAGATGTCAAGGACAACCAGGAGCTGGAGGCAAGCTGTCCCACAATGGATGTCGAGTGCTGAGGGGTCGGTGTCCGGTGGGAGCACCAACAGGCCTTGGCAGCGGCAACAACGTAGATAGTCAAATTCGGTGTCGATCTGGCCCAGCAAGGACCAGGAGACTCACCACAGCAAGGGGAGTCAGGGCAGACCTGGAGCAACCAGGAGAGCCCAATTAAAGCAAAGTTGACCCTCAAGTGGACCCACAGGCCGAAGGCACAGGAGTCGCGAGGGGACCTCAGGCAGTTTCACAGGGTACCAGCTAGCAGGGCACAGAGTGCGAGGATTCCAGAGTCCTTCTCAGAAAAGATGCGCTTAGATCAGGGCTACAAATGGTCCAATGCATGGAATTGTTGCATGACAACAAGCATGTGCAGTTGCAAAGAAACGCAGTGCACAGGGGTAAGGGTATACGGTCCCCACGAGGGATATCCACCTCAAACTTGGTAAGAGGGCAGCTCAACCTCGGAGACGTTCAGAAACCCACCTCCTGTGTTGCTGGAGCCTTTGGAGTCCGCAGGAGCTCAGGATCAGCAAACCGGTCAGATGTGTTACGGTGCCTGTGTTTGCAGGGGAGTGACTCCTTCACTCCAAGGGAGATTCTTCTGTTGTCTTGGAGGTCCACAGGGTCCTGCACGGAGCCTGTATGGATCACGGACAGTGGCGAGACTGGGGACGGCAAGGGAAGACGAAGTCGAGCCCAAGGGAGGTCCAGCGAAGTCCAGCGTGTTCAGACGGTCGAAGTGTAGTGGTATCTTCTTGCAGAATCTTGTCCACGTAAAATCTAATGTCCTGTAGCCAGGTAACCCATTTTATACCCACGGGAAAGGGTTGGACATATTCTAGGGACCCTCCTAGGGGATGGACAGGACAGTGGGGAGGCTACTCCCATGTCCTTTGTCCAGTTTCGCGCCAGAGCAGGAGCCAATCTCTCCCAGAACTGATTTGAGCTGGACTATGCACAGGGACACCAAATGTGCCCCTGAGCCAGACTTTCTGGCACAGTGACAGTGCACCCACCCAGCTCCAATACACTAATTCCTGTCTGGGAGGTGGTCACACCTCCCTGGGACAGGATGCCTATTGTGCTGCCTTCCCCTGCTCGAGCTTGGCTCAGCAGCAGGAGGGCAGACTCGTGTCTGTGGCTGGCATCATCCATTTTGTGCTGTAAGGCTCGAGAAAGTTGGTACCGGTAGACTTAGGTACCCCCAGAACCTCGGTTCTGAGGGGAGGAATCATACCTCCCACACCAGTTACTGGCGCGGAGGTATGATTCCAAGGTGTTTGACACCAAACACGACATACTTCGTTGCAGTCGTTTTCAAGATAGCATTTACCGCAAGGTTAAAATGCACCTCTACCTATATGTCTGGTAGTATCACGTACAGCCCGGGAGAATGGTCTCCGAAGACTGCAGAGGGGCCCTGCTCATGCAGGAGCACCCTCTCACGTAAAACCCAACACCCTGCCTTCAGGATTGATAAGGCCTGCTATAGGGGTGACATAAGGTTTTAAGTGTAGTGATATATATATAGATATAGTGAACCTATATCTCTTGTAAGTGGTGCAAGCACCAGCTTACACAGGCTGCAGTAGCAGACCTGAGGTTCCATTTTGCATGGCCTCTCAGGGGTGGCATAATACAGGCTTCAGCCCATGGGAGGCCTCTGGGGTACCTATGCCCTGGGTACATGTGTGCCATATACTAGGGACTGATAAGGGTACCCCAGTATCCAATCTGGAGTGTACCAAAGTACATGTATGACAATTTAAGGGAGAAAGCAGATAGACTGGGGTCCTGATTAGCAGGATCCCAGTCAGACTAGTCAAAACAGTGGGTGCAAAAAGCAAAAAGTGGGGGTAACAATAAGAAGCAGATCCTACTTTCCTACACAACCCCCCCAAATGAAATGAGATGAGACTAACCTTGCCCAGTTGAGTCTTTATGTTCTAAGTGGAAATATCTGGAGAGTCCATCTGCATTGGCATGGTTACTCCCAGGTCTATGTTCCACTGTATAGTCCATCCCCTGTAGGGAAATGGACCACCTCAAAAGTTTGGGGGTTTCACCCTTCATCTGTTTTAGCCACAAGAAGGGCTTGTGGTCAGTCTGAACAATGAAGTGAGTTCCAAACAAATATGGCCTCAACTTCTTCAGAGCCCAAACCACAGCACAGGCTTCCCTCTCAATAGTTGACCAATGTTTCGCTCTGGGGGTCAGCCTTCTGCTAATAACAGCTACTGGCTGATCGTGACCCTCTGCATTTAATTGTGATAACACAGCCCCTACCCCCAACTCAGATGCATCAGTTTGAACAATGAATTGTTTGGAATAGTCAGGACTTTGCAGAATGGGAGCAGTGCACATGGCCTGCTTGAGGTCATCAAATGCCTTTTGACAGCTAACTGTCCACTGAACATTCTTGGGCATTCTTTTAGATGTAAAATCATTCAAGGGAGTCACCATGGACCCATAGTCCTTTACAAATCTTCTGTAGTACCCAGTCAGGCCCAAGAAAGCTCTGACCTGAGTCTGGGTAGTTGGAGCAACCCATTCCATGATGGTCTGGATTTTGCTCTGTAATGGTTGAACCTGGCCTCCACCCACAAGGTGGCCCAGGTACACAACCTGAATCTGCCCTATCTGGCACTTACTAGCCTTGATAGTGAGGCCTGCCTTTTGCAAGGCCTCTAAAACATTTCTCAGGTGGACCAGGTGATCCTCCCAGGTGGAACTAAAGACAGCAATATAATCTAGATAAGCTGCACTATAGTCTTCCAGGCCTGTGAGAACTTTGTTCATCAACCTTTGAAATGTGGCAGGTGCATTCTTCAAGCCAAAAGGCATCCCCACAAATTGGTAATGCCCACTAGGGGTTGAAAATGCTGTTTTTGGCTTGGCATCCTCAGCTAGTCTGATTTGCCAGTAGCCAGCAGTAAGGTCAAAAGTACTCAGAAACTTGGCTGAGGCCAAAGTATCTATGAGTTCATCTGCCCTTGGAATAGGATGAGCCTCAGTCCTAGTGACTGCATTGAGTCTTCTGTAGTCAACACAAAACCTCATCTCTCTCTCTTACCATCTTTGGTGTGAGGTTTAGGTACCAAGAACACTGGACTAGCCTAAGGACTAGTTGAGGGCTCAATGACTCCCAGTTCCAGCATCTTCTGGACCTCAGTCCTGATGCAGTCCCTGACATGGTCAGGTTGCCTGTAAATGTTGTTCTTCACAGGTACGTTTTCACCTGTGTCCACTTCATGGGTACACCAGGTGGTCTGACTTGGAGTCAGTGAGAACATGTGCCTAAACTCATTGAGGACCTTCCTGCAATCAGACTGTTGCTGCTCAGTGAGGCTGCTTGCCAAAGCTACACCATCTACTGAGCCATCATCAGGGTTCTGTGAGAGGAGGTCAGGGAGTGGGTCACTCTCCTCCTCCTGTCTCTCATCAGTAGCCATGAGCAAGCCCATGTCTGCCCTGTCAACATAAGGCTTGAGCCTGTTCACATGGAGCACCCTGTGGGGGCTCCTGGGAGTTCCAAGGTCCACCAAGTAAGTGACCTCTCCCTTTTGCTTAAGTATGGTGTGGGGTCCACTCCATCTGTCTTGGAGAGCTGCTGGGGCCACAGGCTCCAACACCCACACCTTCTGTCCTGGCTGGTAAACAGTCAAGACAGCCTTTTGGTCATGCCAGGCCTTTTGCAATTCCTGGCTAGCCTCAAGGTTTTTGGATGCCTTCTTCATATACTCAGCCATCTTGGAGCGGAGACCAAGTACATAGTCCACAATATCTTTTTTGGGAGGTTTGAGAGGTAACTCCCATCCCTCCTTCACCAAACACAGTGGACCCCTAACTGGGTGACCAAACAAAAGTTCAAAAGGGCTGTAGCCAACCCCCTTTTGTGGCACCTCTCTGTAGGCAAAGAGAAGGCAGGGCAACAGAACATCCCATTTTCGCCTGAGCTTTTCTGGGAGCCCCATTATCATGCCCTTTAGGGTTTTGTGGAACCTTTCAACCAACCCATTGCATTGAGGATGATAGGGTGTGGTAAACTTGTAGTTTACACCACACTCTTTCCACATTGCAGTTATGTAACTAGACATAAAGTTTGTACCTCTGTCTGTTAGGACCTCCTTAGGAAAACCCACCCTGGAGAAAATCCCCAGGAGGGCCCTTGCCAGAACAGGTGCTGTGGTAGTCCTAAGGGGAATAGCTTCTGGATACCTGGTAGCATGGTCCACCACCACTAGGATGTAAGAATGTCCAGATGCTGTTGTAGGGTTCATTATGTCAATCCCAACCCTCTCAAAGGGAACCCCCACCACAGGTAGTGGTATCAGGGGGGCCTTTGTAGTACCACCTGCCTTACCACTGGCTTGGCAAGTGATACAGGAGCGACAAAACTCCTTTGTGTCCTCTGACATATGAGGCCAGTGAAAGTGAGGGACAAGCCTGTCCCAAGTCTTGCTTTGGCCTAAGTGTCCTGCTAGGGGAATGTCATGTGCTAGGGTGAGTAGGAAGCCCCTAAACATCAGAGGTATAACCAACCTCCTGGTGGCACCGGGCCTGGAGTCTCTACCCTCTGAATATAGAAGTCCCTCATCCCAATAGATCCTGTGGGACCCACTGACATTCCCTGCAGCCTCAGCAGCAGCTTGCTGTCTGAGGGGTTCAAGAGAGAGGCAGGTTTGCTGCTCCTGGCTCAGATCTGCCCTAGAATGTCCCCCTGTCCCCAAAAACTCAACCTGATCAGGTTCAAGTTCATCTGAGACAGTTCCTTCCATAGGACTGGAGTCATCTTCCTCAAAAGACTGACCCTCACTCTGGGCCTGGGGGGAAGACTCAGCATTACCCCTCCTGCTCCTCTTCTTGGAAGGCACCTGGTCCATCTTTTCAGGATCCAGGGCCTGTTCAGTGGCTCTCTGTTTGGCCTGTGACCTAGTCACAGCAAACACATCTGCAGTGATGCCCAACATTGCTGCATGAGTCCTGAGTTCCACTTCAGTCCAGGCTGAAGTCTCCAAATCATTGCCCAACAAGCATTCCATAGGGAGGTCCGAACTTACCACAACCTTCTTAGGGCCAGTTACCCCTCCCCAGGTGAAATTAACAACTGCCAAGGAATGGTCTGTCCTGACATTGCTAGCATTGGTCACTTGGTACAGCTCACCAAGTATGATCTGGTCAGGGTCCACAAGATCTTTTGTCACCATTGTGACACTGGCACCTGTGTCCCTGTATGCCATGGCCTCCTTACCATTTATTAAAGGCTGTTTTCTGTATTTGCCCAGGTTACTGGGACTAACAAATAGGGAGGCAATATCCATGCCTCCATCACAGACTAGAACAGCCTGAGCTGGAGTTCTGACTAGGCCAGAACCCACCTCAGAGCCCAAGGTTAACCCCACTATTCCCTCGTTCTGTGTACCACCACTTGAAACTGTGCTGGGGGGAGCAGTTGCCTTAGGGGCAGTGGTGATAGGAGTAGAATCCTTGGCCCTTGGACAATTGGCATCTTTTGTCCAATGGGTTTTCTCTTTACAGATGTGACACCAAGGTTTCCTTTTGCCTTTTCCCTTGTTGGATTGTGACTCCCCCCCCAGATGCAGGTTTTTGGGGCCCTGATGAAGACTTTTGATCTTTATTTTTGTCCCCGCTCTTATCTGAGTTCTTAGAGTCTGGTTTCTTCTGGTCACCACCATTGGTCTGAGTATTCTGCTTCACCCTGGTTCTGACCCACTTATCTGCCTTCTTTCCCAATTATTATTATTATTATTAATTAGCATTTATAAAGCGCATGGCTACCCTGAGGCATCCCAGCGCTAGCGGCAGTTAAGGCTGATAAGGGAAGGCTAGCAAGTACTCTTCTGGAATAGCCATGTTTTAAGACCCTTCCGGAAAGAAAGGTGGGCAGTTTCATGTCGGAGATTGAGAGGGAGGGAGTTCCACAGTCCAGCTATATTATATGAAAAGGAGCGGCCTCCGCTCCGCTGCGTGTTAATTTTAGGAGTGCAGGCTAAATTTAAATTCTCCGAGCAAAGAGATTTCCTGGGGAGGTAGGCGGTGATCAGAGGCTGATTAATTCTGGGGCCTGTGCCCCTAAGGGTCTTATGAGCAGTACATAAGGCTTTAAAGGAGATTCTTTCCTTTATTGGTAGCCAATGAAGGGCTTTCAGACTGGGGCTAGCTGACTGCGTGCTACTGCACCCTGTCAGAAGTCGTGCTGCGCAGTTCTGGGCCACCTGGAGTTTCCTTAGGGTGGACTCTGGGGCTCCCAGATACAGTGTGTTACAGTAGTCCAGCCGCGAAAGAATCAGGGCCTGGACTACTATTTTCTTAGCTTCAGTGGGTAATAGGGGGAGGACCTTCCGTAGCTTTCTAAGGATGCCGTGACAAGCCCCCGTCACTGCCACTGCCTGCTGGTCAAATTTAAGTGAGGCATCCAGCCACACACCGAGGCTCTTGATCTTGGACTTCGGAACTGGAGGGGCGCCCAAGCACTGAGGCCATGATAGTGTGGGAGTTAGCTTGGCAGTGTTGCCCACATACATGATTTCTGTTTTTTCTCCATTCAATTTGAGACAGGAGTGTTGCATCCAGGTGGCAACTTTTCCTAGGCAGAGCTCCAGGTCTGCAGGGTCAGTCCGTGGATGATTTAGAGATATCACCAGCTGGGTGTCATCCGCGTAGGTGACCACTTTGATCCCATATGGCTGGATGACCTCCGCCAGTGACCTCATATATACGTTAAATAACGTAGGACTTAGGGAGGATCCCTGGAGCACTCCATAGTTCAGAGGGAGAGGGCTGGAAATGGATTCCCCCGAAAAGACCTGAAAAGTTCTGCCATTAAGGAATGATTGAATCCAGGAGATAGCACTTCCTGCTACCCCGACTCTCCTTAGCCGTTCAATGAGAACATTGAGGTTGACCGTATCAAAGGCCGCACTGAGGTCCAGGAGGACAATGGCCGCCACTCCTCCCTGATCCACTATCCTCCTAGCTTCCTCAACCACAGCCGTTAGTGCGGATTCCGTGCCATGTTGTGGGCAGAAACCCGTCTGAGATTGGTGAAGTAGCTCATGGGTTTCTAGGAAGGCTGATAGGGTGGAGTTTATATGTTTTTCTAAGATCTTACTAAGCAAAGGAAGGAGGGATATGGGCCGGTAGTTGCTCAGTGCTTCGGGGTCCAGGCTAGGTTTTTTAAGTAGTGCTTTTACCATGGCATGCTTCCATATCGATGGCACGACTCCGTTGGTAATGGACATGTTAAGCACCTCCTGGATAGCTGGAAAAATCACATCTTTGGCCTTAGATAAGATATGCGGAGGGGCGGGGTCTAGAGGAGATCCAGATTTTATTTTAGCAAAGATTTTAGCAAGAGTCTCCATATCCAAGAGAGGAAATTTCTCCAAGGTGGGAGTAGCTGCTACCACTACTCCCTGATCCTGTTGCCCAACTACTTCCGTCAAGGGGATATCTAAATCACTGGGTAGTGGGGATACAGGGAGGGTCTTATAGATAGCTTGTATTTTTCCCTGAAAGTAACTCGCCAGTTCATTGCACTGTCCCTTGGATGAATTTCTGGAAGTATCATGGAGAATGGGCTCAAGGAGAGATTTGGTAATTCGGAAGATTTCTTTGGGTGCGTTAGATGCTCCTTTAATTTTGTCCTCATAATAGGATGACTGTGCCCTTTTGATTTCCGCTTGATATCGCTTTATGGCTTCTCTGTAAGTATGTTTTGTGCTTTCACTGAAATCCTTCCTCCAAATCCTCTCTAGTTGTTTGCATTTCTGTTTGAGCGATCTAAGCTGGGGTGAGTACCATGGGGAAATATTTTCTCTCACACTATGATTAATTTTTTTTACCGGAATGACTTTATCCAGTGTAGATTCTAACCAATGGTTGAATGACTCAGCCGCTGAGGGAATGTCAGTCTCAAAAATAGGTTTTGAGTTTAAAAGTTGTGTTGACCATGTCTCAGCGGAAAGCTTGGACCATGGCCGGGCTTTCGCCGACTTATGCTCCTTGGCTTCGCAGTGAGGGGGGAATTTTAGCGAGAAAGGGATCATTAAATGATCGGTCCATGGTAGCGGAGTGGGAGTCTCTCTACTGTCAACTCCAAAATATTAGTGAACACTGGTCCAAGGTATGACCTTTTATTTGCGTGGGTGCATGAACTTTTTGTACAAGTTGTATTGCGGCAAGATCTTGAGGAGAAGTCAGATCTGAGTCAACCAGGTATTGATGCAACAACTGGTTTTGGCAATTATTAAGGATCTGCTCCCTTATAATCAAGTTGTACAATCCTTTAAAATCATTCACCTTGCTACCAAGTAACCAGCCTTCCAGAGCCTTAATGGCACAATCAACAAAGTCTACCCAGTCCTGAGTCTGTGTCTTCTGGGTGTCTCTGAACTTAATCCTGTACTGTTCAGTGGTTAAGCCAAACCCTTCAATGAGAGCACTCTTCAGGACTGAATAGTTGTCAGCATCCTCTTCTCTAACAGTGAGGAGCTTATCTCTACCTTTGTCAGCAAAGGAGAGCCACAAGATAGCTGCCCAATGCTCTTGAGGGACCTTCTGAACTTTACAGGCCCTCTCCAAAGCAGTTATCCATTTCTGGATGTCATCCCCTACATGGAAGGGAGGGCCAATTTTGCTCAGGTTCCTATGATCAAAGGTGTGTTTCCTAACCCTAGGGACACTATAGCTGCCACCGTGGGACTCTAGTCCCAATTTCTTTCTAGCCTTCTGGACTTCTAGGGACTCTTTATCCAGGGCCAATTGCTGTTGCCTGAGCCTAAACTTAGCTTTCTCAAGCTCTAGTAATTGGCACTCCCTGTCATAAGAGTTGCCCCTCTTGCTAGAAACAGAGGTCCCTATAGAATGTCTAGAATGATCTGAATGATGTGGTGTAGGCACCTACCTAACCTAGTGGGAACTAAACTCTCTTAGGTTGGAGAAAGGGTGAGCTAGACCCTTGACTTACCCAACCCCAAGTTCAGTAGAACTTACTATCTTAAGCTAGCATTATATGTTCCTAGATACTAGTGGTTTTTCAGTTAATCAATACAAAGATGTATCTGGTAAAACAATGCAGGCTTGAATCCCAACCGGTGCACACCAATGTGAGAAGTTGGCCTGGTATATGCTGTCCACTAGTTAAAGTGGGCACCTTGTACCAGTCCAAACAACCCTTATGGTGATTAGGTCAAAGATAACCTTTATTGAAAGCTATCCTGGTGGTAGCTATGGAGAGCAGCATTCAGGCTAAGTCTTGAAGGAATGTTAAGCACCTTGTTTTACCAGAATGCAACCTTATAGTATTGGTTAAATGAAAGGGAAGCCACACAGTAGTTATAAAAATATGTATTTTCTAGTATCCTCTACATGAGGATAGAACACAAATCAAATACTACAGGTGCAAAGAATCAAACGTAAGTAGCACAATACACAGTGGGCTCCCGGGGGAGACCAAACCATATACTAAATAAGTGGTATAAGAACCACGACTCGGGACTAGACCTAGTCTAGAAGGGGTAGAATCGCTGGGACCCCAAGGAACCACCCAAGGTGAGTGAGTAGGGACCCCACGGAGGACGGGTGCAGTGTGAGAACACGACCGCGTGCTTTGTACAATTCAATGGGAAAATCGCGGTTGGAAAATCAGAGATTAAGGACCTTTCCCAGCAGATTACGAAGACAACCCTTGGAACTTAAGAGTTTGGAGAGCCACCCCACCCGTGGATACCTTTGTACCAGAGTTACCTATCCTAGAGGAGCCGGGTGCATAGGCACCAAGTGGCGTCGGAAACCCTTGACGTTCTCTATGGATGTCAACAAATGCTGCTGCTGGAAGAAAGGAAAGTGTCCGGTGGAATCCAAACGCGGATTCTAGTTGAGAAGAACCTGAAAGCAGAGGGGACAGAGTCTGGGTCACTTTGGAGTGACCAGGGGCTCGGTAGACGAATGCCCACCGATGTCGGGTGCTTCAGGTGTGATGACGGTGATCTTGGCTCTTCAGCTGCGAGGTCCCGTAGATGTCTAGGACAACCAAGAGCCAGAGGCGAGCTGTCCCACGATGGATGTCGAGTGCTGAGGGGTCGGTGTCCGGCGGGAGCACCAACAAGCCTTGGCAGCGGCAACAACGCAGATAGTCAAATTCGGTGTCGATCTGGCCCAGCAAGGACCAGGAGACTCACCACAGCAAGGGGAGTCAGGGCAGACCTGGAGCAACCAGGGGAGCCCAATTAAAGCAAAGTTGACCCTCAAGTGGACCCACAGGCCAAAGGCACAGGAGTCGCAAGGGGACCTCAGGCGGTTTCACAGGATACCAGCTAGCAGGACACAGAGTGCAAGGATGCCAGCGTCCTTCTCAGAAAAGATGTGCTGTGGTCAGGGCTACGAATGGCCCAATGCACGGAATTATTGCACGACAACAAGCATGTGCAGTTGCAAATAAACACGGTGCACAGGGGTACGGGTATACGGTCCCCACGGGGGATATCCACCTCAAACTTGGTAAGAGGGCAGCTCAACCTCGGAGACCTTCACAAACCCACCTCCTGTGTTGCTGGAGCCTTCAGAGTCCGCAGGAGCTCAGGATCAGCAAACCAGTCAGATGCGTTACGGTGCCTGTATTTGCAGGGGAGGGACTCCAAGGGAGATTCTTCTGTTGTCTTGGAGGTCCACAGGGTCCTGCACGGAGCCTTATGGTTCACGGACAGTGGCGAGACTGGGGACGGCAAGGAAAGACGAAGTCGAGCTCAAGGGAGGTCCAGCGAAGTCCAGCGTGTCCAGATGGTCGAAGTGTAGTGGTATCTCCTTGCAGAATCTTGTCCACATAAAATCTAATGTCCTGTAGCCAGGTAACCCAATTTATACCCACGGGAAAGGGTTGGACATATTCTAGGGACCCTCCTAGGGGAGGGACAGGACAGTGGGGAGGCTACTCCCATGTCCTTTGTCCAGTTTCGCGCCAGAGCAGGAGCAAATGGCTCCCAGAACTGGTTTGAGCTGGACTATGCACAGGGACACCAAATGTGCCCCTGAGCCAGACTTTCTGGCACTGTGACAGTGCACCCACCCAGCTCCAATACACTAAATCCTGTCTGGGAGGTGGTCACACCTCACTGTGACAGGATGCCTATTGTGCTGCCTTCCCCTGCTCGAGCTTGGCTCAGCAGCAGGAGGGCAGACTCGGGTCTGTGGCTGGCAGCATCCATTTTGTGCTGTAAGGCTCGAGAAAGTTGGTACCGTAGACTTAGGTACCCCCAGAACCTCGGTTCTGAGGGGAGGAATCATACTCAACTGGTGTGGAGGTATGATTCCAAGGTGTTTGACACCAAACACGACATGCTTCATTGCAGTCGTTTTCGTGATAGCATTTACCGCGAGGTTATAATGCACCTCTGCCTATATGTCTGGTAGTATCATGTACCGCCCGGTAGAATGGTCTTCGAAGACTGCAGAGGGGCCCTGCTCATGCAGGAGCACCCTCTCACATAAAACCCAGCACCCTGCCTTCAGGATTGATAAGGCCTGTTATAGGGGTGACTTATAAGGTTTTAAGTGTAGTGATATATATGGATATAGTGAACCTATATCTCTCGTATGTGGTGCAAGCACCAGCTTACACAGGCTGCAGTAGCAGACCTGAGGTTCCATTTTGCATGGCCTCTCAGGGGTTGCATAATACATGCTTCAGCCCATTGGAGGCCACTGGGGTACCTATGCCCTGGGTACATGTATACCATATACTAGGGACTGATAAGGGTACCCCAGTATCCAATCTGGAGTTGTACCAAAGTCCATACATATCAATTTAAGGGAGAAAGCAGATAGGCTGGGGTCCTGAATAGCAGGATCCCAGCCAGAGTAGTCAAAACAGTGGGTGCAAAAAGCAAAAAGTGGGGGTAACCATAAGAAGCAGATCCTACTTTCCTACAACCAATAGGCATGATTGATACATTAAGTTGACAAAAGTTGGCCACTGCAGGGTTGTTTAGACCATCAGCACAGTCCGACTTTGGGATAGGTGAGTTAAAAGCCTTAGTCGAGCCCTTGTTAGAATAAGTTAAGGCTGGTTGAGCCTCTCTGCCTTGCAAGGTATTTACTTATTCTGGACCAAGATACACACAGTCAATCAATTTCGTAAAGGCCAGAAAGAGGTACAAACCTATTGTTGATTGGCATATACTGTCTCAGCTGGTGGCTGGAGTTAGAGCGGTAAGCAAACGGTGATTGTACGGGCGGCTTATAAAAATATCCCAGAGGCAGTGCAGAAATGTTAGTGGGTATTGATGCTCTCACCTCATGATGCCTTAGCAGCCTTCTCACTGTTGATGGATGATGAAAGTTTACTACCAGGCAATCTCCTTGGATAGACTTTGACGAGGGGCCAACCCATGGTCAGTTAGAATCTTGTTTCTCTCTGCTGGGGAAAAGTCCATATGCACCACTAGCCAATGTGTGACTTTGTTTTGGGCATGATACCCCGGCTTTGGACTGGTGGACTTTAGTGGTAGGACTCCAGCCAGAACCAGCATATGCGGGTATGCCTCGGGGGGAGACTCTCCCCCCTGGTCTTGATGAAGCTGCTGCCTCCCCACACAGCTGGGACCCTAAGTCTTGGATTTTAAATTTGAATTTCCAGAATGTGCAGGATCTTGCAGCACAGTATTGCTTTAAGGTAGCGGAGTAGTGGAGAAACTCTAAGGCAAAGGCGACAAAGTGTTCTGTGCCCTGGTGCCCTACTGCCCTGCCATACACCCATACCCGCCCGTCACCACGAGCTAGCTGGGTACAGTCACACGGACAGACAGGACAGCACAAGACAGCAACAACAGCAGAACTAGGATGCTCCCCAATAGCCACCGCATTGCAGACCTCAGCTTCAGTCTCAGCCTCAGCCGAGTCAAGTCATGGTATCTCCCCCAGTTCCACAATGCCACAACATGAGGCAGGGTGGCAAGGTAAAGGCGTACAGCGTACTGGCATGCAGCAAAAACAAAAATGGAACGACCGTTGGGTGAAAGGGGCCGCCAACCACCCCAGTATCTGTTGCTCTCCGGGCAGCACTCCAGGTGTCCTTGCGCGTGACACGTGTGGCGGGCCCAAGCACGGCGTCATTGGGTAGGATCCCTTGGTCTGCTTGCTTCAACGGTTAAATCAATAACAAGAGAATATTTAGATATCTAAATTAGTGATGGCCCTGAGCCCTACCTCTCTTTAGTAAGAAACCTCTCCGAATGCTCCTTCCTAACCAAGTTCCGGGCTGGCTCGATTCAAAGCTGTCTTTGTTTTCCAAAAGGCCAGCACGATTTAAAAAGTATATTAGTTTGCCCCTGGGACACTGTTTGCAGACACTAGAGCACTTTGTCTTTTTTTTTTGCTACTATTATGAGCCCTTTAGGCATAGTCTTTAACTACCTGCTCTTAAAGCCCATAGATTTCGGCAATACAGACTGGCTTTTTTTTCTGTGTGTGAATCCTGAGCGGGCAGTCTGTTTTGCAGTGGGAGGTTTCCTGAAATGTGCATTGTGTTGGCGTAGGATGATTAGCTTTTAGGTACTCTGATCTTTATATTTTGTAGTGATTTTATGATGTGATGATTTTATTGCCGGATTTTTATATGGGTTTCATTATGTATTTATGCATGTTGTTATCTTTAATGGTCATATCATGGCCGAATAAAGAATAAATGATGATGACCATGAGAGTCCTACTGCACATGATCACACTACACTACAATCATGACAGGAAGGCATGGGTCCCATATTCTTATGTATTTATTTTCGCAACCCTTCAGTTCATGAATCATATGTTCTGCTGCTGTGCAATAATGCAAACTATGTATCCACTTGTTAACTGGTGGTGGCCTGGATCCACTGTCTGCTATTTCATGGTTAGATAACAAAAAGCCAATTCCAGCCAGAGTCTGTTGTGCTCTGGTTTAGGCCCACCCATCCATAATATCTAGTATTACCACGTTGGGGTCGAGAGTCCTGCATGTCTGAAGTTGCCGGACGGTGAGGCTATTTATTTGTTGCCTGTATGATGTTATGTGAACCTGATTCCTATATCCTGTGGTAAAAAGAGGCTCCAGATGTCCTGCACTTCCAACATTTTGTGTCTCTGTCTCTACCCATCCTCCATAGCCTATTGGGACTGTAGTAGCTCCTGTGTAATTAGTTAAATTGTATTGCTCTGAAGTTTGATGGGATAGCCAACGTTTGCTGCACAAGCCTCGCCTTTCTCCAGGCATCCCTGTCTAATTCACCAAGATTGAATTCCTGTGCTGCGTTCATTTCTCTCATTTGGTCTGGTGTATTCCACAGTAGGGATTTATAAAGTTTAGAAATGATCCCTGAGCCTGGTGGTTCTAGTATTAGTTTTGCCTCTAGCTGGTTTTACTCAGGAACAGTCGATAATGTATCCTTGTGAGCTAACAATGCATGGGGCAGTTGGAGATATTAAAAAAAAATGATTTATGTAGCCTGAAGTCAGCTGTAAGTTGTTGGTATGATTTAATATGGGATCCTGCCCACAAGTCGTAGCCAATTGAAGGTTGCGGGAGAAAGTACAGGTTCTCTCCGCCTCCTCATACATATTTGCTAAGTATGGCGCCACCTAGAAAGCAAGTCTCTTTAGTAGTTCCTTCGGTATACCATTGGTTCCTGGGGATTTACCAGATAGTGAGGAGGCGATCGCTGTCAATATCACCTCGATGTCACTGTGACGTCCAATTTAGTGAAAGCCGAGGCGATCTCATAGGAGTCACTGAACTTCTCATTGTTGTCAGTTTGGATCTACAGAATGAATCAGGATGAGGCGTCCTTATTAGCCAACCAATATATAAGTTTCCTCGTTTTATTACCTTGTTCATATATATGGTATTGGGATACAGCCCAGGCAGAGATTGCTGTGTCTAACAATGTTTGCCTCAGCTTCAACTGGAGCTATAGCTCTGTACGCGCAGCAGCACACTGCTGGAACTGAAGGATTAATTTCTTGAAGGTATCTACTACAACCATTCGATCCCTTTCGCATTTATGGTGAGGTTAATAGTATGTGAATTAAGTTGCATTTGGATGCCATCTGCGCCATGCATCACTTAGTCCCAGTGACTCTGTTCAATCGTGGAGGGTTGTCGGGCAGGGTATAATTGCAGATGAATCGACATCCATGGTCTGGTGCATTATAGCATTAAAGTGCACCCCCCAAAGGTCAGCCCTTGTTTTGTGTAAAGGAGGACGGACGAGAGTGCCAGGAGTGTGTATTTAACCAGCCTGGGGTGGGGGTGGGGGGCGTATGTATTGCACATTGTCCATGGGGATATGTCTATCACTCCCTCTAGTACTATCCTGCATCCCACCTCATCAGTCTACGTTTTGGTAGTAACCAAAGGAAAAGAATTGTGAAGGAGAACTGCCACTCCCTTAGATCCTCTGGCATAGCCAGCATGACTGACATGGTTGTAGCTATGGCAGCCCAGAAATTTAAATTTCATGCCCATTAAGTGGGTATCTCGTAACAGTAGGACTTTGGGCTTATGTTTTTTGACATATTGCATAGCAGCTCCCCGCTTGCATTTAATAGCCCATTGACATTCCAAGTCATGATTCTGTAAGTGTTAAGGGAGCTCATGTTTAGCTAACTCAAGTAGTGTATGTAGTTGGGGTGTCCTTACGCTAGGTGCCAATCCTGTCTCTTTGCACCTAACTAGGCTCAACGGACTAATTCTCAACTCCCTCCCGCCCTATGCTTCCACAACTGAAGCATCTATCTCCCCTAACAACTTCCCCTATTAGCTGATAACGCTAACCTAAATGGTGGGAAAGGCTTTACCTGGCTGTAGCTACCATGGTGCGCTGCTCCCAGGGATGCCCAATGAAAACACCTATTATAGTAGAACTTCGTCATTCAAAGACTACCTGGAACGATAAGGAAATTATTGATCACTCTCACTTACAACCCCTTCTTGAGTTCACCATTGAGGAGGCATAAAGTCAACCATCATCATGCCCAGACCGCAGAGGGGATGGGTATGTCTTGTGTTTTTTCACTCTAAGACTGGGTGCCTTGGATTGGCTCAGAAGACCAGAATCAGAGTTTTCTGACACTGAGAAGTCATCTTCTCTGACACGGCTAGTTTTCCTGCCAGTTGTCGACTTTCTCCACCCTCGTCCTCGTCGTCAAAGTCTGGGAGAGGGATCGTTCGCCAGGATTCAGCGACATCCTCAGACTGTGACCCCTTTGGCTGGGGCAATGGGAGTCGCTCCTCAATCCATGCCCAAGCCTTCTCTGCTGTATCAAAGAAATGGGTCTTGTCCAGGTGGATGGCTGGTTGGGTAGAGGAGCCTGTAGGTGACCTGCATCACCTTCATTTTGTCTTTAACTGCTGCAGAGGTTTTTCATTGTTCCTGAACTCTCGTCGTATACTTGAGAAAGATCATAATTTTAGTGGATTGCAGAAAGAACGTTTGTTGTGCCCAGGCCACCCTGAGGATGGCATCCATGTCGATGTAATTAAGCATCCATAGTATCACAGGGCAAAGGGGAGCATCCAGAGGTGGTTTCTAGGTGAGGGCCCTGTGCGCTCTCTTAATGATGAAACACATGGATAAGTCTTGTGCAGGGACCCAAGATTTTAACCAGTCCAAGAAGAAGGTTTCAGGTTGGTTCCCTTCCACTCCATCTGGGACTCCTACCAGCTGCAAATTATTACATCGAGATCGACCCTCTGCATCCTCAGCTTGCCTTTCCAACTCCAGTGTGACCTCCTGGAGTTTGGTAAAGTGTTTCTTGAGGAGGCAAAATATCCTCTACTGAGGAGACTTGGGTATCGATCACCATCGTGCATTCCACTACCTTGTGATTGTCCTGCTGAGATTTTGTACCCCACTCCTCTATCCTGCCCACCAATGACTCTCTGGAGTATCAAATTGAATGTAGGATTTTGAATCTATATGGAGCCCCTCCTACGGGGTCCACCGCAGACGTATCCTGACTCCACACTGGCCTTGCAAAGCGGTCGATTTTGCCCTCAGAGGAGCTCGGCACCCCACTCTCCTTTACCATCTCCGCTTGCAGGATGAAGGCCTAGGCATACCGGTGAACCCCCAGAGGTAGGAGGGGACAGGCCCCAGTGTAAGGGGATAAGCCAATCGCTCGCCTATCCCCCCAAAGGCTCAACTATTGATAAAAAAGGGGGGTGATCTTGTTACTTCTCATGACGGCCTGTGACACAAGAAATGAGAGGTGTTTTTAACAATCCTGGCACCATCCCAACTTGCAAAGATCCTTGATGTGGCCCGCTTCACCTCTGCTCCTGCCAAGGTGCATGAGCAGCCAGATGTCTTGGGGACAACTCCCAAAGAAGCTCCCCTCCAATGATGGTGCCGGGCCCGGCTGTGGAAGTCGGGACAAACCCCAAGTCGGGTCAGCATCTCCACCCCACACCACTGGCGAGTAGATGCAAATGGGGGCCTCTGCGAGCCAGCAACAGAAGAAGCAAAATGAAGGAGGTGGCCTACGCAAGTCAGGAGCAGCCTCCCTAGGCTGGGGCACCTCGCCCCCTACCAACGTTCTGCATCTCTATCTTCCTTGGCCCGGTTTGACCATACATCAGGTCCTCCAGTGTCTGTGAGCGGCCCAACTCTGCAGGATTCCTCAGGATTATCAGGGCTAGCGTGGAACTTCAGGGAATAGTGACCACCATGTTAGTTGGCAGAGCCATGCCCCTTGCATCCCTGTCATTTGAGGGTGGACACACAGACACTGAAGTGCGGTGGTGGAGAAAGGGCCACACACTGAAATTCAATTAGGTCCTTGTTAGAAAAGGTCTGCTGATTAGTTCTTCTGGAGCAATGATGTTATATAGATGGTATGAGTGAGTGGTAGGACAACATTTCTAAGCAGTGCCTACCTTTTTGTCTGTGCCTAATACTGCTTCAGAAAGGCTGATGACAGCTAGGTGCAGAGATTTTATGCTTCATTATGCCATTGTTTTGGATACTGTTGCTTTGAGGCAGCACCAATGCTAACTGCTGTGAGAGCCATTACTTTGCACAAACGCTGTGTCTGAGCTACAGTCGTAAAATGACAGTTGAAAGATAACCATCCCAAACCAGTTCTGAAACTTTAGAGGGATGCACATAAGCTGCTTAAAAATGAGTATAAAAGTGTAACTGTAAAATGAGTGATTTATGGGTGAAGAAGAATGTAGGCAACACAAAGCCTCTGTTTATTCACAGTTTCTTATTTCCTACAATATTTGAAATAAAGTCAAAGAATACAATACCTTTTTCCGTTTCTTTTGCTCTGTCTCTTTGATGCCTAAATGTCTTCTTTGATTTACTGGCAACATTTCTTAATTTTCCAATGACATTCAGATCAATAGTTATAGGCCAATTGATTTGCACGTAAAGAAGACATTATCAATGAACGGATCATATGGTGGAATTAATTGACACCGCCAGATCCTTTCCTCTTTAACCTTTATCTGGAAATTCTTCCTTGTCCTGAAAGAAAAAAAAAGTCAATGGACATCTCTGATTTGTATCTTGAATGCTAATCCTCCCCTCTTATGAATAACCTCCTTTTGGCCCTTGGCGATTCCAACCTGAGAGAAGGAAAGGGTAGTGGTCATCTTTGGCGTCTAGCCATAATGTTTCCCAATTTGCCATGTGTTTCTCTCGCCTGGTGGAGCTCAAAGAGGATGAGGTAGGACTCAAAGCTTTTAATTCCCTACCGAAGGAGTTCAAGCTAGAGGAATTGGCCTTAACATCCCAAGAACCAGCTTAAACAGTTGTTCCTCATCCCACCCCCTTTAAAATCTGGCTCCCCTATTCTCTTCTGCAGTCCCGCCATTGCTGGCGATGGAGTGTGGGAAAGTTGGTTTACTTACAAAGTACTGCAAACTAATTGTTGTCCCTAGTGTAGCCTGTACTGGAATCAAATTCGACTCATTCTCCAATCTTCAGAAAACTCGGACCTGCAGCATAGACTCCGGAACCAGCGCACCGGAACCTACGCATCGTCACATTGTGTGGAGAAGATCGATGCATCGACCCTCCATCGTGGACTAACCCGGTGCATTGTATTCTGAATCGCCGCACTCGGGACTAGCGCTTCGCTCAACAGAACTGATGCATCGCCACATTTGCGTGGAAAAATCCGGCGTAACACCCCAACTGCATGGGGATCATCAATGCATCTCGTGCTGTGACAAGGATTAAGGTACTTTTGCTCAGCGGGTCTTGCGTGGGTCTTGTAGCCAGCTTGCGCTCCATCACGGGCAGCCTGAACTCTTGATTTTGTCCCGGTCCAGTGCAACCAATTAACTCCATGAGCGCTATTAGCTTCTAAGCGCTATTTTTGTATTTAATCTTTAAAAATGCATATCTTGACTTCTACTGATTGGATTTTTGTTGTTTTGGTCTTGTTTTATTTATAACATTATTCTCTATTGTTCTAAACTAGTGTGGAGTCCTTTTGTGATATTTCCACTATGTTACTGTTTGTGGTGTGCATACATACTTTATACATTGCCTCTTAAGTTAAGCCTGACTGCCAAGCTACCAGAGGCTGAGTACAGGTTAATTTAAAGTGTGTTTCTGACTTACCCTGACTAGGATTGTGGTTCCTACTTAGACAAGGTGCATACCTCTGACAACCAGAGAGTCAATTTCTAACACTGACCAAGAACTGATGAGCTTGGTTGGTGTCTGCATGACAGCAAAATCTTGCAAAGGTGAGGGGATGTTACCCGAAATGTGCACTTCTTGTCGAGGAATTAATGGTTTGCTAAGAAGCATGTTTGCTTTGTCAGGGACAAAAGGAGAGTGCCTGGTCCTGCAGGAGGAAAGACTGTTCAGGAGAGGAAGCCCAGCATGTTCCCAGCATGACAAACACCCATAATAAGCTGACTGCCAGAGGGAACAAAGCCAGGTGTCGACCTGCGTCTTGAGTGATTCCCATACTGAACTGCACCAAACATTTAACCAAAGAGCAACTTTGTGTTGTCCGGCATGTTATGTTATAAATATTTATTAAGCCCTTGATTACCCTGGGGTGTCTTGCCAGTAGAAACCATGTAGCGGTAGGTTCGCAAAGTGAGTGAGCCTATTATGAGGAATTAAAAAGCCAGGTCTTGAGGGATATTCTGAACATCAGGAGATTGGAGACAGCTTTGATATGAAGAAAAAGCTTATTCCATGCTAGAGAGGCAACCAGCACAAAGCTGCGGCCGCCCCAAGTCGCACGTTTAAATCTGAGTACAGTGACTGTTTTTGCCAAAGAGGATCATAATGGCCTATTAGGCAGGTACCAGTTAAAACAGTTTTTAAGGAATAAGGGCTCTTGATCATTCAGGGCCTTGTAGACGATACACAGATCTTTGAAAGTGACTCTCTGCCTGATAGGCTGCCAGTGTAGTTCCCTCAAGGGTTTAGCCACTGGTTGGTATTTAGGAATTTTAAGGGGGAGCTGTGTTTGCTGCATTTTGCAAAGTTTATAGCCTATTTAGCACATATTTGTGGGCAAGTAGGCATAAGCTGTTACAATAATCAAGTCATGACAGAGCAAGGGAAGTCACTAGCATATTTTGAAGCAAAAGGGGGTGAAAGAAAGTATCTTCTTTATGAGCCTTAAGGTATGAAAGACCTTGAAAGAGGCTGCATTGACTTGGTCTGTATAGGACAGCTTATTGTTAATAAGAACACCTAAATTAAGTGCTTTGTTGACAGGGGACGAGAGGGCATCCATGTCCTGGGTCCACCAAGTGGGCGCCCAGAACGAGGGGTCAGCCCCAAAGAGTAAGGCCTCCACCTTACCCGAGTTCAGCTGGAGGCAGTTTGCTGCCATCCATTGGTTAACGGCCTGAATACAGTTGCAGAAATTGGGTCCTGTATCTGATGTATCATTGGCCAGGTACACGCACAATGTGTGTGTTGTCAGTATAGGAGGTTAGGGCAAAACCAAACGACTGGATGAGTTCCGCGAGAAGGGGTGACATATATGTTAAACAGCGTTGGGCTGAGCAAAGACAACTGCGGAACCCCACATGGGAGGGAGCAGGAGTGAGAGACAAATGTATCCAGTCAGACCGCTTGTTCGCGGCCATGAAGGAAAGAACTAAGAAGTTTCCAGGCCGTGCCAGTATCACTGATACTCTTCAGATGATCCAGCAGTCTGTCATGATGTACGATATCAAATGCTGATGAGAAGTCTAAAAGTATCAGGGCAGCTTTGCTGCCCTGATCTAGAGATTCCCTGACGTCCTCTTTGCCTTAATTAGCGGCATTTCTGTGCAGTGCCGGGAGCAGAAACCAAATTGGTCATCATCCAGCTGATTGTTATCGAGAATAAACTTAACAAGCTGATTGGTAATTTCCTTCTCAATAAGTTTGGCAGGCAAGAGGAGGCATGATATAGGGCGATAGCTGTTAGTCTCAATGGCATCTAAAGATGGCTTCTTTGGAAGAGGGAGAACTTACGCTTTTTTCCAGCTGACTGGAAAGATGCAGAACGAAACATATGCTGAAAAATCCTGGTCAAAGTGGGCGCTATTGTCACAGCAATAGAGGTGGCTACCTTAGGTGGGCAAGGGTCCTGTGGGGATCCTGATCTTGCAGATTCAATCAATCTAGTGACCGTCTCGGTGGGAGGAGGAGAGAAGGGTTCAAGAGTGGGCTCGACCGAGATAGAACTAGAAGGATGCAAATGTGAAGAGGCAATGTAGTGGGATTAGGAAAGGTGTTATAGATGTTGGACACTTTTAAAAAAAAGAAACTGGCTAGAGAATCGCAGAATGATTGATTAGCATTTGTAGAGTGTCTCATTGGCTCTGTTGTAAGCTTGGCCACTGTTTGAAAGAGTTCCCTAGAGAAGTTATTGGTCACTTTAAATTTCTTGATGAATTTGGCGGTTCTTGCTGTAAAAATCATGACCTTGTAGGTACTCGGGCAGATCTTGTACTTAGTTCTTTCCTCGGCATTGTATTGGTGTTGCCACTTTTTTTGCCTTCTACAAATTTGTTTGAAGGTTCTCAGTTTTTCAGAGAACCACAGGCTGAGGCCTTGTTTCTCTTAAGTCTGTTCGCTTTAAGGCGGGCCGCCGTGCAAGCGGCCAAGTCCACCCAGTTTGTATACTGGGTTATGGCGGTATTTGGGTTGTCAGAGAGGATTGGTTGAGAATTAAGTAAAAGTTTTGTAAGATTGTCTGAGTCAACTTTATGCCAGGACCGAGTGAATGCAGTATGAGGAGTCGATCTAATGGCAGGGGAAGATGCCTTAACTGTACTATGAAACATGATGGCAAAGTCATCAGTCCATGTTAAGGGCAAGATATCACTAATACACAAGGAGGGTTTTTTGGGAAAAATACCATCAAAGGTATGGCCTGCAGAGTGTGTAGGGACGGTTATCAGCTGAGGAAGGCCGAAGGAAGACATGGTGTGAAGAAACGCAGAGGTGGCATAGTCTGACTGGGCTTCCAAGTGAAACTTAAAATCTCCCAACACAGTATAATCATTTAGGAGAATGTTCGACTCTAGTAGTGTGCCAAAATCTTGACTAAAATCTGAGCAAGTGCCTGGTGGGCGGGAAATAAGTGTCCCCTTAAAAGATTGAGTTTTAGTCAACAGGACACTGAAGGAGAGTGCCTTGGAAAAAGGGAGCTCGTAGAGGGTTACAGGAAACAGATAGAGTGGATAGACGGAACAATGCTAATCCACCCCCCTGTTGTCCTCCTAGAAGATCTGGGGTGGATGTGGGGTATGCCCAGGTTTCTGTAATTAAAAACAAGCAAGAGAGGGTTTGTGGATTTCCATGAGCAGGAGGAATTCTGTGTTGTGTCTAATCAGTGACCTAGCATTAATTAGTACACAGGACAAGCAAATGGATGCGGAGCAAACTTTAAAGTCAGAACCATGCCATGCGCAAAGAGATTGATGCACCTCTGCTGGACGTTTGTGCTGCTATGCAAGAGCAGCCTTTTTCACCATCAATGCTGAAGCCCTGATCCATCCTGGGAGGCTGCAACTGCTGAAGGTGAATACCCATTGGAGATCCAGCCCAGAGGCTGCAACTGCTGAGACCAAGCACTCCACGCTATCCAGTCTAGAAGGTTTCACCTACAGAACAGGATCACCCCATATAGGTCAGTACTGCAGGTGTGGGATCGCTGTGCTTTCAAAACATCTTGACTGAGCTGGTAAAACAGAACCTAGCCATGAAAAGACTGAATGACTGAATGTGCAGAGGTAAATCTGTCATTAAGAACTGTAGGCTTTGAATGTGTGAGCTGCGGGAGGGCTCTGTAGGAGGTGTAGAACTTTAGTGAGATTCTTAGATGATATTACAACCAGTATTCCTAATTCCATTTATACTGGCCAGTATTTCATTTTACTGTGAGATTAGAACACTTTATTTTTACTAAGAATAGCACAGGCAGGTCAATACCTTATTTTGTTTATTGGTTGACTGTTGAGTTCTGACCTCTTGTTCTGTGTGTTTTCTTTAAAAAAAAGGGCTAATGTATGAGGTTTGTCAAAATGAAATAAGACATTTAACTATAAATGTGTTTCTATATAATCCTTTAAGATGCCTATGTCCAATGCATTTGTGTTTCTAATTACAGTACTATTGATGGAGCAAGGACTCGGACACAAGACTTGCTCGGAAGCAATCCTCTCGATTTAACTTACTAGCGAATTACTAACGACGTGTCTTGTGATTAATAATATGCATTTTCATTACACACGGGAAAAGAATGAAGCTTGCCTATGTGTTTACTAACTGCAAATAACACGGACGTAGGACTAGAACACATTTAACACGGGATCTTTACTGCGCATGCGTCTACTGCATCTACGTAGTATGACGTGCTGAAGCTTGGAGGGAAATTCTGGCGCTTGCGCAAAGAGCTATAAAATGGCTGCTTGAAAGCTCACATGCACGGCACCTGCTTTGCTGAAATTAGAAAATGGGTTTATAACTAACGCAAATGCAGAGAGAGAAATAACAAATGGTATGGGTTAGAGTAGAGGTTGGTGGTATACAGTGAAATCATTTATTTTTGAGAATAACACTTTTCCTTTCTGACTTTATTATTAGTGCGTATTTGGGCCTGTTAAAGTTGTCTGAGTCGAGCAGACTGATGTGGCGCGACGCATGCGCCCTGGTACGGAAGCTTGGAGGATGACTAAGAATTTGTCACGAGTCCAAGGTCGGCGGAGATGTGCCCTGGGAACATGAGGGTGAAGAGTTCATATGAAGGAACTTATTCGAGAAAACAGTTACAATTGTATTAATAAAGTTTAAAGATGTATGGGAAAGGAAGGGCGGAATAAAAGTTTGAGGGGAGGAGTTTGGGAACAATGGTTAAAGGGAATAAATGAAGTATAAGTGTGGTGTGATGATCATCCCCCTCGCCTGTCCAATCAGAAGTTAGTATTCTGTGCAAAATGAAACATTAATGGGTGGTACATGCCTATGGAAAGGTATAATTGAGGTAGTTTAGTTAGAAGAAGAGAGCTTTTTGGGGAAGTTACGAAGAAGCTTTGGAGCGCATTGAAGAAGCCTGAGAACGGGGTGTGCCGGGGTGGTGCTGATGCTCTGAAATGCTGATGAAGAAATTGAATGCTGAACCATCTATTTGAATTGGGTGGGTTAGAAAGAAGATCACAGAAGAACCACGAGGAGGAAGAGAGTGTCAGAGAGGGGTGCGACGTAATCGTCGGTAACTAGAGAGGTGAAGTATCCTGTCCTGATTCCTGTCCTGAAGTCTTTGTCTCCAGTTCTGTCCTGGGAGGCCCTAACCAGCCCTTTGGCCAGGGGGTTGGTCTTCACACCATACTTTGGTAATTATGAAATTCATCGTTTGATAAATGCTCCTCTGTCTCTATCCTCTTCTTTCTGAGCATAGTTATTGTGTGGATCTGAATTGATAAGTGTTATCTGAGATATTTTTGAATTGGCACTCCCGTGAATGAGGGTGTTTGTACTGAAACGCTTTGAGATGGTTCAAAACCCCTAATTTAGATAAAGATTTAAAAACTTACTGAGTCTGTCATTATTTTATACTTATTAAGAAATGTATAATAAGTTATGTCAATTATCGCCATCAACTAGTTCCACCTAACTGGTCCATTGACCAGAGGAAAAGAACTGTTTGATCAGCAGAAGGTTTAGTTAAAGAAGCAATAACTAGATCTTGACTTTTAAGAAATAGCATAAAACGAAATGTTTTCCCAGTGGTTTACTTAGCGCAGAGCGGAAGCGAGTTGTATGGGCCCAAGTGAGTATATGGTAGTGGAGTATCTGTTGCTAGTAGACCGCTGGATCAGTTTTCTGGTAGCAGAGCTATGGTTGTTAGTGACTAGTTTGGTGATAAGTATAGATTATTGATCTTTGGTTAATGTTTTAACAAAAGAGTTAGTGTCCTGTTTTTATGTTGTCTGGAAAATTCCCGGGGAATGAATAGCAGGTGGCGATAGAAACCACACTGCAGTGAGGTTACTCGTCTGTTGGAATAACACTGAGAAGCTAGGTAGGGCTGGCAGTGTTAATCTAGGGACTATTTTCTGTACAAAAGTGAGAGTGGTTGAAAGCAAAGAGTTCGCTGGTGAAACTTTAGGGGTTATATCACCTAGTAAGGGTAACCCTGAAGGAGTAGCAGGTTCTTCTAAGCTAGATTGGCAGCAAAAGGAGTTCGCTGGTAAAATACCGGTCTCAAAATTCCCTAACGGGAGATATCGGAAGACTAGCAGGTTCTCTGGAGCTTAGGTGAAGAGTAAGCGGAAGGTTTTACTCGCAGTGAAAGAAAATAAACTATCCTTTTGATTTAGTGGAACAGACAGAGTAGCGAATGTTTTTACGTTGTTAATAACAAAGAAGTTTAAAGAATTTTTGAAGAAATAAAATTTCATATTACCTTGCAAAGGGAGGGTCAGTTGCCGGAGTGGTACTGACGTCACAAAGAGCCGTGCTGGGATTGGTAGATACAGCGGGCGTGTGACAGGAGGAGCTTGGTAAAGGAGGGGTGAGAAATTGCCTGAGTAGGATCGACGTCACAGAAGAGCCGCGCTGGGATTGGTAGAAGCAGCGGGCACGTGACAGGAACAACATTGTAAAGGAGGGGTCAGTAGTGAGGAGCAAAACTGACGTCAGGAAAAGGCCATGCTGACATTGGTCAGAGTACGAGTGTGAGCCTGATTTGATTGGACACTTAGTTAGAAGCTGCGCTAGGATTGGAGGAGAGAAGGATTGTATGCGGGATGTTGATTTGACTGTCAGTGCAAGTCGTACAGGTAGAAGATTTCAAGGGTTTGCGGAGTACAATTTCCTGCACCGTTCTTCAAGAATGTATGGAGAGAAAAGAAAGATGTCAATTTTTAAAAGAATAAAGAATTTCTTTGTTAAGGATAAGCCTGTGTTGACTAGAGAGGGCATTCCTATTCCGCCACCGAAGACACCAGCATCTTTTATAATGATGGAGAGAGGATATCATACCTGCGCCTGCGTGTGGTTGGAAAATTGGGTAGAATACACGAAGGATGATGGTGTGTTAGCGTTTCCTAAGGATGGTACGTTTAATGGGAGGATTCTTCAGAATTTGAGATTGAAGGTGAATGATTTAGAACCGAGACCTAGGTTAACTCAAAATGAGGCTTTGGAAGAATTGGAGACTGAGTCATATGAAAGAGAGAAATGCAAAGGGGGAAGATATAGAGGATTCTTTCCGAGACATTTGCTTGAGACACGAGAAGGGCAGATGAAACAGTGGAGGAGAGCTATGGTATCAGAAGGGTTATATCCAGTGTTGATGGCTGAGGAACAATCTGGAGGAAAGTGTAAAGAGAAAACAAAACATATGAATTCGACAGGATATGGAGAGTCAGATGATGAATTGTTAGAGGATATTTTAACTAAGAATCCACCACCGTATCAAGAAGCAGCTAGTAAGGTTGTCCCAAGTGCGCCAGTAATGGGAATACCATTAACTCCACAGATTTTACATGAGACATCATACAACAGAGTGTTGCAAGATAATGAAAGAGAAGCTTTGAACAAAACTAGGGAGGAACTAGTTCAAAGGATAAGTCAATTGAATTTAAATACTGAAGCTTTGACAGTACCTGTAACCATTGGTCCAGTAATCCCATTATATGGGGATAATAAGATTACCCAGAAATCACAACTTGTGACAGTTCCATTAAATAGTCCTAGAAAAGAGAGAGTAATCACAGATGATCAGGTTAGTGAAAGTCAGTCAGTTATTTCATTAATGGATCTCCCTATTGTGGAACCTCATGCGGAAACTCCAAAGAGAGTTACGCCAATGAATTTGAGAGAAAGAAGACCTTTAGTTCCAGCTGGAACTACAAGCGCAACAGTAGTCACCTCTGAAGAAATCGAAAGATGGGCTCAGGGAAGGGAAAATCAGATCCCAAAACCAAAGATTTTAGATATTAGCAGATTGAAGGTGGAATTGGAAGAGATGATGACAGGATGTGTGGGCACAGAAAGATGAAATGTTTACAATGATGAAGAATTGTTGTTTCTATGTAAGAGTATAACTAGGAGAGCAAGAATATTTCACGAGAGATTAACTGAAGTTGCTTCAGAGATTGGAATAGACATAGGGAAATCAAAATTGTTACAGAAGCCCTATCGAGTGGAATTTACTGATAAAGATTTAGAAAGTGTGAATGCTTCAGGAAAAAGGTTACAGATAAAAGAATTAATGAACTTTTTGCGAAAATGGGGAGACATTGATAAATGGAGGATTAGGTGGATAAGGAAGAAAGAAGAAGTGCAGGCGAGAGAGGCAGCAGCTGCATTTCCAGTAAGAGAAACAGGAAAGGTGGAGAGGTTGTGTCCAATGAGAGAGGTTCCTGGAGGAGGATATGTTCATGTCCCTTGGAGTAGACAAGATATTTTACCGTTTACAAATGATTTTCCAAAACTGAGAGAAAAGCCAGTTGAGTGGTACAAACAGGTAGAGAGGTTTGTGAAAGTCTCAAAGGTGTTATTGAAAGACCTGGATGGTCTATTTGACATAGTGGTACCTGCTGATTTATGGACAGAATGTAAGATCACAATTGATTGGCCTAATGAGGAGTATCCTAGAGATGCAAAAACAGGAGCACCGTCAGAAGAAGTGATGAAAAAGTATCACCAAGTGATTATATATTTGAAAGGGAAAATCCCTCCAAAAGAAACAGATTGGGTAAAAATAGATAGAACGACACAGGAACCGAATGAATCTGTACATGCGTACTATGAACGATTGTTGCAGGTGTTCAAGCAGTATAGTGGTTTTGAGAACATTGGTGACAAAGATATGGGACATTTTGTGTATCGGTTTGTATATGGCTTGAAACCGGAAATTAGTCAGATAATACAACAGCACATGTTGTGTTGGCAAAGTAAGACAGTGGATGAAATTCTAAAGTACGCAAAATATTGCGGGGATGACATAGAGGCCAGGCGAAGGAAGCTGAAAGAGAAAATGATGTGGGCTCAAGTTAAATTGGCAGAGCAGCAGGAAGAGAAGACAAATGAGCAAAAAAATAATCCAGTAAAAGAACAGAGTCAGAATAATCAAGGAACGAATGGTAATAGATTTAAGGGGCGAATGGACAGAGAAGAAGCAAAAAAGAAGTTCCCTTGTCATGCGTGTGCAAAGCTTGGACATTGGAAGAACGAGTGTAAGAGTACTCAGAATAATAATAATAATAATGGGCCAAATCAAAATTTAATCCCACAGATGCAGAATGAAGTACTTATGAATCAGCAGCAACAGGTAGTCACTCCACAATATCAGGTACCACCAGCTCCTATGCCAAATTTTGTGAACCATCAAAGTTTCAGTGCGAACACCAGATTTCAAGGAGAAAGTGGTAAGAATAATAGAACAATTGCACAATATTTTTTGCAGAATGATGAAGAACGTTCAGATACTGCACAATGACGGTGCCTGAGGGGGGAGGAAGAGGAGTGCGTGCTTGGCGCATCCTTACCGGTAGATCAGTCAGGTCCATTTGTTGACGGGAAAGTAGAAGGTAAAGACATAACTTTCCTATTGGATACTGGTGCTACCAGGTCTACTGTGAGAACAGCAGACATCCCAAACCTAGCCCTCTCGGGAGAAACTATCCAAGTTGTAGGCGTGTCTAACCAACAGATTAGAACCCCTATCACAAAGTCAATGGAGGTGCATATTGGAAACTTTAAAGAAATGCATCGATTTGTAGTTTGCGATTCCAGTCCTGTAAACCTGTTGGGAAGAGATCTTTTGTGCAAGATGAATTGCACGATCTATTGTACACCGGATGGTGTCGTTTTCCAAACTCCCGATGAGGACGTAGTCTATAAAATGATGGTGGCCAAACAGGGAACAGAAGTATATGAAATGTTTTCATTAATAACTGAGAATGAATTGCCGGAAGAGTTGAGAACGACAGTCAATCCAGAAGTGTGGGATTTTACAGGAAAAGATATTGGGCTAATGAAAAATATAGACCCAGTTAAAGTGACAGTGAAGGAAGGTGCAGTGTATCCAAATACCCGACAGTACAAAATGAGTTCAGAAGTAAAAGCAGGAATTATTCCAGAAATTGAACGGATGGTTAAACAAGGCATTCTAAAAGAAGTGATGGGTAGTCCCTGTAATTCACCAATAATGGGACTGAAAAAGCCTAGCGGAAAGTACAGAATAGTGCAAGACCTTCGAAGAATAAATAAGATTGTAATTCCCTGTTGTCCAATTGTGCCAAATCCAGCAGTGATCCTTTATCAGATACCATGGAATGCAGGATGGTTCACAGTAATTGATTTATGCCAAGCGTTCTTTTCTATTCCTTTACACCCAGACAGCCAGTATCTGTTTATGTTTAAATTTGAAGATCGTATTTACGCATGGTATCATGTTCCTCAAGGGTACACAGAAAGTCCTTCAATCTTTAATCAGATTTTGAAAAAGTGTCTGGAATCATTGATTATGCCCAGAAATTCTGTTCTGGTTCAGTACATTGATGACCTGTTAGTGGCATCAAAAACGCGAGAAGCTTGTGTCACCGATACAATTGCGTTGCTGAACCATTTGGCTGAAGGAGGACACAAGGTGTCTCCAGAAAAATTACAGTTCTGTCGACAAGAAGTAAGATATTTAGGGCATAAAATAGAAAGAGGAGTTAGAAAAGTGACACCGGAAAGAATAAAAATAATCAAAGAAATGCAATTGCCACAGACTCAGAGAGAAATGAGAATGTTTCTGGGAGTGGTTGGATACTG
This sequence comes from Calotriton arnoldi, assembly GCA_963921515.1. Lineage (NCBI taxonomy): Eukaryota > Metazoa > Chordata > Amphibia > Caudata > Salamandridae > Calotriton > Calotriton arnoldi. The sequence goes on from CAWUFW010001929.1 coordinate 2,409,839, forward strand.
CAGACAATGGATAAATGGATTTTCTATGTTAGCGAAACCTCTAATACAGATGATTCGGAAACGAGAAAAAGATCCGATTGAATGGACTGATGACTGCCTAGAGGCATTTGTGAGATTGCGAAATTGTCTGTGTGAGGCTCCTGCCTTGGGCATGCCAGACTATACAAAAGACTTTGCTTTGTTTTGTTGTGAAAGAGAAAATTGTGCACTTTCAGTTTTAACACAGAGACATGGATTGAGTCGGCGTCCAGTGGCATATTTGTCAGCTACATTGGACCTGGTGGCTTCAGCATTACCTGGCTGCTTAAAAGCAGTAGCTGCTACTTGTATGAGTCTGGAGCAAAGTGAGTCGATAGTGATGGGACATCCGGTAAAGGTATTCGTTCCACACTCGGTTGAGATTCTTTTAACAAGAACAAGAACACAGCACCTCACCCCTAGTCGTTTGACAAAGTATGAAAGAGTGATTTTGGGAGCTGAGAATGTGACTGTGACAAGGTGTACGATTTTGAACCCAGCCACCCTATTGCCAGACCCCTGTGATGAGGAAGTAAAAGATGAAAGTGATCACGATTGCTTAGACGTGACTGAGTTATGCACAAAGCCCCGCCCGTATATAAGAGAGACACCACTAAAAGAAGCAGATCATGAGTTATTTGTAGACGGCTCCTGCCTTAGGACACAAGAAGGAGGTCTAAGTGCTGCATAAGCTGTTTGCAACATTTCGGGGGTAATTGAAGCATCCTGTTTACCTGGGGTCAAGTCTGCACAAGTAGCTGAATTGGTTGCCTTGACAATGGCATGTAAAAAGAGGAAAAATTGGAGAGTAACCATATTTACGGCTAGTCAACATGGTTTCGGGATTGTGCATGACTTTGGCCAGCTTTCGATGCAGAGGGGATTTCTGACTTCTTCAGGGTCTACAATCAGAAACAGCAAAAATGTAAAGGATTTGTTGGAAGCATTACAATTGCCAAAAGAGATAGCAGTTGTAAAATGTGCTGCACATCAGTCAGGAAATGACTATGTGACTGCTGGTAATAATTATGCTGACCAAGTGGCAAAATACTGTGCTAAAAATGCAGTAGCCATAAACAGAAAAATTGAAACGGGGGAAACCAGATGCCAACTTATGTATTTCTCAGTGCCAGAGACATGGGATGAAATTAGACAATTGCAGGAAGAGGTTGAGGAAAAGGAAAAAGAAATCTGGATAAAGGCAGCCTGCACCAAAAGACCACATGATGAAGTATGGGTGTATCTAGATGGAAGACCAGTCATGCCAGATTGTCTGCTTTCAAAAATGGCGAGGGTGAATCATGGAGCAACACACATAGGGAGAGATTCAATGATCAGACTATTCAGACAGAGGTGGTACAATCCAAAGTTCAGGGTAATTTCAGAGAGCCTTTTCCAAAGATGCTTAACCTGTCAACAGCAGAACCCAAATAGAAAGACAGTGGTAAGTTGGGGAAAAATCGGAAAGGCAGAAGGACCCTTCACCAGATTACAGTTAGATTTCATTGAGTTACCCCCTGCAACGGATTGAAATACGTACTTGTCATAGTGTGCCTTTTCTCAAGATGGGTGGAAGCCTACCCTACTAGAAGAAATGACAGTCTTACAGTTGCAAAATTATTGTTGAGGGAGTTAGTGCCACGATTTGGTTTTCCGGTCACTTTGGAATCAGATAGAGGCCCTCATTTTAATAATGAAATAATTCGATTAATCTGTGCTGCATTTAACATTGAACAAAAACTACACTGTGCTTATCGTCCAGAGGCTTCTGGAGTTGTTGAACAAATGAATGGCACAATCAAGTCAAGATTGGGAAAGGTGTGTGCATCCACAAAGCTGAAATGGCCAGATGCATTACCTCTTGTATTAATGGGTCTCAGAAGCATTCCAGACAGAAAAACAGGAATGAGTCCACATGAGGTACTCATTTGAAGAGCCATGAGACAGGCGTTCATTCCTGGAAATAAAATAATGAGTATAACTGATGATCTGGTATTGGACTATTGCAAGGGATTGGTTGAAATGATGTGTTCTATCTCTCATCAGGTTGGAGAAGACGCAGTTGAAAGACAGCCAGATCAAGCGCATGATTTGAATCCTGGAGATTGGGTGCTAGTGAAGAAACACGCAAGGAAATCGTGTCTAGCACCAAGGTGGGACAAACCAAGTCAAGTCATACTAGTCACTACCACAGCAGTGAAGTGTGCAGGTTTGCCCAACTGGATTCACGCTAGTCATACCAGAAGAGTACCGAGCCCATTAGATCAACAAGAGCCACCACTGACTGAGCAGGCTGAAGCATCAGGAGTTGTAAACTGTGAAATTGAAGAATCTAGAGTGATAGATTCTGAAAGACAACCATTTGATGAACAGCCCGAGCTAAGTCAGGAAGAATGGATCCCAATAATTGAAGTAATTGATGATGCCATTGAAACCAGAAGAAGAACAGAACTGAAAAGACAAGAAAGTAGTCAGGAAGAGATAGGGGAAGAAGAACACACTCAGGTGAAAACAGAAAAAGACATAAACAAACCTGAGGAGGGAAAAGAGAAGAACACGTTCAGGCAGAAGAAGAAAAGTTTGAATTTAGACCTGAACAGGACCAGATAGAGTTAGAAGAACAAACTCAGGCAGAAGAAGAAAGATTTGAAGTAAGACCTGAGCAGGATCAGACAGAATTAGAAGAACAAGCTCAGGAAGAAGTAGAACAAAATACAGTAGAACTCTGAGCAGGAAGAAGCAAAAGAAAGTACAAGCACAGAAAACAGAGAAATAAAACAGATTGTGCCCAGAATAAATGAAATAAAACGAACCTTACAAGGAGATAAGGAAGGTGAAAAAGCAGTACAAATTAAAAGAGTCAGAAAGGGAGACAATTGGCCAACTGGAGTAAAGAAACTAAAATATCACCTGAGAAAATCTGAAAAGAAACCAGAACAAGTGAATGAAATCACAAGTAAACAAGACCTAAACAAACATTAGCAAAAATAACTCGAAGAAGTCCAAGATTGAGAAATTTAAACAGAAAATACAAGGCTCCAGAGTGGACGTACGTCATTCTTGAAGAATTTGAGTCCCTGGATCTGTCTGATGAGACAAGAAGTCCATATTGCACATATTGACGAAAGCCAATTGAAACCTCCTTAAGAATAAAAAGAACAAAAGACTGAAAAGGGAAAAACATAAGAGAAAAGAAATTTTCTCAGAGACAAAATGGCCGACAATGAAGTTAGCGGAAAACCAAAGTGTGGAGTTAAAAGAAAGTGTCTTAGATTTTGTTTTTGTAGTATTTTATTAGCAATATTAGGATGGTTATTCCTAACAGTAGGGGTACCTTTATTAATGAAAACAAGTGACGAGAATAATACTGATACTAATGTTAAAGTAGATAAATTAAGAGAAACTAAAATAGAAATAGGAGTGGAAGATGAGGCAAACTATCACAATGAGTCAGATTATAATATGTCTTCTAATGTGTTTATTAAATTATTATTTCAGTATGTTAGCAGTATGCAAATTAACAACTGTTATGTATGCATGAAATTGCCCTCATCGGTATCAGAAGGGATGACGTATCACCATATACCTTTAACGTATGGTGTGTCATGTAGTATTTTGTCAAGTTTATTTTATACTACAGGGAGATTGCAGTATTTTTATTCTAACTTAGATGTAATATTCCCTGAACTTCCTATTAGAAAGAATATGAATCCAGTAGTTAGTAGTAAAAATGCACAATTTATGGGTGAATTGTTCATAACAATGAGTTCAATAGATTTAGTTCAGGCACACGAAGATAATCTAACATGTTCATTAAGAAAAGAAGAAAAAGATTTTTTAGATTTAGTAGAAGGAAGGAGACAGGATTTGATGAAGAAGGCAACTACACAGAAAACCCATGTACCTCCATGGGTTGGGAAGGAGGGAATATATGCAAGTGGCAAGGCTCATGCTGCGATGTCCCTGGACTTTGTGAAAAGGGGAAAATTCTGCCTCCATAGATTAAAGACAGATTATAACAATAATTACATTGGTTCCAGTGAATGTGAACATAACTTCCTAATATTAGGAGGATGGGGACTAAAAGGGGGAACTGATCCTGTGTTTCCAGGAGTGTATTATGTTTCTGGGAACAATGCCTATTACAGGTTACCTGCAAGATGGTACGGAAGCTGTTATTTTGGAATAGTTTTTCCAAAAATGTATCATGTAGACAAAATCAGTGGAACCAATGGAAATTCTAATAGACTAACACGAAGAAGAAGGGCTAGTTTTTCTGAAATTGTAGTAGATATTTTTAGTGCACTGATACCCTCAGTTGGAGTCATCCTAAATTCACAGAAAATTTGTAAGTTATCAACCATAGTTGATCGTCTATCTACAGACACTGCAGGAGGATTTTTAATGATTAACACAGAAATGGTTGCAATTTGATCAATGGTTTTACAGAACCGTCTTGCTCTTGACATATTGTTAGCAAAAGAAGGTGGAGTTTGTGGCATGTTGAAAGTTCAACATTGCTGCACTTATATTCCAGACAAGAGCAGAGAAATTAAAGGATATATTGAAAATATTACGAGAATCCATAAAGATTTGACCCAACTGGAGGTTGACAGTGTGTGGGGAAGACTAACAAAAAGAATAACATCAATAGGGAAATGGTTTGGGAAAAGTTTTCTAGGTCAAATAATGATACCATTAGTGATGATAATAACAATAGTGATGTTAATAATGATTACATATAGATGTTGTAGAAAAGGTACGAAGGAAAGGTACACTTGAACAGAAAAGGAAAGGGACAGACACGTAAAAGAAAGTATGAGGAAATACGCTTGGAAGAAATGAAAGGCAGGTTATACAAGAAGATGCGAGATTTAGAAGGAAATGAGACAGTTGATGAAAGGTTGGGAGGCCAAATGGAGAAAACTGAAAAGTGCTAAAGTTGGTATCTGGGATGGATGGGAATTTTGTGATGGCTTAATATGCCATCAGAGAGGGGATTGATGAAGCAAGGACTCGGACACGAGACTTGCTCGGAAGCAATCCTCTCGATTTAACTTACTAGCGAATTACTAACGACGTGTCTTGTGATTAATAATATGCATTTTCATTACACGCGGGAAAAGAATTAAGCTTGCCTATGTGTTTACTAACTGCAAATAACACGGACGTACGACTAGAACACATTTAACACGGGATCTTTACTGCGCATGCGTCTACTGCATCTACGTAGTATGACGTGCTGACGCTTGGAGGGAAATTCTGGCGCTTGCACAAAGAGCTATAAAATGGCCGCTTGAAAGCTCTCATGCATGGCACCTGCTTTGCTGAAATTAGAAAATGGGTTTATAACTAACGCAAATGCAGAGAGAGAAATAAAAAATGGTATGGGTTAGAGTAGAGGTTGGTGATATACAGTGAAATCATTTATTTTTGAGAATAACACTTTTCCGTTCTGACTTTATTATTAGTGCGTATTTGGGCCTGTTAAAGTTGTCTGAGTCGAGCAGACTGATGTGGCACAACGCATGCACCCTGGTACGGAAGCTTGGAGGATGACTAAGAATTTGTCACGAGTCCAAGGTCGGCGGAGATGTGCCCTGGGAACATGAGGGTGAAGAGTTCATATGAAGGAACTTATTCGAGAAAACAGTTGCAATTGTATTAATAAAGTTTAAAAATGTATGGGAAAGGAAGGGCGGAATAAAAGTTTGAGGGGAGGAGTTTGGGAACAATGGTTAAAGGGAATAAATGAAGTATAAGTGTGGTGTGATGATCACCCCCCCTCGCCTGTCCAATCAGAAGTTAGTATTCTGTGCAAAATGAAACATTAATGGGTGGTACATGCCTATGGAAAGGTATAATTGAGGTAGTTTAGTTAGAAGAAGAGAGCTTTTTGGGGAAGTTACGAAGAAGCTTTGGAGCGCGTTGAAGAAGCCTGAGAACGGGGTGTGCCGGGGTGGTGCTGATGCTCTGAAATGCTGATGAAGAAATTGAATGCAGAACCATCTATTTGAATTGGGTGGGTTAGAAAGAAGATCGCGGAAGAACCACGAGGAGGAAGAGAGTGTCAGAGAGGGGTGCGACGTAATCGTCGGTAACTAGAGAGGTGAAGTATCCTGTCCTGATTCCTGTCCTGAAGTCTTTGTCTCCCGTTCTGTCCTGGGAGGCCCTAACCAGCCCTTTGGCCAGGGGGTTGGTCTTCACACCATACTTTGGTAATTATGAAATTCATCGTTTGATAAATGCTCCTCTGTCTCTATCCTCTTCTTTCTGAGCATAGTTATTGTGTGGATCTGAATTGATAAGTGTTATCCGAGATATTTTTTGAATTGGCACTCCCGTGAATGAGGGTGTTTGTACTGAAACGCTTTGAGATGGTTCAAAACCCCTAATTTAGATAAAGATTTAAAAACTTACTGAGTCTGTCATTATTTTATACTTATTTAGAAATGTATAATAAGTTATGTCAATTATCGCCATCAACTAGTTCCACCTAACTGGTCCATTGACCAGAGGAAAAGAACTGTTTGATCAGCAGAAGGTTTAGTTAAAGAAGCAATAACTAGATCTTGACTTTTAAGAAATAGCATAAAACTAAATGTTTTCCCAGTGGTTTACTTAGCGCAGAGCGGAAGCGAGTTGTATGGGCCCAAGTGAGTATATGGTAGTGGAGTATCTGTTGCTAGTAGACCGCTGGATCACTATCACAATAAAAGATAAATATTTTTAATGTTTTTGGTTTCTACTTTTGTAGATTATCTATTTGAGAACTGGTGATAATATAATATGGCTGGATATATGAATGCCACATCAAGCATTTTGATATTTCCAAAGTTCTCTCCCAAGAATTCAAGTTGAGCATGCTGTACAAATAGACTAATACTTGGTGAGCAGTCATCATACTATCAACCTTTTTAGAAAGTATTTTTAGAGTTGTATTACCTAATATTTACTGCCATTATAAGGGAAACTTAACTGGGGGAGCATCTCAGTCACTTTCTGTGAAGTATGAAAGCAATATAATTGGTTTAGGACCAGACTACTTTGCTACCCATCCCATTCTTTGTATGTTTAAATTGTGTCCAAGTCATGGAGAGGATATTATTGGTCTGGAATTACCACTTTCCGCTCTTAAAATCTCTCTGTTTTATGGCTACAATAAAGGAATCTGGACTAAGAATTGGTGTAGCCCTAGTTATTGGAGGAACTCCCTTTGCTGTTCCCACACAGATGATCATACATAAGTCAGATTAGAGGATACCCATCTGTACCCACAAGTCTAACTAAACCCATGCACAATCCTAGGAAATTACTTCTTTGTTTTGTTGTCCACTTTTTCCTGGGATCTGAAGCTAAGGATCACTGGTAAGAGCAGTATGGACTGGTCAGGGTTGTTTATTTAACCATTCTTTATTGTTTTTCACAACTTCTTTAATACCAATTCACACAAGCAAGTGCCAAAGTATAACTGTAATGTAGCTGCCTCAGTCCTGCCGCAAACAACACTATAAAGTGAAAGAGATCTTTTCTCACCTCATACAGGTTCTGCATAACTTGAAACGTGACATGCATAGCCCCCTTCCATGTACAGGTCCCCCACGGTATACACCGCCGCGTCTAACTGCGGACTACAGTCATGTGCAGCAGAAACTCTCTTCGGCCATGGTAACTCCCATGAAGGTAGCCAGTGGTATATTGGAAACTATGTCCACAGACCTGAACATATTTATACCAACAGGCTTTTTCTATAGTCGAAAGCTTGCCCAACCCCGAGGACGACTGTGAGGGTCTCAGTAGCCAGTCAATTATGAAAGTTCCATTCAGGGCTCAGAAAAGGTCCAATCCCTCCTGACTTGGCACATCTCTTAGCCAGTGCTTTGGCCACTGCAACTGCGTCATGGCACAGTAAAGTCTGTAGTTTGGAGCACGCAAGCCCAACCCCATCAATAACTGATGTATCTTATCAAGTGCCACCCCACTTTCTGCCTCCTCCACATATCAAATCAGATAACAGCCCATGAACATCTGCAAAAAAGCCTTCTTGGAAACCACTGTTACTGCAGCAAACATATAAAAAAAAACATGGAAGGATTAACATCTTACCTATTGTCACATGGCCCATCGGAGACAGCTGCAAGCTAATCCAAAAGGGGGCAGACTGGTGAGGGGCCGTCAGCGCTCTGCCCAGGTTACCACACATCATGCTTTCCTCAGTGTGGCAAACATTGACACCCAGATATTTAAATGTGTCAAATTTCCAATCTGATTTAGTGTGTTGTAAATCGCTGTGATTGTCGTGAGACAAGTGACGGAGGGGAACAGACACATGTTGGGCCAGTTAATATTAAGTCCAGACATTGCCCCAAACACATTCAAAGCCTTTATTAGCTCTGGGGCTCGTTGATATAGATGCGAGCGTCATCAGCGACACAATGTGCCAACTGACACAGAAGGGATCCCCCACTCCGGCTTGCTAGCTCTCAGTATGCACCCCAAGGGCTCCATGGGAAGAGTGGAAATTATTAGACACAGCGGACAGCCCTGTCTTATGTCCAATACATATTGAAAAGCTGTCTGAGATCATCTGACCTGTCCTAACTTCAGCATTGGATCATCATGCAATAGTTTGATCAGGTATCTCTGGGTCCAGGCCCATTCTTTCAAGAATCAACATGAAAAAAGACTATCCCAGTGTGTCAAAGTCCTTCTCTATGCCGAGTGACACAGCCAAATGCAAGTCGTCGCTCAATTTGGCCTCCTCCATCAGATAGTATAGGCTGTGATTATTGAGGAAGGTGTTTCCCCTTGGTATAAATGCAAAAACAACAGTTGATGGACAGAATGCAGAACAATGTCATACATTCACCCCAGTACAGAGATCTGGGCCTAAATCCATCATTTTTTTGCTCACCATGCCATTCCAGTTTGAACCCAGCCATATGCAAATCAGTCTTGACCCTGTGCCTCATGGGAACAGTTCAGCCCGAACTGCCAAGCCAGGTCCTCCCTGGACTGGAAACAAGCATCCTAGGACTGGTTTCGGGGTTTCACCCCTCTTCAGCCAGGATAGCTTGATTCCAGTGGCATGGAGAGCACGGGACCCACGTCTGGGCATACACGTCCCACTCGGGGTGACAAATGCAAAAACAAAAAGCTGTCTGAGATCATCTGACCTGTCCTAACTTCAGCATTGGATCATCATGCAATAGTTTGATCAGGTATCTCTGGGTCCAGGCCCATTCTTTCAAGAATCAACATGAAAAAAGACTATCCCAGTGTGTCAAAGTCCTTCTCTATGCCGAGTGACACAGCCAAATGCAAGTCGTCGCTCAATTTGGCCTCCTCCATCAGAAAGAATAGGCTGTGATTATTGAGGAAGGTGTTTCCCCTTGGTATAAACCCATTTAGACCTGGGTAAATAAGTTTCACAACCATGAGAAGCAAAACGTTACCGAGCATCTTGCCCAAGAACTTATAGTCAATATACAATAATGACGAAGGGCGAGATGACTACACATTTAAGAGATCCTTCCAAAATTTCAGGAGTACCACAATATGCGCCTCCCGTAAGAACTCTGGGAGCTTGCCACAACTCTTGGCAGCCTGAAACGTGACAATCAGTTTTAGCATGGTGTTAGTACTATAGTCGTCTCCAAATTACAGGGGAAGCCATCCATCCCTGGTGTTTTATTCCATGCCATTAGGGCCATGGCAATGTACACTTTTTTGAGCTGCAGGGGTTCCTCCAGCTCCTGAAATTGCAACAGGCTTATACGTTGGAGAGGGATCGACCGTGGTCAAGGTTGTTATGTTGATTCAAGGTCATACAGCACTCTCCATCTGTTCTCTTTGCCTCAGAGACCAGTAGCAACATAAGACAACCTGCTGTGGGAGGGTTATTAACTTGTGCATGACTGTGCTCGATAGCCACCTGGCCTTAGTGCAAGGGGATCCTCCCAGGTTGGGCACGGCACAAATAAGAAGCATACAATAGGTGGACGATATCGTCCTCCTCAGCAAGAACCCAATTGGGCTGCAGTGGTCAATAAACCAGTTACTGGGGTACACCAAAAACCTGCGATTAAGCCTGAATTACAATAAAACAAAGGTTCTTAGCTTCAAAGGCAGAGGTAGCAACAGGCAGCCTAAATTTACTTTGCAGGCTGATGATAATGTACTAGTACCCCTATAAGTACCTCGGTGTCCATCTAGACTCCCACTTAACCTACAAAGTCCATTTACAATCTAGACGACCGATTGCTAACAATCTATTGTTTGCTTTTAAAACCTTGAATCATAAGACTTTAAACACCTCAACGTGCCATCTACTTCAAGTTGTGGGAGCCAAATTCCTGCCTTCAATATCTTACGGTTCTGAATTGCTCAAGGGGAAAGATGTTGTAACCCTAAACAATCTACAATCAAGCCTTTTTAAAAAAACTCTTTGCAATCCCAAGGTCACAAGCTCAAATTAGACTGGAATTTGGATTATTTCACCAGGGTCCTTATAGGCAGGGTGCCCTGGTAAAATTTTGTTGGAGAACTAGAGCAGCCGAAGCAAATTCGCTTGCACATCAATGTTGAGTGGAAATAGAAAGGCAGGCCCTCATAAAGAACCCGGTGTGCTCTGTATTACAGGACTCAGTCCTTAAACTGCAACTAGAAGATGCTTGGCACACCTCCATGGATTACACCATTTTCAAACACATTACAAATAAAGCTGTCAAACTATCATCCTTTGCCATAGACAAGGCTGCAGCAGCAAGTAAAAGCAATGTCTGGGTGATTTTGCTGTTGTACGAAGCTTGGGGTTCTCAGCCGTGTTTATCTGCGCATTTTTCATGGCATAAGAAACATGACCTCCTACTACTACGACTTGGCGTGTTTGCATCAAGGACCACAAGCCCTCATGGAAACAGCAATGGACAACTTCAGAATGTCGGCTTTGTGGCCAAACAAACGAATCCTTGCTCCACTTGCTGTGTGTTTGCCCAGCCTTGATAGAACAGAGACGAAGACTCATACGACCTACATTAAGAATTTAGCAAGTTAGGTCATGTCGACCTGCTGTTATTACATTATTGAGGGGAGCTCCAGTGCAATTGGCTTGTAAAACAGTAACATTTCTGAACATAGCAGCCAAGGAGTTGGTAAAATCCAGTATCTGACTTTTGGATCTGTGTCGCTATCGGGGATTGGTACATTGATGATTTGGTCCATGTTGTATACATTTTTACATTGAAATTGCACGCCCCTAAACAATTGAAATTGTTCTTAGAGTAAGAGAACAGTATTTATTTTATTATGTGCCCAGTAAAACACGTTTTATACATTTTATAATGTAGTATACATTGAAATTGCACACCCCTGAACAATCGAAGGCCTTTTAGACTAAGAGAATGGTATTTTAATACGTGTACAGTAAAACACATGCACTTTATGACAGAAGTCTTGCACAGTATGTATGCACCTTAGTATCATTAGAAAAAAGGTCTCATATGAAGTAGACTTTAGTCTTTTTCTCCTTACTGGATATAGCACTTTAGCTGATTGTGGTACTGTGTTCTGATTGAATTTTTTTTCAAATAATAATGCTTGATCGGCCATCTCGTTTTATCTTGGTAGTGTGTGAGATGTTGCTTTTATGTGCATGCTATGGCTTTAAGTATCAAACTAGATGCACTTTACTGCAATATTTTTGCACTGTACGTATGCACTTTCAAACTCTAGAAAAGATTTCCTGTGGGGGGCGAATGTTTTTAAGCATAATGTTTGAGTGGCTGTCTTGTTTTTTTTGGGTAATCCGTCACACCTTGCTTTTATGTGCATGTAATGGTTTTAATGATCAAACTAGATGCACTTTATGCAAAGTTTTGGCTTTGGTTGAGGTTGGCCTTGGTCTCGTGTTTGGTTATGGAGTATAGTATTTTTTCTTTTTTGATAGTATGATATTGTTATTCTGTGAAAGTCCTCCTAATGCAAAGTGGAATGAGGTTTTGGATTGATTTCTTATCCTTTATGCTTTTGTTCTGTGAATATCTGCTGCAATACCATGATAAAAATTGGTATGCCTGTTTGTAAATGTAATAGTTTTAATTAACTATGCATTAATAAAACGTGTCCTATTCAACTTGTGCATCATACACCAGGGTTCAAATGTACCCCATGGTTCACCCAGTATCAGTAAACCACATATACTGAACTTCCATACATGACGAAGGCAAGAGACCACTGTTTGGGTACAGCGAATGGCCAATCCATTTGGACAACCAATGGCCAATCTTCCCACAGCAACACAGGTTAAAATGTTAAAAGTCTTGTGCCCATGCAATATTAATTTGTTGCTACTAGGACTTGTCACTGTATAGCCTGGGTTGTTCAGTGGGTAGCCAATCTCACTCGGAAGGGGTACAATTTGGGTGTCTCCCAAACAGAAAATCAAAAGGATGGAACATTTGCAGAAGATACAGAGTTGTTAGTTAACTGGGGAGGGAGTACAGGGCTAGCCAGAATAACTGACAGGTTAAGAATCTGTAGCATTTCCCAGCCAATGCTGAGGAGTTTCATCCCATTAATTTAGTTAAACATATCTGATCTTGGGATTGCAATTAAATAAAATGATCACGCTCCTTTATTTCCTAGACCTCAACTTCTTATATTGATTATTCTCAGAACATTTCAAATGTAGCGGCCAAGCTGGCCTTGATGAGACCTCGTCAGTCCTCCCCCTCTCAGGCCCTTGCGGACCTTCATTGGCTCCCAATTCTGCAGAGGGTTCACTTTAAATCCCTCTGTGTCGTGTTCAAGGCGCTGCATGGTCTTGGGCCAATACCATTGCAGAGTAAATTTTGTTGGTATGTTCCCACTCGTTGCCTTAGGTCCTCTTCTGCCAATTGGGTGAAAGTGCCTAGGGTCAGAAGAGCTAAACTGGGGGGGCAAGCTTTCAGTGTTGCTGCTGCAAGGCTCTGGAACACCCTACCTACGGAGTTGCGACAGATGACGGACTTTTTGCCGTTTAGAAAGAAATTAAAGACTTGGTTCTTTCCCAGAGTATAATGCCTTCTGTCCTCTGTCACAGGCTTTTTTCCGTCTCTCAGCGCCAGGATACCCGGCGGGTTGCAGTGCGCTCTACAAATAGCCCTTACATTACATTACATTACATAAGTTCCTTTAACACATTCTTTGTTAATACCACAAGTACCCCAACACCAGCGCAGAGATGTAAGAAGCTATACTGAGTCCCAACCACAGTGAACCTATGTGGCTACACTTATTAACTCTGTGGACTGAATACTGGCTGTATGAAATAAGTGCTACTTTATTTATTAGAAAGTTAGAAAGTATTTAACAAGAGGAAACTCTATACCCACAAGTTAGGAACATCAACTGTGCCAACAGGTCTACAAAGACAATGCATAAATGCTGCCTTTTAAGAATCACATATCAGGAAATTTGATTACCCAGAATATATATCCTTGATCAACTGTTCATAGGACTTATTTTTAAAGACGTATAGTTTTTCTTTTTTCTGTCATAAGACTGCAATGAAGCCACTCACTTATACTACGTAGGTTACTTGCATAAGGGGTCTTAAGCAATTGATTGTATTTTGAAAACATCACCCCAAATATCAGATGACACTATTTCACTGGAATACAACTTTTCCAGTTCCAACCTTTGCTTTTAACAAGTCTTTGTTTTCAGGTATTTCAGCCTGATTTTCTTTGTTGAACTGAATCAGAGTTATTAATCCCAGAATGCACTGATATGTTGCATGACAACTCAAGGCAGAGAAAGAGATGTTCTAATAAAATGGAGCTTTTTGGTAACCCTATATCTAGGCCTGGTACATTGCCATGACATTGTGAGTAGGAGTAAGTACATAGCTGTAGAAGGGTGAACAGCTTCACCCACTCTTACAAAGGATGCAATCATCTTTATCATTTGCCACCTCTTCAGGTGAACGTAAAGGAACAGGAACATTTAGGGAGTACTTGACAGCACCAGAATGGGTCTCCCAAGTGGCTGTGTCGTGGCCCTTGGTATAATGGAGTGGCATTTTGTACCGTATGATCGAAATTAAGTTGGAAACATTAACAAATTGTCTTCGATTGCTGCTGGAGCTCTGATGTAGTGCTATATGGGTGCGTGCAAATTGCATTCAAGCCAGGTTTATCACTAACTTGCATAAGGAGATGGGTCCAATTGTGTGCACCTGGCAGTACGTGCCTATGAATATTTGCGCATGGAATAATATTACAGACTTTCAGCTTTTTGGACAGCAGGTAGGTAAATAGTGAAGATTCTCTGCTATTGGCATAGCTACTGGCCAAATTGTGCATACTGTATAATACTTAGCCAGCTGTGAGGTGAAGGATGAAGTTTCTTTGTTATTTGAACAGCTGCTGGCTCAACTGTATATAATAATTTATATTATTTAGTCAGTAGCCAGGTAAATAATGAAGTTTGTTTGCTATTTGCAAGGCTGTCATCCAAATAGTACATAATGTCTGTCTGTTGTTTAAATTGGAGCCTGATAATAGTGACATTTCTTTGTTACTTGCAAGGTCACTGGCTAAAAAGTCATTCATTTCTGCTATCTAGCCAGCTGCAAGGTAAATGATCAAGTTTTTTTTGCTATTTGCATGCCTACTAGCCAAATTGTACATAATGTCTGCTATTTTACCAGCAGCCAGGTTAAGAGTAAAGTCCCTTGGCAATATGCACAGCACAATGTTTGCTAGTTAGTCATTGGCCCGGTAAATATTGAAGTTTCTTTGTTATTTGCTTGACCGTCGACCAAACAGTAGATGTTTGCTATTTAGTACCACAGATCAGGTAAATAGTAAAGTTTATTTGCATAGCTGCCAGCCAAACAGTAAATAATCCCTGCCATTTAGCTAGTGGACAGATAAATAGTGATGCTTTTTTGCTATATGTATGGCCGCTCGCCAAACAGTGCAGAATCTCTACTATTTAGTCAGCAGCCGGCTAAATAGTAAAGTTTCTCCGCTATTTGCAAGGCCACCAGCTAAATAGTTCACAATATCTACCAATTAGCCACTGGCCAAGTAAATAGCAGAGAAAATTCACTATTTATCTGCAGCTAGCTAAATAGCTGCTACCATTTTTTTAACATTGAGACTGGTGCTTACTTTTCTTTTCTCTCACTGCAGAGTGAGGGAATTTTGCAAACAAGTGACAAGAGTGTGTGAAAGGAGAAGGCTGCAGTATGTCAAATGTTTTCTAACACACAACATTGGAATACTTGTATATTAACTTTACAAATATTTTATAATATATCAGCAGTAAGTGAAGAGCAAATGACTACTGAAGATACATCAAGTGAAATTTTGGAAAAACATACAGCTACAAGTGAGAGGTATTTTTGTTCTAATCAGTTAGTGGTCATTTGATATTGTACTATCGTGTCTTGCTCTACAATACTTGATGCACGGCACGAGAACTTTCAACTTCATCCTGTAGTTCAGTGAAATGCTTCCTCCGTCCATCCCAATAGTAGCTGAAAGTTGAACTCAAGCTCTGTTGGGCCAAGATCACAGTGTCTGGCCTGCAGCAGCCGAGTAGGCAAGAGCATTTAACACCAGGTCCAGACCATGCCGGACAAGTGCTAGGGTTAGGGCTTCACTCTCCTGAACTTTATTAATTCCTGGACCCATGTGCCTCTCTCCGCCCAGAAACTAAATGAGTAGCCCCCAGTTCTCCTTCCTCCCCTCCTTCTTCCTGCCGCTTCAGCTTGCATCTCTCTCCTGAATATATCTACGGGGCTTCCAGGAGGTGTATAGCTTCAGTCCCTCTGAACAGCAGTGGGGACACTGTCTCTCGACTAGTGAAGGCTCTCTTTCCTCTCCCTTGTAGCAGGTTAGCAGTCCTGCTGTCAGGTTCCTCACCCGGATGTACGCCCACCTCATCCTCGGGCCAGGCGTGGCCCAAGGCTTTAAATAAAGGGGAGGAGACTGCTCGGGGTATTCTGCGCAGACTAGCATACTGAGGGTGTGTACGGTGGTTAGGGGGCATATAGAGCAGTGACCTGTATGTGTCAGGGGCAGGTCGCAACACTGGCGACGAGGGCGGTATCGGGCCCGCACGATCTGCCACACAGACATGAGACCTCGGCAGCCGCCGAGGAGCACCAGCAATACCCCGCAGCCCAGCCCAGTGTGCCAGCAGCTGCCGGAGAAGTGCCTGCGATACCACACGACCCGGCCCAGCTCGCATGAGGCATCATTTCAGCTGCAGAGCACCACACAAGCGTGGACATCATAACGCCACCCTGTCCGCGACTACAAAACCCTGCAAAGCCGAAACATGAAGGACAGAAGGCCAAAGGAAGGCCCAATGGTGTGCATGAGCGAGGCTCCACCTGGTACCAATAAAAGAAGGTAGGCCGCAGCCCATACCGGGCCAGACAAGGGAGATCACCAGCATGTGCACAGCATGTGCACATGTCAAGACTCTGCTCATAAGTGGTAAGGTGTGCTATCAAAGTTCAAGACACCACGTTGTGGGTGAAGGGAGAAAGAGAGAGGGAGCCACCAAACAAGCATTGGCAAAACCAAGACTCCAAATTTCTTTTTTTTACCAAAAATGCCAAATAAACCACAAGGAGTTGGGGTGAATCAAAGGAGGCCACACTCCACAAGAACCATTTAACATGGCTGATGAAGCAAATGTGGCCCAACCTCCCAGGCAAGCCACTATGCAGCACAAGCTCACAGGAGTACTAGCCCATTTAGTGAGTTAGCAGACCCTTCAACTGCCTCCCCCAGGTGGAAGACATGGATAGGGCAATTGGACAACTACTTTATCACCACACGTGAGACTGATGGTGCCATAAAACGTTCCCTGCTCCTACATTATGCAGTGGAAGAAATGTATATATTGTTTAAACACCTACCCAACAAAAGCCCACCTACTGACTATGATGCCACGGTCAAAGCACTCAATGCTCATTTCGAACCGCAACTGAACTCGTACTTCTAAAGATTCAAGTTGTGTCAATCCCGCCAGAGGGAAGGAGAATGTATCGACGCATTCTATGCCAGGCTGCATGAGCTAGCGAGTAACTGCACAACAGATGACCAACTCAAGGAGATTCAAGCTCAACTAATCCAGGGCTGCCGTAACAAGACACTACACTGCCTGATACTGAGACAACCAAACATAAGCCTTGATAACAATGTAATTCTCGCAAGATCACATGACCTGTCTGGCACACAGGCCAACGAGATGGATTTGGCACTGATTCAAGCAGCCGAGAAGAATGGGAACATAAAAACGGAACGAGCAGACGCTGTCAGGGCAAAAGGAAAGGGGAACACCCCCAGGGTATGCCCGTTCCAACCCCAGAAGAATAAGTGTGGATACTGTGTCCGAGAGGAACACCCTGTTAACGAGTGCCCCGCACAAGGCCGGACATGCTCCCACTGTGGGATTCCCAACCACTTTGCGTCAGTCTGCCGGAGGAAGATCCAGAACAAAAATTCCAAAGAAAGCAAGCCGCTGAGGAAAGCAGTGCGTCAACTATCGATAATGAACCTAACACACCAGGATGAGATGAAACCTCTATCACGACCAAACCGCCGCCTAGAAGACTCATCTCCCAAAGAAGAAGAGGAAGAAAAAACATTCCTCATCTCGTTCACGAGATAATTGAAATTACACTGAAGGCCACAGCCTTCATGCATGGTCTGCATCGCTGGGTCTGAAGTGAAAGCTGTTATCGATACCGGGCCTCCATGAGCATCATGGGGATCCAACAGTACAACCGTCTCCGACTGAAGCCTCAGCTAGTCCTGTCACACACCAAGATCTTTGCATATGGGAGCCAGTCACCTCTGCCTTTCCATGAGCAGATGACCGCGCCAGTTCAAACTAATGACCAACAGATCATGACAATGATCCACCTCATTGATCAGGAGGCAGACACATTGATCACCAGTAACACCGCGGAAGATCTAGTTTTAGTATCCTTCGCGAGAAGCGTGAGGTAGAATAAGGTTGGCAATCTACTGGACTAATTCCCTGAATTGTTTAAGGGGCTAGGGTGCCTTAAGCACCCTCCAGTGAAGTTGCACATCAACCAGACAGTGGCACCAATAGCACTTCGGCACCACCGTGTCCCGTTCCACCTCCTAACGCTGGTTAAGTGTGAACTGGAGAAGCTCGAGGAGCAGGGAGTGATAGAGAATGTGTCTGGACCAACACCTTGGGTCACCCCGAAGGTAATCACTGAAAAACTGAAACAGTCGGGGAAGATACGGCTGTGCATTGACATGCGGCTCCCAAACCGAGCCATCAAGCGGGAATGCCACATAACCCCTACCATTGACGACAGCATAGCTGACGTCAACGGGTCCCGGTGGTTTTTGAAGTTGGACCTGAATGCAGGGTACCACCAATTAGTCCTAGCTGAAGAGAGCAGATACATAACCACATTCAGCACACACCTAGGGCTGCACCACTATCAGCACCTCAACTTCGGCATCTCATCCGCTGCTGAAGTATTCCAGAATGCAATACGAGAGATCCTATCTGGACTACAAGGCATCCTAAATATCAGCGACGATATTCTCATTCATTCCGCCACAGCCGCTGAACATTACAGACACCTTTGAGCCACCCTGAAGCGCCTACGGCATCATGGAGTCATGCTGCATAAAGAAAAATGCCTGTTCTTCCAGTCAACAATTGAATTCTTCGGATATATATCCAATCAAGATGGAATACAAGTAGATCCCCACAAGTCGCAGGCAATCAAACAAGCTTCATAGCCCACCACCATGTCGGAGATACGATGCTTCTTAGGGATGGTCGCGTACTGCGACAGATTCAACCCTGATCTTGCCACCCTCGCAGAACCATTGAGGGTGCTAACCAAGGTAGACGCCCGGTGGAGCTGGGGTCACCCAGAGGAAAACGCATTCCGACAGATCAAAGAAGCGCTCCTCGACAATACCATGCTGGTATACTTTGACCCGGATACATGCACCAAATTGTTGGTAGATGCCAGCCCAGTGGGCTTAGGGGCCGTACTTGGCCAAGAGCAGGAGCCCGGGCTTTGGGCAGCGCTGGCTCTTGCCAGCAAAGCGCTGACATCCACTGAGGTGTGCTACGCACAGACAGTGGCGTAGCTAGGGGTGGTGGTGGTCGGGGACCGCCCCAGGTGTCACAAGTTTTGGGGGCGGTGGCCGGCCCCCCCTCCCCTTGCTCTTACTTGCAGCCGTAAGAATCGGCATCACCCCCCTCTCTTACCTGTGGCCGTCACGGCCACATGAAGTGCCAGCACCCCCCCGCTCTTTGATTAGGCCACCGCGGGCGGCAGAGGCAGGGGCCGCCATGGGCGGCCTAAGGCCTAGCTATGCCACTGCGCACAGATTGACCGAGAAGCCCTTGCAATCAAGTGGACATGCAGACATTTTCATTTCTACCTAAGTGGTCAGTCGTTCAAAGTTGTCATCAGCCTCTCATCCCATTTTTCCAGGAATCAGCTCCACATCCACCCCCGAGAATCGAACGGTGGGCTATCCAGCTACAGCTCTACATGAGGAAAGTTGATTTTCTTTCTCGTCAACCAGTGGCTGTAGAACCCAGAATCGACGGCAGCGAATCCGATGCAGTAGAGGCATATGTCAGCATGATCTCTAGTGCCGCCTGTCCACGAGCCCTGACCCTAGAGGACATAAAGGAAGCAGCTGAAGCAGACCCAGTCCTCAACAGAGTACCTACCGCTGTCCAAAGTGGGACGTGGCAGAACTTTCTTCAAGATGCCAATGACTGGCTAGAAGCTGATCGGGAGAGTCTGACAAAGATGTCGAGAGTGCGAGATTAATTTAGCATGACCCAAGAAGGAATCCTTCTACACAGATCTCGCATTGTCATGCCGACAGCACTGCGGCTTCATGTGAAACAACTGGCGTACGGAGGTTACCAAAAGTCCATGAAAATGAAGTCCCGGATGAGGGAGAAAGTATGGTTCCCCAGGCTCGAAGAACTGGCCGAAGAGGTTGTCCGTAAGTGTCCTGTGTGTCAACTGTGCACCAGAGAAGCCAGTGCTGATCATCACTGAAGAGTCATGCACTGTACCTTGGGATAAGGTGAGCCTGGACTTTGGGAGTTTTGGGATGGTCACCCTAGTCCTGATGGATACGTACTCCGAATACCCCATTGTGGAAGTCATTAATTCAACAGCCTTCACTCATGTGGCTCCTGTCCTGAAGAAGCTTTTGCCCTCTTTGGTTTTCCCACTGAGATCAAAAGTGACAATTGACCGCCATTTCAAGGAATTCTGTGATTTTCTAAAGCATCATGGGCTACGTCATCGCCCCATCACCCCCCAATGGGCGCAAGCCAACGAGGAGATCGAAAGATTTATGCGGACTCTAAATCAATCAATCAATCAATCATGTCACTTATAAAGCGCACTACATACCCGCGAGGGTCTCAAGGCGCTGGGGGAAGAGGGGGGGTGGTGCTGCTACTGATCGAAGAGCCAGGTCTTGAGGAGTCTTCTGAAGGCCAGTAGGTCTTGGGTCTGTCGGAGGTTGGTGGGGAGGGTGTTCCAGGTCTTGGCGGCGAGGTGGGAGAAGGATCTGCCGCCGGCGGTCGTTTTCCGGATGCGGGGGACTGTGGCGAGGGCGAGGCTGGTCGAGCGGAGCTGGCGGGTGGGGGTGTAGAAGCTGAGTCGTCTGTTGAGGTAGGCTGGTCCGGAGTTGTGGAGTGCTTTGTGTGCGTGGGTGAGGAGCTTGAAGGTTATCCTCTTGTTGACAGGGAGCCAGTGCAGGTCTCTCAGGTGGGGTGTGATGTGGCTGCGTCGGGGGATGTCGAGGATAAGACGTGCAGAGGCGTTCTGGATGCGTTGCAGCCGTCTCAGGAGCTTAGCCGTCGTTCCTGCGTAGAGGGCGTTTCCGTAGTCCAGCCTGCTGGTGACGAGGGCCTGGGTGACTGTTTTTCTTGTTTCGGTGGGGATCCACTTGAAGATCCTGCGGAGCATTCGGAGGATGTTGAAGCAGGATGAGGAAACGGCGTTGACCTGCTTAGTCATGGAGAGGGTGGGGTCGAGGATGACCCCTAGGTTGCGTACTTGGTCGGTGGGTGGCGGGGCTGTTCCCAGTGATGTTGGCCACCAGGAGTCGTCCCAGGCTGAAGGGTTGGAACCAAGGATGAGGACCTCCGTCTTGTCCGAGTTCAGCTTCAGGCGGCTGGTCCTCATCCATTCGGCGACGGCCTTCATTCCTTCGTGGAGGTGGGCTTTGGCGGTGTGAGGGTCTTTGGTGAGGGAGAGGATCAGCTGGGTGTCGTCGGCGTAGGAGATGATGTTGAGGTTGTGCTGTCGGGCGACGTGGGCGAGGGTGCCATGTAGATGTTGAACAGCGTTGGGCTGAGGGAGGAGCCTTGGGGTACGCCGCAGATGATCTTGGTGGCCTTGGATCGGAAGGGGCGAGGCGGACGCTTTGTGTTCTGCCGGAAAGGAAGGATGTGGTCCAGTCCAGGGCCTTCTCTTGGATCCCGGCGTCGTGAAGGCGTGTTCGTAGTGTGTGGTGGCAGACCGTGTCGAAGGCGGCTGATAGGTCCAGGAGGATGAGGGCTGCTGTTTCTCCGTTGTCTAGCAGGGTCCTGATGTCATCGGTGGCGGCGATGAGGGCGGTTTCGGTGCTGTGGTTGCTGCGGAAGCCGGACTGGGAAGGGTCCAGGATGTTGTTCTCCTCGAGGTAGCGGGTCAGTTGTTTGTTGACGATTTTTTCGGTGACCTTCGCGGGGAACGGGAGCAGAGAGATGGGTCGGAAGTTCTTGAGGTCCTTGGGTCTGCCTTGGGTTTCTTGAGTAAGGCGGTGATCTCGGCGTGCTTCCAGCTTTCCGGGAAGGTTGCTGTCTCGAAGGAGATGTTGATTATTTTCCGGAGATGGGGCGCTAAACAAATCACTCTGGATAGCCGTGGCTGAACAAGTCGATCCTGAGCACCACCTCCAATCCTTCTTGAGGGAATATCAAGGCACACCTCATTGCACGACCCAACAGGCCCCACAGACTTTGATGAATAATGGACCTCGCCGGGACGCTATCCCCACGTGCCCAGAGTGGGCACCACCACCACATGATGCCTGAGAAACCCAGGCACACAGGGAGAGGTGCAATGCAACAGCCAGCCATCGGCGAGGAGCGAGACCCCGTGTTCTCCACCCGGGGGATCAGGTGGTCATCAAAGACCGTAAGCCGGGGTGGACATCATATGAACCGGGGATATGGACAGTTTTACGGAGTGATGGGACTATGGTGACCACCAGGAAAGGGCAAGAAACAGTAGCCTGGCACATCTCATGGATCAAGAGGATCGAAATCGCACAACAACACTCGGAGCCGGCTGACAATGAAGAGGAAGCCGACTGGCCAGGTGTTGAGGAAAGCAACTGTGCCGCTGGGGAATCATAGGGTCATTGCTCGTCTACAATGAGAGAGGGTCTATCAGAAAGCGTGCCATCCAGATCCACTGCTCCTGAACTGTCTGGTTGTAATCAGCACCCCTGGTGCAGTCTCCGGTCTAATCTTCAGCCCAACCAGCGATTCAGGGATTTCGCATGTCACTACAAATGACCTTGCTGTTTGCAAGACTGAGTTGGGCTGGGATGTAACAGATTAGCAGTCCTACTTTCGGGTTCCTCACCCGGATGTATGCCCACCTCATCTTCGGGCCAGGCGTGGCCGGAGGCTTTAAATAAAGGGGAGGAGACTGCTCGCGGTCTTCCGCCCAGACTAGCGTACTGAGTGTGTGTACAGTGATTAGGGGGCACGTAGAGCAGCGACCTGTATGTGTCAGAGGCAGGTCGCAACAGCCCACACCTCATTTCTAGAACAGTGCAGCTTGATCTGTAACCTTCTGTCAGACCCTGATTCCACTCACTGAAACCTACTGCAACCTAAATTCTAAGCCCTTCCTTATCCAGTGCCCTCATGTGCTCCCATCTCCCTCAGTGAAGGTCAGACATGGAAGGCTAATTTAAGCCAATGGACTTTCACTCTGTCTGGTGTGATTGGAGAGTCCCTTGGGCAGTGGTAGCTGGCATCTACTGAGGGAGGGGGGGCTGACAAATGGGTGGGTGTGTGAGCAGGCAAAGAAAATAAAAAAGAAATAAAAAAAGAAAAACACTTACCGGATACTGACGGATGACATCCTCCTCACTCCGACCTCTTCCGCTGGGACTGTAGTGCAGCCCTCAGCAAACTCCCTCAACCAATCCTGGCCTGCTCACATGCTGTTAACCAGCAGTGCCTTGATTGGTGGGAGCGGCCTCTCTAGGTGCTCTCGAGGCAACTGGATGCCTGCACTTGCTCTCAACCTAGCTGTCTTAAGACAATTGGGTTGCGAGGTTTAAAGCACGCATGTATGGCTGAATATCGCAAGACGGCTGGCCAAAAAGACTTGCACACTTTTAACAAGTGCAAATGCAGCCCTCTGCCCACCACTCCTTCCTGCTGTCACTCAGCAGGCCTGTCCCGTCCTGATGCTCTGTTCAGGACGGGACAATAAAAAGAAAAAATGGTAATGAATTACCATTTTATTTTTAATCTCTGGGGCTTTGGGGGGCACTTAAGTGGGGCGCTGCTCAGCCGCTCCAATGGAGGAGCTGCCGCTGGAAGGATGCAGCCTAGTCTTGCCATGGGATCTTTCGTGGGGGGGGGGGGATGACGAAGGCAGGACCGGATAGATGGGTTGTTGGAGGGGGTGGGATTTAGGCTAGGGGATATATAGGAGCCAAGTGAGGTGGCAGCCTCTCTCTGGCTCAATCCCTTTCCATTTTAAAGGTCAAAAAACATCTGTTATTCAACACCAAGAGGCCCACTGGTGAACACGAGCTTTACAAATTTGTCATGTCATTTTGGGCAGAGTTTTCATTTACAAAGTCCTCCCTAATTCCTTTATTTGCTCTCAGTTCTCTGTTCCCCACCTTGTCTGTCCCATCTTAATAGTTTGTAGCAGGCACCGGGTTGGTGGGCGGGGTGAGTCGACAGACGACGGGATAGTGAAAGTAAAATAAAAAATAAAAATAAAACTACTTACCTTGCACTCACTGCATTGCCGACTTGGTGATGAGGGGAGCACAAGGTAAGTGATTTTATTTATTATTTAATTTTACTTTCCCTATCCCGTCGCCTGTCGCCACCCCCACCCCGCCCCACCACTGTTAACTGTGCCAGACGCGCCTGGTTTGGAGTGATATTAGCTTGGCATAAAACAATAAAAATAACTAACATAACATCTTGATAATCCATGTTGAGATACATACTTGCTGACTTGTGATTGCTGTTTGACACATTACCTTCCATTGAGGTCAGTATAGGGAGAATGGCAGAAATATATCTTCAGTTCGTCCTCTCAAAAAATCCTTCCACAAAGACCGTCCATTTGGACCCCTTTATTCGATGCAGCCAGAGCAATCAAGCCATAATTGATAAATAAAAAGACCTGAAACAATTCTAATAAATATCACAAGGCTGACAAGCACAAATGTTTTTTAGATCTACTTATATTACTGTCTACCTCTGATCAACAAGGCTTTTTTAATAGTCACAAAAACAAAATTTCAAAATGATCAAAAAAATAGCTGAGTTTTTTTTCGTTTTGTATAGCCAGAACAAAGATGCAAAATCCTGCCTGAAATTCAGCTAACATGACAGAAAGTTGCCAGGAATCTACTGAATTTTTGCATTCAACTAAAATACCCTACTGCTTGGATTGCCCTGGAAATTGATTTTTTTAACCCGGAAGTGGCTTTACAGATCAGTTTGTGGTCTAATTCATTGGCTGAGCTTCCATTGTCTGGTTTTCCACCACTTCGACCGCACCCCTTGGCCATAACACCTGCTATGTGTTGGTGTTCAGTGGATATATGCTCTGTTTTGTCTTCTAATCCTTGCTTTGTGTATCCATCCTCCAAGTGTTGTGCGATTCTCCACGTATCCCTCTTTTTCCCCAGTGATGTCAGTCAGACGTTCCCCCTAATTCGGTACACCTTTGCAAGATTCACCCCTTTCCAAGATTTTGTTGGGGATCTTGTTTATTCTAGTATCTAATGGGGAATTCTTTAAGCAATTGTGGGGCATGAACAAAGAAGCAGGTTCCCAGGAGAGTTACTACATATCATAACTCTTCAAAACAAGCAAGATATTGCATTAGCCCTTGTCTCCCTAGATGTATTTGCAACTTGTCAAGTAATTGTAGCCTGACTGTTACTACCTCTCCTAATTCAACATTTTGAAATTCTAATTCTAAAGCGACCTACAAATTTAGGGGCAAACTGGGGTGTGGGCTTGGTATGGGCAAAAACTTAATAGACGGCCTAACCCTATCCCCTTCTCATAATGTGGATTCGGTTGCCTCTGGCTAACAAAAGGCTTCTTAGATGCCGCCTTGGCTGCCAACAGATTTTTGTATACTGATTGTCTGATGGCCTGAATATGATGTAACAGAAGATCTCATCTTAGAATGTACATGGGACATGGAAGAATGGTACATGGGAAGAGCTATATACTGTCTGGTAGCACACGAGGACGAAACCCAAAGGTGCAACAGAACAAAGAAGGGCCACTGGTACTATGTAAAATGCCCCAATATTTATATCACATTTTCCTTTGTTCTCCTATGGCAGAGAGCCTCTGTGCTTAGTCCAAACCAGTTCTGCCCTCTCTGGCCCAGCTTCCTGACAGGAGGTGGAGACAGCATTGTGCAAAGCAGAGAGGGCCTATTCAGGTGCAAGGAAATCTCCTCCCACTACTCTAAATGCAGCCCAGGTCTATTCAGCCCAGCCCTGACTCATCCAGGAAAGGCAGGACACACCTCAACCCCCCCAGTGGCTGTCAATAGTAAATGCACATCCCCAGCCCCTGTCACTGCAAAGCAGACAGTCAATACGCAACCCAGCAGTGGCACACAGGATGGTTAATCAAGAAAATGCCCATTTTCTAAAAGTGGCATTTTCTTAATTTCAGGAGTATTTTATTGAGTATTTTTTATAAACAATAAACAATAAAGAGCAAACAAAAAGTAAAAAAGAGTCTAATAATACAAGGGACCAATCTGAGATATACATTTCTGTAGCGTACAGACCTGGATGGTTGGTAACAGTTGATGAGCACAAGATAAGCAACATATGATGTACCGACGGGCCCTTGAGTGGAATGGTCTGACATATAATAAATGATAGAGCTAGATAAAGAGAGAAGGGAGGGGTGCTAGTAGGTATAGAATCAACCCCGCTCTGTCTGTGGGTAACATCTAGGAGGCACATAGAACAATTAGTTTCAAGTGGAGTTCAGGTTATGTGCTCCGATCCCTCTAAGGAGTCATCGCCGGGTTTAGGAGGGTGACGTTGTCAGGTCTAGTTACTCTCATGTTTGTACACGTGCGAGAAGGGGAGATGTACCGGAATGTAGAGGTGGATCTCCTGGTAGACTTTCATGGTGGTTTAGAGGCGGCAAAGTAATTGTCAAGGGAGTTCCAGATAGGTGTGTTGCGTACAATCCATGGGGAATTTTATAGTGAGATGTTATCAGCTCCTCTCAGGAAGGAGACCCAGTTTAGCCAGGATCGGAAGGAGGTGACGGATGTGTTCTTCCAATTAGCTAAGATAGTTTTGCATGCAGCAGTGAGTAGGATATCAATCAGTAGACTGTCTTCATGAGATCTTATGTTTGGGTCTAAAAACCCCTCAATGTTTTATTAAATTCTGAGTTCAGAGAGCCCAAACTCCATTTCTCTATCTTGTCCCTATGGAAAGTTATACTTGTAAGATGTTACAAAGTATCTCCCATTCTATCCTATGGGACAGATACTCTTTCAAAAGTGAAAAACAAAATACACTGTATTTCACTATCAGGAGATGTCACACACACCAGTAAATGTCCTACCTTTCACATACACTGCACCCTGCCAATGTGGGTAACTTGGGCCTACCTGAGGAGTGCCTTACATGTAAGAAAAGGGACGATTTGGGACCTGGCAAGCAGGTGCACTTGCCAGGTCGACATGGCAGTCACAACTACACGCAGACACTGCAGTGGCAGGTCTGAGAACCCTTTGAAAGGCTGCTTGTGTGGGTGGCACAACCAGTGCTGCAGGCCCACTAACAGCATTTGATTTTCAGGCTCTGGGCACACACAGTGCACTGTACTAGGGACTTAAAAGTAATTCAAATAAGCCAACTATGGCAACACCAATCCATAACCACAATTTACATTAGGAGCACTTGCACTTTAACATGGAACAGCAGTGGGAAAGTGTGCAGAAACATGAAACCAGCAGAAACAGAGTAAAAACCAAGAGTTCAGAAAGCAAAAAGACAGGGGAAACATGCCAACAGATGCCAGGTCTAACAGGGGTATTTAAAAATGTTTTCCATTCAATGACCCCTTAAGCTGATGTGAGTAAGACCTCTGTTTTGGTGGTGTTCCGTGAAAGGAAATTGATATCAATCCATTGCCTTAAAATGGTAAGGAATTCCATTAGTGGGCTTGGAGTTCAATTGAGTGTATCAGATTTACTAAACTGAAGATGAGATGAGTTATTTGGGATGCATGTAAAAGTGAGCTTCCTCCTGATGGGAGAATATGTCATGACCAGTAGCAATACTTAGTTGCCTGGAAAAATATGGCATTTCTGAGACATCATGGGAACCAGCTCCATTTCGGCATTCACCCTGTCTGGTTTGTCAGTTCCACAAACGTTTCTCTACAAAAACATACAGAACTGCAAAATATCTATCAGGGTTCTTTGGTGGTAGAGAGCTACTTTCACGATTTCTGTCAAGAATCATGTTGGGAAGGGGTTACTCGCTCAAAGTAAGATATGTCCAGATATGTCATGAACAATGTCAATATTGCAGCATCACCACCAAATAAATCATGCAATCACCCGATTCAGACAGTTGCAACAGGGACACAAATAGAGTGGATCCCAGGTATGTCAAGTTTCATGCCTTCATACCTAGCACTGGAAACCTATGCTAGAAATAGCCTAAAAGATGCCCCTGGCTGTAATAAAAAAGCACATGGTATAATTTATTGAGGGACCCAAAAAAAAGAGAAATGTCGAAAAGAGATTTGATATAATTGATAAACATGGTGATCATGCAAAAACCAGCCAGTTTTGCAAGCAAAGATGCCTTGAGGGTTAAGTTGATGAACATGAAAAGTATTAAATGTATACTCTGAAAAATAAAAGGTGACTTCAGAATGCTGTAAGAAAAATATATTCACTTTCAGATTTGTCACCAGCTGCTTTTAAAATTGTGAAAGAAAAATGATATTACTCATAACAACAAACATGAACAATACAGAGCTGTATTTTCTTTGCAATCTTCTTCACAGATGTTGAAATCAAACACAGTGCAATGGAACCTGAACAAAAACTCCATGCTCTCAAAGAATGAAATAATATATTTTTTAAATTGGACTCATTCTATAGTTTAGTCTCAGAACAAGAATTTGAGTTTTTTTCTATTTCGGTTGCCATGTTCATTTTTTAATTTTTTCCAATTTTTCCATTTACATAGTTAGTCCATGGTTTTATTACAATTCTGATACATGTTTTATGTTTTGAAGTTTGTTTGTTAAAGAAAGACAAGTGGTGAGTATAATCTATTGGGGGAATGCTCCTGTATATCACTCCTGGAAACTTTGGTACTTGTTATTGCTTGCTGAAGGAACAGGCTATATTTTTATATACAACGGATTGTGGGTACTGTACTTCTCTCGTATGCAGACAGATCACTTTGCACAGCGAATGTAATTCGACTGGCCTGAAAATAAATGGACACTAATGGTGTCTTGAAAGCAAATAACTGCAGAAGAATTACAGTGATGACAAACAGATGCTGTTCTTTAAGAAAGGGTTTAGTTAAGTAAATACTAATATGCATAGCGAACAAATGGAGTGTTGTGATTATGAACTATTCCAGCCACTGCTTGCCAAATACCAACAAGGTCTTGGGAAAGCTGGAACCCCTGCTCCTCAACAATCTGGTCAATGGTTCTTGTTGTGCAGCATGAGAGGTAAAGAGAAAACTCATTTCACAATATCTAAATTTCAAAGTATCCAACTACTAAGTAAGAACTCAGGTCGACAGCTAAATTCAGGTTAGTTTGTTTATTTCAAGTTCTGAAACTGATTAATGTATAGCAATCTAAGCATTATGGTGTATAAGTACAAAGTAAATAGGATGAAGCCAAATCTCTGGAAGTGGTTCACCCTATATAACAAAAAGTAAACAACTAACTCGATCACCTCAACATATGTTATCAGGAGACAAAAATGCACGTTGAATTGCATCAAAATATCATGTAAAAGCCTCTACAAATCCCTAACTGTCCCTACACTACCTTAAAGTGGAAATCCAAACCTAAAGCAAGTTTCATTAAAGATGGAAAAAGGTGTCAGCCGTTAGAGCCCTCCTAAGAAGTACTCAAACCAGGGGCATGCAGCTTGAAGCCACAAAGCCAAAGATGAGGTCTGTACCCCAAAGCGTCCTAAAGCAAAAGTGTCCGCTGTCCCTAACTACGTTACAACATAAGCAATCGCTCAATTAAGGCACCTCCCACAGTGCTACTAGTATTTTTTCATTATTCCAGCATCCTCCTGCTTCCTTTCTCCACTACATGTTCACACGTTGATATATTTCGTACGTCCTTGGTGCCATCTCCTTTTCCCATGAGAACTTGTCCCCCATCCGTTATGGCATTTTGTCTTCTCAGGCCTCGCTGTTTACTAGGAACAATAACTCTTTCGCCTAACTAATGAAGTCTTCTCCACCTGCAGTGGGAACACAGGATACATACAACATTCCACTGTGCAAGCAAAATGCGAATTCAAACATTAGCTAAAAATGAATTGGAAATGCATTTCAGGCCTACAGTTAAGCTAAATTAACAGCGCACAGGTTACATTATGTGTGTCCTTTTACAAGCAAATAAGCTGTATTTTCAATATATACCTCAACAGTTAGAAATGGCAAGTCATAAAATATTAGTGTCATGACTGTAATACTAAACAAATTAGCAAAAACATTTAGTTTGTTATCTCTTCAAAAGTGTTAATGAACACTTTTGACAGTTACATCTCTAAAGTACACATAAAATTTGCGTTAATCATGAGGATACCTGAACAACTTGTATTCCTCTTCCTTCTTTTATACATTAATCACACAGAATATATGTGAGTGCAGACTAACCGTGATTATAACGCACCCTTACTGTCAATTTAAAAAGAGGGGCCCAAACTACTCTCATCCAGTCTCATACGCAAGACTTGAGAAATTAGCTAGTATAGTTACTACTAAAGCAGGAAGTAGCACTAAAATAAGCAGAATAGTGTCCCAACCTCGAAAAGGCTTTTTCTATTCCATGGCTGAGTTATATTCTGGACACTCTTGTTATCCTGGCATTGTCTTCTCTGTTTACTGAGCCTAGCAGCATTTCTAAAGCAGATAAGACAAAGGTTGAAGCAACATTTTTGGAACATTGTGAAGACCTAAGAATGAAAAATAAGCTAGCTAAATGTACAGTTCTGAATATAGATCTTTAGCTACAGGAGAACCCACTATGTATCTATCTATTGACCTCACACAATGGGAGCGATCACTTCTTTTCCAGCTCAGGGCGAGCTCAATTTATTGGTCCCTGTGTTTTAAAAGTGTCCCAGACTTAGAGGGTATCAATGCCCATGTAACACTCAATCTGTGTAAACACTATTGCACTTTATGTTTTTCTGTAATTTGCACAGTCTGCCATGTAAGCACTTTTTGAAACCCTTGTTTTGTAAATTAGGATTCCGATGGTTTGCTTTATTTACAGTCTTTAAACTCACCTGAAATTTGTTATTGTGTCTATGCCCTTTTGAAATCAGCTATCCAGGCAAGAAAAACAATGATAGGTTAACTGCACATTGGTCTTTTTACTGTCTCAACATTTTTATTGCAATTTTTAAGCCGAAGCATGTTTTCGGTTTTAGGAAGTTCTAAACATATGCATGATTTTATTGCATTGATTTAAAGTGTCTCTTTTTTAGAGTTTGTATATTGAAGAGAGACACTTGCATCTTGCTGTAGTTTTTATCTATTCGTACTTTGTATTTGTCTGTATTAATTTCTGTGGTTTTCTTTTATCACCTATATAGGTCGAATACATATTTTGAATTGAATTGAAGCAAATTATTGCTATTTTCCACAGTTAACACATAAGGAAATGCTATTTGCACCGCTGCTACTGACAGACTATCCACCAGCATTCATTCAGACTCTAGAAGCAACTTTACATATATCATGCACTAGAGGACCAGCCTCACAGATATCTGAGTCCTTTACAACTAGCCTTTTATCTGAATTGCCAATAATATTGGTGGATGGAGCAGTGCTAACTGCAATGCTAATAGTAAATAAGCATTGGCAAAGCCAATAGGCTCTCCTTTGCGAGAGCTATTGACTTTGGCAATGTTTTTTATTCATGTTGTACACCAGTGTGACTGCTGTTCAACATGGCTAAATGTTAGTGGTGAGTGTGGGGTAGATTGGAGTAGGGTAGATTGGGGTAGGGGGAATGGGGTCAATTGGAGTAGTGTGGAGTGGGGTAGACTGGGGTAGCGTGGAGTGGGGTAGGTTGGTTTAGAGTAGGGTAGATTGGGTTAGCATTGAGTGGGGTAGATTGGTTTACAGTTGAGTGGGATAGATTGGTTTAGAGTCGAGTGGGTTAAGAGTTGGGTAGATTGTAGTGGGGTTTATTGGGGGAGAGTGAGGTAGACTGGAGTGGGGTAGATTGAGGTAGATTGTAGTGGTGTAGAGTGGGATAGATTGAGTGGAGAAGAGAAGGGTAGAATGGAGTGGAGTGGGGTAGATTGGAGTGGGGTGGAGTAGATTGGAATTGGGTGGGGCAGATTGGAGTGGAGTGGGGTAGATTTGAGTGGAATGGGGTGGGGTATATTGGAGTGGGGTAGATTTGGATGGATTGGGGTAGATAGGAGTAGATTTGGGTGGATTGTGGTAGATAGGAGTATGGTAGATCGGGGTATATTGGGGTAGAGTGGAGTGAGGTATATTGGGGTAGATTGGGAAAGAGTGGAGTGGGGTAGATTGGAATGGATTGGAGTGGAATAGGGAGGGGTGGAGTGGGGCAGATTGTAGTGGCATGGGTACTTGGAGTGGGTAGAGTGGGTGGATTAGAGTAGGGTAGATTGAAATGGAGTGGGACAGCAGCGGCTCGTGCAAGTAAGAGCGGTGTGGCAGTGGGGCGGGGTGGGGGGGATTTCGACAGACGACGAGGGAAAATTAATTATTTATTTAATTTCCCCTCGTGGTCGTCTGTCGAATCCCCCCACCAACCCAGCCCACCACTCTTACCTGCATAGGCTGCTCCTGGAGTGGGATAGTTTGGGGTAGATTGGAGTAGGGTAGGCTGGAGTAGATTGGAGTGGGGCAGTTTGAAGAGGGGTAGATTGGAGTGGTGTAGGCTATGGTGGAAGTGGGGTGGAGTGGGGTGGAGTGGAGTAGATTGAAGTGAAATAGATTGTAATGGAGTAGTTTGGGCTAGCCTGGAGTAGGGTAGATTGGGGAGAAGTGGGTTAAATTGGAGTGCAGTGGGGTAGATTGGAGTGGGGTAGTTAGATTGGAGTGAAGTAGAGTGGAATAGATTGGGGTAGAGTGGAGCGTACTAGATTGGGGTAGAGTGGAATGGGCTTGATTGGAGTGGAGTAGAATGGGGTAGATTGGTTGGATTGGAGTAGGGTAGAGTGGAGTGGGGTAGATTGGGTGGATTGGAGTAGGGTAGAGTGGAGTGGGGGAGATTGTAGTGGAGTAGAGCAGGGTAGAGTGGAGTGGGGTACATTGGGGTATAGTGGAGTGGGGTAGACTGGGTAGAATGGATGAGATAATTTGAAGTGGGGTAGGTTGGAGTGGAGTGGGGTGGAGTGGAGTGGAGTGGGGCAGAGTGGAGTGGAGTAGATTGAAGTGAAGTAGATTGTAGTGGAGTAGATTGGGCTAGACTGGAGTGGGGTAGATTGGGGTGGAGTGGGTTAGATTGGAGTGGAGTGTGGTAGATTGGAGTGGGTTAGATTGGAGTGAAGTGGAGTGGGGTAGATTGGGGAAGAGTGGAGCATGGTAGATTGGAGTAGAGTAGAGTAGGGTAGATTGGAGTGGAGTAGGGTGGGGTAGATTATGGTAGAGTGGGGTACATTGGAGTGGAGTAGATTGGGTGGATTAGAGTGTGGTAGTGTGGAATGGTAGATTGTAGAGTAGTGGGTAGATTGTAGTGAGTAGAGTGGGGTATTTTGGAGTGGGGTGGGGTAAATTGGGTTGGGGTAGATTCGAGCGGAGTGGGGTAGAATGGAGTGGAATGGTGTAGAGTAGAGGGGTGTGTCGTAGAGTGGCTTACAGTGGAGTGTTGTGGAGTGGAGTGGCATGGCATGGAGTGGAGCAGAGTACTGTAGAGTGAAGAGGTGTAGAGTGTTGTGGAGAGGAGCAGTGTAAAATGGAGTGGGATATTGTGGAGTATGCATGGTGTGATAGCGCACTGGCATTGCAGACAACACATTTCCAATTGAAAATGCCCATTACATTTACAGAGATATACAGTTTTACTGCACACAAATGATAATGTGTTGAAATGTCATCATCAAGTGTATTGATTTGTTTTGATCGTATTAAAATATTTGTTTCCACCACACTTCAGAAAAAAATAAAAAAATTGCTTCATTTCTACTGTTTTATTCTGATGTATCCTGAAATATCAGCACAGTTCATATTTGTTGCGTGCTAGAAAAGATAACATCCTACTGCCTGTTCTCTCACATGGGTACTCAGCAGGATGGATTGTCACATAGATTCTCTCACTTTGAAGTCAGTGAAAGAAACGTAAACACCAAGTTCCCTGGAATACAAAGCCTGACATTTGACCTCTGTCTTTGAATGCACAGCAAATAAGATGCAATAAGAACAAGATTTAACCCTTTGGGTGCTAAGGAACGTGCTGAAGCACCGGTGCTCAGGTGCTTAGGACGACTCCAGCATATCATGGCACCCACCCACAGGGGAAGCAATGGCACCTTTCGCGTGGCACACGCCATATACCCCCGTTGGCGGTGGCACAGAGGAGCTTCATCTACCACCCCACCTCCTCCCCTAGTAAGATGATGATGACAGCGCGCCCACGGTGCACCAACATCATCATAAACAGCCGGGGATTCTCTGGAAGCTAATTGGTTCCAGCGTGGCGGGCAAGAGGACTACCTTCAGAAAAGTCCTGTGCTGGGGGAGGGATCAGGGTGGAAGAGGCACTCCAGGGGAAAGAAAACAGTTTTGGCTTTCGCCCGGTGTCTCTTTTCAGTGCATCATACTGTGGGATCATGGGTGGAACCACGATTGTCCAGCAGGAATGCACCCACTACATCACCATGGATTTATTTGCCGAGGGAGCAGCCCCGTGGGCAAGGGCCTGCTCCCCACATGGTTTGGCCGTTTTCACCGTAACACCCCCCTGCCCCCCAGGTGGATCGGCCATATTTGTTATGCCCATCTGCCCCTCAGGGGGGTGGAAACCCACTAGACACCAAGGGTTTTGTATCTATTTTAGATTTATGGGAAGCGACCCCTTTGGCAAAGGTCGCTCCCCTCAAAGGGGACATTAATTTACTCGGCACGTGTTTTGGCTGTTTCCACCCACCAGGGCAAATCAGCCATTTTTTTAGCCCGATTTGCCTCCCGGAGGGTTGTGGATGGAAACCCACTAGACACCTGGGATTTTCCACCTATTATAGATTTATGGGGAGCGGCCCCTTTAGCAAGAGTCTCTCCCCTCAAAAGAGAAATTAATTTACATGACACATATTTTGCCCGTTTCTACCTTCCTGAGGGCAGACAGGCCATTTGTATTTGACCGATCTGCACCCCGATGGGGTTGGAAACCAACTAGACACCAGGGACTAAGTACTTATTGCTAGGTTTTTGGAGAGCGACCCCTTTGGCAAGGGTTGCTCACCTCAAAGGGGACATTAATTTATTTTGACACATGTTTTGGCTGTTTACCAACCCCAGACATTTTTGTAAACTTAACACTAGGGGACTCCAGGGTGGTATGTCTTGTGTGGATCACACAAGGATTTCTTATCCAGAAGTGCTTTCAATCCTCAAACATTTGCTAAAAACACACATTTTCTCCATATTTCAGAGGCTGGAAGCACTGCAATGTGATTTGGGCTACAACTTTCCTACCACCCAGCATTTCCACGTGTCTCATGATAAAAACAGTACTTCACCTGTGTGGGTGGGCATAGCGTCTTCGACAGGAAGGGGTTCAAGACGCAATGTGGCACATCAACAAAAGGGGTTGCTGCAGTTTTTGGGCCCAGGCTTGGCGCCCATCCAGGGAAACCTACCGAACCCAGACATTTCTGAAAGCTAGACACTAAGGGGAGTCCAGGGTGGTGAGGCTTGTGTGGATCCTAAAAATTGTTTTAGTCACAATGACCTGCCTAAAATTGTGCATGTTCCTTCCATTTCTGTAGCATAAACTTCCAGCATCAGCAGGAATCCACAAGATTCCTATCACCCAGACTTTCCCCACTTTTCCTAATAAAAATGCTGTCCCACTTGTGTGGCTGGGCCTGGTAACTGCGACAGGAGCTGATCAAACCTCTGATTGACTCTGGGATGATCAGTGCCCGTTACGGGCACTAGACCTACCCACACAAGTGAGGTGCATTTTCATCAGGAGACTTGGGGGAATGCTAGGTGATAGAAAAGGTGTGACTCACCACAAATTATAGTAGTTTCCCCAACAGAAATGTGAGGAAAATGTGTGTTTTTAGTTAACGTTTGATGTTAGCAAAGACGTCTGGGTAATAAAACCTGGTGAGAGCCATGCTAGTCACCTTACTCTGGATTTCCCGAGGTGTCTAGTTTTGAAAAATGTACAGGTTTGCTAGGCTGCTACATGTGCCTCCTGAGCTAGGGCTCAAAATACACAGCTATACACATAATAAAACAAAGGTCAGGTTTCAGTGGAAAAATGTGATGGGTCTATGTTGTGTTTTGGGCCCTATTGTGCCACACATGTGAGGTGCCATTTTTAACTGGAGACTTGGGGGAATGCTGGGTGGTAGGAAATTTGTGGCTCACCGCAGATTCCAGAACCTTTCTTAACAAAAATTTGAGAAAAATGTATGCTTTTAGTCAATTTTTGAGGTTTGCAAAGGCTTCTGGGTAAGAAAACCTGGTGAGAGCCACGCAAGTCACCCCACCCTGGATCCCCCCAGGGGTATCAAAAATACACAGGATTGCTAGGTTTCTCTATGTGCCGACTGAGCTAGGGCTCAAAATTCACAGCTACCCACTTTGCAAAAAGGAGGCCAGTTTTCTGTGGAAAAATGTGACATGTCTATGTTGTGTTACAGGCCCTATCCTGTCCCGGGCACTAGGCCTACCCACACAAGCGAGGTACCATTTTTACCAAGAGACTTGGAGGAATGCTAGATGCCTGGTAGGATACCTGTGGCTTCCCACAGAGTCCAGAACTTTCCATCATAGAAATATGAGGAAAATGTGTTTTTGTACTCAAATTCTGAGCTTTGCAAGGGCTTCTGGGTAAGAAAACCTGGCGAGAACCATGCATGTCACCTCATCCTGGATTTGCCAAGGTGTCTAGTTTTGAAAAATTTACAGGTTTGCTAGGCTTCCCTATGTGCTGGCTGAGCTAGAACCCAAACATAGCTACACACATTGCACAAAAGAGGTCAGTTTTCAGTGGAAAAATGTGATGTGTCTATGTTGCATTATGGGCCCTATCCTTTTGCGGGCACTAGGCCTACCCACACAAGTGAGGCACAGTTTTTATCGAGAGACTTTGGGGAATGCTAGGTAGTAGGAATTTTGTGGCTCCCTGCATATTCCAGAACTTTCCATCACAGAAATATGAGGAAAATGTGTTTTTTTATTCAAAGTTTGAGGTTTGAAGGGATTCTGGGTAAGAAAACCTGATGAGAGACACACAAGTCACCCACCCCGGATTTCCCCAGGTATCTAGTTTTCAAAAAAGTACAGGTTTTCTAGGTTTCCCTAGGTGCCGGCTGAGCTAGGGCCCAAAATCAACAGCTACCCACATTGTAAAAAAGGGCAGTTTTCAGTGGAAGAATGTGATGTGTCCATGTTGCGTTTTGGGGGGCATTCCTGTTGCGGGCGCCAGGCCTACCCACACAAGTGAGGTATCATTTTTATCATGAGACTTAGGGAAACGCTACGTGGCAGGAAATGTATGACTCCCATTGATTCCAGAACTTTCCATCACAGAAATGTGAGGAAAATATGTTTTCTTGTCAAAATTTGAATTTTGCAAGGGATTCTGGGTGAGAAAACCTGGTGAGAGTCGAGTCATGCAAGTCACCCTACCCTGGATTTTGCTGGGTGTCTAATTTTAAAAAATGTGGAGGTTTGCTAGGTTTCCTTATGAGCTGGCTGAGCTAGGGCCCGAAATCCACAGCTACCTCTCTTGAAAAATGGGTCAGTTTTTAGTGGAAAAAATGTGGTGTGACCATGTTGTGCTTTGGGCCCTTTCCTGTCGCAGGCACTAGACCTACCCACACAAGTGAGGTACCATTTTTATCAGGAGACATATGGAAATACAGAATAGTAGAACACTATTTATTGCCAATTGTATTTCTCAGCATTTGTGCCTTCCACATGTAAGCCAGTGTGTAAGAACGAAGATATTTTGAAACATGACCTCTGAATCACATGCTAGAATGGGTACCCACAAATAAAGGAATGGACAAATAGCCACTGCTCCTAAACTCTGTATCCGGTATCCATTTCAGAAATACATAGGTTGTTGTCTTGTTACCCATTTTTCACTTTTTATCTTTTACCATATGAATTGCTCTATACCTTGTACACAGTGAAAAACCATTGTAAGGTGCAGCTTAGTTATTGGCTTTGAGTACCTTCTTAAAAACCTACAAACCCTATGTATCCCCACAACCAGAAGGGGCTAGCAGACATAATAGTATATTGCTTTTGTAAATCAGCCATCGTGACAAGAAATTACACATTAAAACATTGTCCCAAATGGAAGTTGTTTCATACTCATTTTCAATATTTTTTTATTTCAACAGTTAGTTGCTTTTAGAAAGCCTTGAGGGATCTCCTCCACAAATGACCCCTTGCTGAACTCAGAATTTTGTCTACTTTTCAGAAATCTATAGATTTCCAGTATCACCCATGGGTTTCACACCAGGTTCCGCCACAAACTGGGAGTAGGCTGAAAGCACAACAAATTGGAAAAAATGGGCTACCTCTATGAACAAGGCCAAAACTGCAGTAAAAAAACAGGTTGTTTGATTCAGCTCTGCATGCTCCTGAAAGTCTGGAAAATGGTGGCTTTAGCACAGCAAACTTTTTGTTGATGTAATTTTCAGGAAAAAAACAGACCCTTTTTGGCAAAGTACTTTTTCCTATTTCGACCCCAAAAAACGAAAGTTAGCTATATTTTGGCTATTTTTGCAGTACCCTTCAGGGTAATCCCCAAACCCTGGGTATCTTTGGAATCCCCATGATGTTGGAAAAGAAAAGACGCAAACTTGGCATGGATACCTTATGTGGAAAAAAAGTTATGGAGGCCTAAGCACAAAGTTCCCCAAATAGCCAAAAAGGGCTTAGAATTCTACGGGGGAAAAGGCTTTGGAGCCAAGGGGCTAAAGGCCTGATATCGAGTACTTATGGGAGAGACAAAGTCAAGCTGGACAGCTTAAAACAAACAACAAGCAAACAAGAGCGCCAGCTAGGAAAGATGCACTCAGTAGAGTTGCTAAAAAAAAAAGGAAAAAACAGGTCCCAAAGGTGCGAGCAGTGTCAGGACACAAGTACTTGGGCCCTTCTCTAAGGGAGGGTCACATGCAAGAACAGGGAAGTGCCAACCGCAGAACTGACCAGCAGGAAGCAACCAATTGAGAGTGGCTTTGAAGCCCACCCATGGTAAGTAATGGGTGGGCTTCCAGCCCACTAACAGTAAACCAAATGTCTTGAAGAGACTGCGCATGAGCTGTCTACACGAGACCTAAAAAATGAAAGTACTCAGTAGACTAAAGAGGTGTTTGAAGTATGAATCAGAAGAAGGACTTAATAACAACCCGTAAAATATACATGAACTGAGTAGTACCAGCATTAAAAAATAGAAATTTTCATGCAGCTGAGAGTTCTGGTA
Organism: Calotriton arnoldi; assembly: GCA_963921515.1. Classification (NCBI taxonomy): domain Eukaryota; kingdom Metazoa; phylum Chordata; class Amphibia; order Caudata; family Salamandridae; genus Calotriton; species Calotriton arnoldi. The sequence goes on from CAWUFW010001929.1 coordinate 2,449,106, forward strand.
CTGAGAATTGCTCCTCTAACAGAGAAGCACCAAGAGTCCAATTCGGTGCTCGATTGATTCGCTGAAGACTAAATACTATGAAGAAATGATGGTCTGAAGCACTGGATAGCTCAGAGCTGAAAACCCAATGATCAATTTTGTGATCGATGGCCATGTCTTTGTAAATACCATGAAGGCACAGCACTATAAAAACACAGTTTATGAAGATGTTAAAATTAATTGTTAGTTAGGAACATGCATAAAAGACAGGGGCACGAGATTGTCAACCATGACAATTTGTGGACAAGATGGGGGTGATGTGTCTAGCAAGGCTTTAATGTGTATTTTTAATGTTACATGCAATACAGGCCTGGTTGTATCATGTGATAACATGAATGGTGCAGCTAATGTGTGACTGATTGCCATGATTTTCTGCAGCACACTAGAGAAGGAAATCTTTCCACTCTTTAGTACAGCACTGTTTATAAACATGGCAGCTACAAGAGGAGACGACCTAGTGTGCTCTGTCTAGTAAAGTAAAGTATCAGTAAGCTTTTGTACAACTCTATCTTGAACAGGAAGCCCTGTTTAGCATCCTGTGCAATAATGCAGGAGCTGAACATGAGCCGACCCCTTTTCCATACATAGAACACCTTGGTTAAGAAAGGTATATAGGGTACCGGTACATAGTAATTGCTGTAGGAGATAGTGAAATACAGGGTTCTGAGTTCAGACCTGATTGCTCAATAAGGCACGTGGGGAGGCATTACATGGCTTGGTATATGATGTGGAACCTACACAACAATGCTGGTAGACAACAGGTATTCATTTAGGTAGATTCTGGACTTATTGGATAGTGATGAAATATGGTTAAGGCTTATTTAACCATTGCCCTAATTTCTATAATTATTGATGAGCTGTTTATTTTACAATTATTCTAAAACACATGCTCTTTATATGAATAGTGTAATAAATAATCACATAGTGAGAAATATCAACTATTGTGTGTGCGCACTGATTTCGGGGTAAGGGACAGGGCTCTGTATATTCCACTTGCATATGAGAGATTCTCTGTTAGGTTTGTTTGACTCCAAATAATAGTAGTTAGAGTTGGTAAAAAAAAGGGTTGTCGAGCACTCGCTCTTAGTCAGCTCCCTAGGTACCGAGCGTTACCGTTCCTTTTACTTTAATCATGCCAAAATGTTTTATTTGATCAGGTTTAGGATGGGTATCTCTCATCTTTTGGTCTCATACCCACGAGAATCACATTGTGATGCTAAACTAGAATTGTGTCCATGCGATTCAGAGTCCACACAGAACACTCTGCATTTTATGTTTTTTGTAAACTTTATACCAATCCAAGACGTGCTTTTTAATACCACTGATAAGAACTTTAAATATAAGAAAGTGTCGGCCTGCATTACATTATTTACTCCTTTTAAACGATGAATTTACTTGTCTGATGATTTATAAGTACATTTCTACTGCTGTACGGCTCCGGAATATTGTTGGAAAATGATTCGTTGTGCATTGATTATGTTGGTCAAATTTTAATGTGTTAATTCTTTTGAAATGTCGTTTTTAAGATGTATTCTTTTATGGCTGGTATTCAGCCGAATAAAGATTTTTGACTGACTGACTGACTCCTAATACTCCCTCCTGTTACAGCATAACTCAGTAGGGGGGGAGATATACATTCCAGATCTTTTATTACATTTGTGGGTTACAGGATCTACCTGGTGTGATCCCAATACTTCGGGGGTAACACAACAAGGTAGAAGAGTTTTGTAGCATCCTCTGTATTTTGGCATGAGTGATCCATCTGTATTTGGGGGAGGGAGGTGTGTAGGTAGGTCAAAAAGTGTTCTTGTGGCAAGGTTTATTACTTAATTTATCATTCAGATTATAGAAAAGATATGCAATTAAAGCCTCAGGACCATCATTTATTGGGTGACTTACAATCAGGCTTCAGGCCCCATTAGAGCACCGTGTCAGCTCTGAAAAATGTTTGGGAGAGATGTATTGAGGTCTCAGGGGCTCATAGCCTTTAGCTGCTACTTTACATTTAGGTTAGAAGTGTTTCGTTGTAGATTGAAAACATTCCTGCGGTTAGCACTGATGTTTGGATTAGTTGGGATCTTTGGCAATCTTGTTTTCTGCCGGCACCTGGATACATCTAGTTTCTGCCAGCACCTCTACATCTCTAGGTTTATGGTTCCTTTTAAAACCTGATGACTTGACTAGCCTTTTCCAGAGGATAGAAAGAATAAGTGTTAAACTCACCAGCCATCTATTGCTGTAATCCGATTTGCTCATCACAAGGGTATTTATGAATGATTTTACCCTTTGGGAGGGTAGAAGTGGGATGATTTTCGCAATACAGAGAAGTAGGAAGTATAATACAGTCTGTGGTGGAGGCAGGTTTTGGTGCGGGGGCAAATGTTCCATCTGGGGCACCAGCCAAGACCTTTTTTCAACTTTGAACATTTTTTTCACACACAGCCAACATACAACATAGCATACCTATTATTATGAGGACTGGCCATTGACAATAATGAAGTGTGTATTTACTATTCGAACGCCACACTCCCTTTGATTGTAGGGTAGGTCATAAAGCAGACCTAGGCAAATATAACGTAACTTTTAGTTTTTTGATACACTCACTTGAAAGTACCTAAACACACTACCTGGACCAGTTCTAATGCACCGGTCCTCACAAAGATAGTCTTTGTCTGGTCTGTCGGGGTTTACCCATGCTATGAGGACCAGGGCCGGACTGGGAACCGAAACCGGCCCTGGCAAAGAGCTTGGCCGGCCTGGTGGGGGTGCTGGCAGAAAGCTTTGTGCCGCTTTTGTTGCTGGAGGCCCGATATTGAAGCTACCTGCAAAACCGGCCACCGGTAACAAAAATGGCCCACAGGGGTCTAAAACCGGCCCCCACCCTGAATGGCCCACCGGAGAAATGCCCAGGGCCCGCTATGGCCAGTCCGGCCCTGATGAGAGCTGATCCAGTCCTCACAGTGTGGGTTACACATGCCCCCCACACACACATACACACACACATGAATGCACACATGCACGCACGCACACACACACACACTGAGCTTTACCATTGTGAGGGTTACTACGATTATATAGCATGGAGGACCAAATTCTGCAGCAAGGTGAACTAAATTATGCTGCAAGAACACAAATGATGCACCACATACTCTGGCAGTAATATTTAGTCAAACTCTTTTTATTGAAGTTTTTGTCCCTGCGGGCACAGGATCATATAGACATCATACAATTAAAGAAAGTCGTTAAACATTACACTGAATCAGCAATAACAGTGACATTTGCACCAGACGTGACTTTGCCAATAAAGGGAACAGGGTCAAACATAGCAATCTCATCCGTTAAGCATAATAGGAGCAGTACCAGTGCCCAGCTTACCCTTCCCCCAATGAACTTTAAACAATAATCCGTGAGTGAGAAGAAATAAACATACAGTGCACCATAGATGGGGGGTATGGGGAGATCCTGGGTTTTAGGAGCTGTCCTTAACAACTGGGTAAGCAACTGTTGGGGCTATCAAAAGGATAAAAATTGAAATAGATTCCATGCTTTTGTGCGAGTCAGACAAGCTGTAAGTGGGAAGCCTTCCGAGAGAAAGGCCACTAGTGGTCCCCATTGGCATTTAAAGTTTTTGTATTTATCTTGCAGAATGTCTGTCATCCTCTCCATTGTGAGTGCATACCAAAGGCGAGTGTGCCATTGTTTGAGTGAAGGTGCAGTGGGTTTCTTACAGGCAGCCACCAGGGCCGTTTTGGAGACCCCCAGACAGAGCCACATGATAGACCGATCACTCGAGGTTTGGTGCTTTAAGGAACCATCTCGCAGCCCTAGTAGAGCAAAGGCAGGTGTGGATGGAATAGGATAGCCCAGTATAGTTCTTTTGTGCCAAAATTTGAATCCAGAATGGTTTCATGACTGGCAATCCCACTAGATATGTTTGAAATCTCTGAACAGTCCACAGTCCCTCCAACAAAGCTCCAATGTGTTAGGGAAGATAGTCTTCAATTTAGTGGGGTAAAGATACCAATCGAACAAAACCTTATAATGAGCTTTGCGAAGGCTCACGGAATGGTTATACCTAGGGATGCTTTTCCACACTCTCTGCCATTGCTTGACAAATAGATTCTCCATGAGGATCCCCTCCGAACACAATGTGGCAGGGTGGAAGCGATGGAAAAGGTATTAAGCAGGTGAGCATAGAGGAAAGAGATGACACCTTCGGTGCCACTAGTTTGTCAAACTAATTTTTCGATTGGAGAAAGCTCCTTAGGAGCAGTCAACTTTATAGCAAGATATATAGCCCAGGGTTTCAACTGAGTGTAATGATATATCTCAGAGGTGGGGAGGCTAAAATTACACTGACAATGTTAGAAAGTAAGGATATCACACCCGTGAAAGAGATCGGAAACAACAAGACAGCCGCCCTCTCTCCAGATATCAAAGGGTCCTGGTACTATGGCTGGGGGAAAGGCAGGGTTAAAGTGATTAGGGGTGTATGGAGAGGGAAAGGAGCTCCACACCGGAAATCAAGTAACTGTGTCCCACACCCTCAGAGTCTTTCGGGTAGGGGGTGCTCGGGAATGCACTAGAGATCGGTCAGAATTTGGCTTCCAAAGGACATCCTACACCTGGCGGCCTACCACCGCTCTATCCATATGGAGCCAGTGTTTATCTGATTCCCTCTAAGCCCATTCAGTGATGACCCGCAGTTGTGTTGCTTTATAGTACAAGTGGAAGTCTGGCAGGGCCAGTCGACCGGCCTCTTTCGGAGCCTTAATTGTTTATAGGGAAGCCGAGCCCTGCGGCTCTGCCAAATAAAGAGTATGACTGGGGAGCGGAACTCTGTGAAAAAGTCTTGAGGTAATTCAATTGGAAGACCTTGAAAGAGATGTAAGACACGGGGCAGGTCTGTCATTTTAACTGCGTTGATGCGTCCAAGCCACAAGAGATACATTGGAGCCTAATGTTTAAGGTCCAATTTCAATTGCCGAAGGAGAGGGGGGAAATTGGCCCGATGGAGATCGGTGAGCTTAGGGGTGATTTTAATTCCTAAATAGGTGATCTTTTGCACCCACTGAAAAGGGGCGAAGGGAGGGTCAGATTCAGGAGGAAGGACTTGTGTAGATTAACACGGTAGCCCACCATTGTTTCATAGAGGACCAATTCTTTTTGTACGGCAGTCAGGGACGTGGCGGGGTAAGTAAGAGAGAGCATCACTTCATCTGCAAAATGTGAAATTTTATGATCCACTGATCCAAAGGGGATGCCATGAATTGCTGGTGTAACTCTAATTTTAGAGACTAAAGGCTCAATTCTAAGCGCAAATAAAAGTGGTGAAAGTGGGCACCACTGTCGGGTGCCTTGCCTGAGATGGAAAAAGTCCAATCCCACACTGTTAACTAGGACGCGCATGAGAGAATTTGCATAATTTGCTTGGACCATAGCAATGAACTGCTCATGAAAGCTAAATCTACGGAGGGTAGCAAAGAGAAAAGACCAATCCACCCGGTCGAAGGCCTTCTCCGGGTCCAAAGCCAAAAGGACAGCCGGAATCTGCTTTTTTGCAGCTTTTTCGACCAGGTAGATTATCTTCCTCAAATTGTCATGTGTCTGTCTCCGTTGGAGAAAGCCTGATTGGTCAGAGTGTATTGGATTGGGCAGGATACTCTCTTATCTAGTGGCAAGGATCTTGGTGTAAAGCTTTACATCTAAGTTAAGCGGGTTATAGGCCTATATGAGGCACGGAACTGCGGATCCTTCCACAGTTTAGAGATAAGTGAAATAAGTGATTCACTCATCGAAGGGGTAACAGCTTTGGCAGTTGCTATGTGATTTAATAGGAGGGTAAGGTGGGGTGTGAGTTCAGTGCTAAAGGTTTTAAAAAAGTGAGCTGTAAACCCATCAGGCCCTGGGGATGTTTGTGACTTGTGAGTGGTGATAGCTAGCCGGACTTCATCCTCTTCAATCGGACGACTGAGCTCCACATTTTGCTCCACTAACACTTGGGGCAACTCTACCTCTCCTAAGCACGTTTGTTTGAATGCCACACATGGCGGATCAGAACTGTAGATGGTTTTATAAAAGTTATGGAAGGCTTGAGCCTAGTCACGTTCAGACGTGCCCTGTTCCCCTGTGCCTTTTAAGATATGGCTAATGTAATCCTTCTTATGCTTTAGCCTGAGTTGGCGTGCCAGGTGGGCGCCCACTTTGTTCCCACCATTGTATGCTATGTGTTTAAGGTGTAAGAGGTTGAATTCGGCTGTATTGGTGTATATAGCATTTAACTTCCCCTTGAGGGCTGTTACCTTCCTCTATAATGCTAGAGTAGGTGCGTCTTTATGGGCCCGGTCTGCAGACTGCAGTTACATTTTCAGAGCTAGACTCTCTTTCTTTTTTTGTTTGGGCAACGCCGATAAGAGTGCAATACATTTCTCTCTGATGAATGGGTTGAAAGCATCCCAAATGTTAGAGGGATCGGTATCTTGGTGTTTATTTCATTGAAAAAATTCCTGAATAGCCTTACGTATTTCATCCCAAAATAAGCGGTCTCTAGTAAGGGACTCAGGAAAGAACCATTGGCGCAATTTGGGTGTGGGATCTACCCAATTAAGGGTTAGTTCGATGGGGGCTTGGTCAGATAAGGCTATAGGATGGAAATCTACAGCTAAAATAGCCGGTGTTAAAGATTGGCTTATGAAGATATAGTCCAACCGGGAGTAAGAGGGGTGGGAGTGGGAAAAAAAGTTGTAATCTCTCATAGTAGGGTGTATATGTCACCACGTGTCCGCCAAGCCTAAAGATTAAATAGAGTGTTGGAGAGCTTTTGTAAAGCTGCCTCTGTGCGCGCGGTGGTGGGGTGTGCAGTCTAATTGTGGATTCTAGGCAAGATTAAAGTCTCCCATAAGTATGATGTCTCTTTCTGCAAGCCCCCTAGGAGTGTAAGAATGGAGTGGAGGAAAGTGGCCTGCGCAGAGTTGAGGCTGTAAATTGAATCAATGGTGCAGAGCCTACCAGAGATCGTCCCTTTCACTATCAATATGGGACCCTCTTTATCTGTTTTACTGCTCAGGGGGTGAAAATTGAGAGAAAAATGGAACAGTAGGGCGACTCGGTTGTGTTTAGAGGGCACGGAGGACCGATAAATAGCAGGATGTGTTTTATGGCGAAGTCAGATTTCCTCACTACGTTTAAGATGAGTTTCTTGTAAAGCTACTATGTTGTGGCACTTATCTAGAAGGAATTTCCACAGCTTTTGACTTTTGGTTGGGGAATTGAGGCCCCTAGCATTCCAAGTTAATGAGATAAACGCCATTATTGTGGTTAGTGAGATATTTGGCAAGGTAGCAACCTCCATGTGTCCAACCCTATGGCAGCTATGCCCCTCCCCACCAGAGTCCAAACAAGAAAACAAACTTGAGTGGGGACTATGTCCTCAACATTGGATAAACAGTCGAGAAATTCAGGAAAATGTGTGCATGAAGAGCCACTTAAACCATCCATATTATAGTAGCTAATAGAAAAGGTAATAGGGATACATTTTAAAAACAAAAGCAATGGGTGTACCCAGTGGCGGCTCGCATAGGGTGTGCTGCAGGGCGGTGAGGCGGGGTGGGGGAGGGGCAGGGTGGAGGGGTAGTAAACTCAGACATACGACGGAACGGAGGAACGTAATAATTACTTTCCTCCGTTCCGTCGTATGTCCGAGTTTACTACCCACCCACCCTGCCCCTCCCCTGCCCCGCCCCACAGCACACCCTATGTGAGCCGCCACTGGATGTACCTCCAGTGCGCCTCAATCTTTATACATGACCTGTACGAAATTGCTTCAAACAACAGACTGTCCCCCAACCTGGGGCCTACCGTCCTAATGGGTAATACTTAGTGCTAAACCCATACAGATACAGAAAGGGAGAGTCTCATTGCATAGCAAATGTCCCTTCAGGGGTATGCAGGAAATAATTGCATCATCCAATGGCACCCCGCTCTCCTGCCACCTGGATCGACACTGTGGTAGCCTGGTTTCATGTGTTAAACCAGCCTTGGAGCTTGTGGGCGGTTCCTCCACGGGATTTGCAGAATGTTCTGACTCAGATATCGTCACTCCAAGTAGGGCCGCTGCCTCCGAAAGGGCTGTGAAGTGCTGTGATTTATTCTGATAAGAGAAAGCCAGTCCAAAGGGATATGTCCACCAGTATTTAATGATGTTGTGACAAAGTTTGTCAGTGATTGGTCAAATTTGTTGTTTCCGAGCCAACGTTGCTGGGGCAATGTCCTGGAAAACAGAACATGACACTCCCTGAAAGGTCACCTCGTCCAGCTTCCTTGCTGTCTGAAAAATGGCCTCTTTAATTTATAAGGAATGTATCTTTACCAGGGCATCTCTGGGGCATTTCCCCTCACTGTGGGTCAGCAGACCTACCCTATGGACACAGCCCAGTTTGACTTTGTGGCTTCTAGGACCCGATATTTCGGAAAAAAGACCCTCAACGAAAGCCTCCAGGTCTGTTTCTCCACTTCTTCCTCCAGGTTGCGTAGTCTAATGTTTTCATGACGGGAGCGAATCTCAAGATCTTCGAATTTCAGAAGCGTTGCCTTAAGGTGTGTTTTAAGATGGTTTGTGGGGCTCCCTAAACAGTCAACGTGTTGCGTTAGGGTTTGGCAAGTAGCATCAAGATCAAGTGTCCGCGTGCCAATAGAATACACATCCTGTTGAAGAGCAGTGAATTTGGAGGTAAGCTCGGATGGGAAGGCTTCCAAAGCAGTGGTCAGATCAGCCATGAGCTCTTTGCGGAGTTCCTTTTTGAAGTCCCGGAGGGAGAACAGGAGGTCCTCCTTAGTCAGGGTCATGTCTGCTTCTCCACTTGGAGACAGTCAAGAGCCTCTGGAATCCATCGGCTGCAAATTACTGGAGATCGTGTTCTGCTAGGGTCTTTTAGGAGGCATGTAGAGTGCGGCAGCCAAGGGACAGGCAAAGGCAACGAGGTGGCCCCATCAGAAGTATGCAGATAGCTTGCAATGATATGACCCAGAGGCCTAAGCGCTCCCCGCTGCACCGTGCACCCAAGGCGGTGCGAGTGGTTACTATTCACCAGTGCGTCCACTGGGAAAGGCAGGATAGGAACTGAATCGAAGGGAGGATAGGTGGTGACCTTCTCCATTGGAAGATGAAGGAGCATGCAGCAACAGTGGCCACGGGGGACCATGGTGCAATGGGAGAGTCAGAGTGCATGTGTGCGAGTGATTCTCTTCTGGTTTGTCCACCTCCAAGACCTTTGGTGCGTCCACTCCTTGTCACAGAATATATCCCCACAAGATCAGGTAGGGATAGCCAGCTCCACCAAGAGCACTATGCTGGCGACATCCCAAGAGCCCTCGGGAGCACCGTTAGAGAAGCTATACGGCGGGCCTACGGGGAGAACAACTGGCAGAAAGTCAAGGGGCCCCAAAGTAAAAGAGTAGTATAAGTCAAAAGTAGTCATACGATAGGGCAAGACTCGAAGAACAGAGAGCGAAGAGGTTATCTTCTTGCCCGTCTCTGGTACATGCAGTTTGTGGGAATAACAACAAATCAGAGGCCTTTTGTTGTGGGTGCCATTTTGTTCGTGCAGGGTAGGTCCAGGCCGGTGCCTTCAGCTCCGAAGAAAAATAGTCCAATAGTCCTGGAGCCTATGTATCCTCTCCTCCAGGAGGCAGGGTCAAGCCGAAGGGGGAGTATGGAGTTGAGCAGCTTTTTATGGCACTGGTGTGGTGCTAGAAACATGGCAACTCACGTTTACCTGGTCTTTGGAGCTGATGAGAATGCAGGAGCAGGCCAGGAGTCAGCGCAGCACTCACTGCAGCTGGATCTGGGGGATAGTCATCCTCTGCCTGGAGATCTGCAGCAGCAGGAGGCAATACAGCAGTCATCGCGGTGGGATCCGGGGATTTGGCATCTGTGGTGTAGGAAGTCTTGTCACAGGGCACTCCATCTTTGAAGTCCCCGGTCGCAGGTTGCTGCGCTGCTGCTAGGTCCCATGGCGGACAGGCATTGCGTCGGTGATGTTAGGAGCTCTGGTGCATCAGCCGGAGGGCTGCCATGGGAGAGCACCACCTCTATCTCTTGAAGTCCTCTCTCAAAGGGCCCTCCCACAGGCCATAGCATGAGAGGTGTGCCTCAGTGCTAGCGCCGCCGGTCTCTGCGCTCGTCTGGGCCTCACCATGAACTGCAGCTCTCAAGCATGCAGTGCTGTCTCAAGCCTCTAGAGGCATCATTTGGGGGGGGTAATAGAGCAAGGGGCTGTCAAAAGAAACCCCTCTACCTTGATTGAATAAGCATAGTTTGTGGAGCTCGTACGGCTCACGTCCGTGTGGCCATGATGGTTGGCCAAACCCCCTGGCAGTAATATTTTGATCAATTTTAGCTAGAAACGTTTTTTGTGAAATCTGCAAATTGTGCAAGTTGTATGGAAAGTTATATCACAAGTGCAGTAATCCATTATTATGTGGTAAACGCTGCTGTCACTGAATACCCAAAAATCCACTGTCCCTCATTACTGTCTATATTTTTATGAACCTATTATTCATGAAAGGTAAACAAAACCTAAACATTCTACTTTCAATCAGGTATTTATCCTAATGTAAGACTTTGAAGAAAGTCTTAATTCAGGATAAATACTACTAGTATAAAATACAGTGGGCCTGATTCACATATATAAGTTACAATTTTAAGTAAGTTTAAACTGTTCACAAACTCCAAGTGTAAACTTATTACAAAAGTGTAAGTTACATTTCTCCACCACCAGATTAATACAATTGGTTTACTCTTGTGTTGGTGGGTAATGTCCTTTCTTAAACTCTCTCTTATGCTCCCTAAATCCCTCTAACTCTTCCTTAATCTCATCCCGTTTAGTAGCACGTCTGCCCCTTTTTCCATCCACTCCCCTTTGTCCCTCCCACATTTACTACTAAAATCTATACTTATATGTGTGGAGATTCCGCAGTCGGGGTGGAGAACTCCGCAGATACTAGTACAGCCAAAACTTACATTTTGTAGTATGTTTGTACTACTAAAAAATGCACTGCAAAGTGCAGTTTGAAAATGAGGCCCTGTGTCTGGGAATATTGCCACCACTGTTTATGTGCTAGTTAGCATCTCAGGCATGCATTATAAAGCATAGACCTAGCTGACTTCAGCCTCACTAACCACTATTTTTTTTTCTTTTTCTCTATGACACTTCTCTATCTACTCCTGTCTCTAATTCGCTAAGTCAACTCTCTGTACCACCTCTCTTTATCTTTATCATCTAGGTTTCTTTTTCATGTCTTTATACTTACTGCACTTTACTTCTTCTTCCTCAACCTACTTGCTTGATCTCTCTCTCTCTTTATCTGAACTGCTGTAATGAATGCCTGTTATAGAGGTGAATTTACATATGATTACAAGCATGCAGCAATTAAAGTAAACAAATTTTAGGTCAGCAAATGCTTTATTTTGCTAAGGATTTTTTCCCTCCTTTCTCTTTTTTTTATTTTTTTAGTCATCTGTGTATGTTTAAACTATGCCTTCAGGTTACAATAGTTAAAAGCCAATAGTGCCTTTAGCTTGCACAATCAAACTTATTTCCCAGTGATGTGCATTAAAAACTGAAAAAGGTTTCTATCTTTGTTCCAAGTAACCATGCTTGCTAGTAAGTACCTATACTATTTTTAATTGAAATTTTATACAATAGTTATTTTTGTAATTTTATTTTTTTATTGTAAGTATATGGTCATGGAGTTCATGTTTTTGTTTTGTTTTGTTGATGTTTTAAAATTTTTTTTATTTTTATTAATCAGTTACTTATTACACATTGCTATATTTTGACAATACCGGCTACAATAGGGTGTCTTGGTAACTTCTATAGCAGGACACATTATAACAGTGCTGAGCTTTCCCACTCCTTACCCACTGTATCCACATAGTACCCCCTCAAGGTTTGACAAGTTCCAACCTCCAGTACTCAGTAGTTTCTATACTTTTACCACATGGTCCAGATTTTCTCCCATTTTTTGGGGCATCCTCTACTGTCATAGACTATTTTTTCGGCCTGTTGACACCAGTCCAGGTCTCTTTTCCATGCCCCCACCTTTGGCGGCTCTACTGCCCCCCACGCTCTCGCTATGTTTCTTTTTGCCACACCAGATGCCAGTGGCAGCCATGTTTTTATATATTTAGGCCAAACAATCTCCCCCGTCACACTCAACGGGTGCCATCTCGCCTCGACAGGGACCTGTAAACCCACCACTGCTGCTATCACCCGGGAAACCCCTTCTCAGTATCTCCGAATCATGGGGCAGGTCCAAAGAATGTGGAAAAAGGTACCCGCCTCCCCGCATCCCCTAGCACATTGACTAGATTCACATCTGCCCAGTTTCTGCTGCAATATTCCAGCCATATAGGATCTGTGCAGAATGCCAAGTTGAACTAAACTAAATCTGGCATGTATAGCCATTTCCCTAGGGCTTTGCATGGCTTCCGCCCAATCGTCATCTTCCAGCAATCCCACATCTGTATCCCACGCTTCTCTTAAGGGGCCCAGCAGGTCCTCTAGGTTGTTCATAAGCTTGCGGTATATAAGCGATACGGCCTTACCCACCATCTGGTCCATCAGCAATCTATCCTCCATCGCAGAATATTCAGGCACCTGTACTCCCACCATCACATGACATTTCAGGGCATGTCTCAGCTGTAGGTAGCGGAGCCTCTCCCCCTCCGCTAATTTATATTCTGACTGAAGATTCTCAAATGTACACATTTCACCATTTCGCCAGACATCCCCGAGCTTTTCAGTACCAATGAGGTTCCACCTACGGAAGCCCTCCAGACGTCCCATCTCTACCAATTGGTCACAATCCCACAATGGGGACTGTCCGGTCAGCCTAGACTCCCACCCCAATAGCTGTGTGGCCATCCGCCATGCTTGGACAATTGTCATCGTATGTGCCGGCAGATGTGGTTGACGCCCCCCTCTATACAATGCCACCGGATATCCCCGAGATCCGAATGCGTGGCGGTCCACCCTGTAAGCAGGCTCATCACTCGGTGCAAAAACCCAGTCATTCACGTTCACTAATTGAGCCGCCAGAGAGTAACACCTGATATTCGGCACCGCCGCCAGTACTCCTTCATATACTCCCCTTTGCAGTTTTCATAAAGCTATTTGGGGACTCCCCCCCACCCACAGCAGGGCCCGTAGTTCTGCATCAATTGTCCGAAACACTGCAGTCGGGATCTGATATGGGGTGTTCTGAAGTATGTATAGTAACCGCGGGAGGGCCATCCTTCTAAACAAGACTGCCCGCCCCATAAGAGAGAACGGTAGCCTCTGCCAGTGCGCCACATCTCTACGCAATCTCTCTATCTGCGGCTTTAAATTCAGATCTAAAAACCTCTCTGCTGACCTAGTGACCCAGATTCCCAGGTATTTGAATTCTTCCAGTTGCTGCAAGGCCGCACACACCGACGTAAGCTTCAGTTTCTGCCCTGTTAAGGAAAAGACCAATGATTTATCCCAACTTATTTGGTACACGGAGTATTTACCAAATGTTCTGAAAATATGGAGCAGTCTATGAATTGTGTGACGCGATCTATATACATACAGCAGGATATCGTCCGCATACAGGTAGATACGTTCCTCCCAACCCCCCCGCATTTTCCCCATTATGTCCAAATTAAGCCACACTGTGGGCATGCCATGTATGTGTACTTGGTGTGTAGCACCTGTGCATCTGCAGTGTCTTTGACAAGCACTTGGGGAAATGAGTGTCTGTGAGTAGAAGAATCTATAGCTTTGCACAGATATTATACTAGTGGAGTGCACACTATGGGACTACATCACTGTATTTTTCAATTTATTTATTATGTAAAAAATATCCAAGAGCAATTTAGTTTCAAGGCACGGTGGAGAGGAAGGAGACTGAATGTGACAAGGAGGTTGTACATGAGTGCTATCTACCATACTACAGCAAGTTCAAAAGCCTTAAAATAGAGCTTTTAATTTTCAACCTTCATACTGTTGCAGGGTTTATAAAGCTGGAAGACCAGGCTCGGTCATTTTAAACCCCAAATCCCACTTTTTTAAAGTTGTTGGGTACTAATTTGATTGTACTGTTTCAAAAAGAACAACCATTTAAAATACTGCACTATCAATTACATGTGAGCACCGACAATGCTAATGGATTTTGATTAAGAGGGGTTATCATTAGAAGCAATGTCGAGAAATTCAGTTATTTCATATGTGTTTATCCTTTGTGCAGAATATATTCTCTCCCTAAATCCTTCCTCTGACAGTTTTGATGCAGTTCTTCTACAGCTTCATTCACAAGATCAGCATCTGAGTCTGGTAGCATTACCTTGGGCTCCAGTTTATATCTGTAGAAGGATCCTAAAGTGGATGCAGACACCCAGTAGCTATGAGCACACGGCCAGGAATACAAACCTGTGCCAACAGCCGTTAGCTTAAGGTCAGATCTGGCCCAGGATTTTGTATTTCAATTCTTTATTGACATTTACAATTATACAGTTGTTCACATCACATGAAATAGAAAATGGTGATAATCCTTCACAACAGCATATGTCAGTGATAAATGAAATAGAAACAATGAAATCTTAAACTAGAATAAAGTCAGAAGAAACTCTTTATAACCACACTTTCGAGATTAGGTAGTGGCTGGGTTCTGAGAAGCTCCAACTCACTTCTTCTCATATCCCCTACGCTGAAAAAGAAATCTACCCAGGTGCGCTCCTTCTCAGGAAACGCTCCCACGATATGGAACTCACTCCCTGAAATCTCCGCTGCAACCAGAGACGTTTTAAGGCATGGGCAAAGTGGGCTCTGGCCCAGGGCCCCAGCCTTTCAGGGGACCCCCTGATAGACCGAGTTCTGTTCTGCAGAGAGTCTTGCCCGGATAACCTTAAATAATTTTTAAAGAGATGGTTTTAAATACCGTTTTTCTTAAATTTATTTTTAATGATTGTGATGTGTGAGAATATATTACAACCATTTTGTAGGAAAATGTATTTATGTTTCATGCAAGATTCATCAAAAAAAGTTTCTTTTAGATCAAAACCGTACCTCACATATGAGAAATGGGAGGGTGTCACAGAGATTGTTTGCAGTAACATTAGTGAGCTGCTGCTGTGGTACAATATTAAAAACACACACCACTATTCAATAATATTAGATGCAAACACATTTAGAATTTGCACCATTGTGCCCGTGCACTGTTGGTGACCTGCCCAAAGAGGGCATAAAAAAGCTGAAACTTGATCATAAATTCAAAGCTGTTCTGCACAGGGGCCCCAAAATACGATTGGCCCAGGGCCCCCAAAATCCTTAAGATGTCCCTGGCTGCAACCCCTCCTTTTCTTGCTTCAAACGTAACCTCAAAATTCTACTTCCAAACAACTACTGCAATTCGATTACAAGTTGATTCACTTTTCCCATAGACTCAACAACCCTCTGCTGGCTCTTCCATTATGGTCACCTGTCCCATTCAGTCACTATTTTTGCACTAATATCATTATCTAATGTTGTTTTGTTATGTTCTTTTTGAATATTCTCACTATATTATTGTTATATGTGTATATTTCTTTTGACTTTGTTTGACATACGTATCCTCGCTTGTAGCTC
This sequence comes from Calotriton arnoldi, assembly GCA_963921515.1. NCBI lineage: Eukaryota > Metazoa > Chordata > Amphibia > Caudata > Salamandridae > Calotriton > Calotriton arnoldi. The sequence continues at coordinate 2,464,792 of CAWUFW010001929.1, forward strand.
TAATTACCTATGCCTACAACTTGTAAAGCGCTCTGATACTTTCGGGTCTAGCTAGCGCTATATAAAACTCAAATAAATAAATAAATAAATAAATACATAAATATCAATTCCTTGTACCAGAGGATCCCTGCGTACCCAAGCCGCCAACGGCTCCAAGGCCATCGCGAATAGCATCGGGGATAGTGGGCATCCCTGATGCATGCCCCGGTGGAACGCAAATGGCCTAGATGTCTCCCCATTTACTCGAACTCTACCCATGGGGTCTGAGTATAGTAGTCGGACCCAGGCACAAAACCCTGGTCCGAAGCCCATCTTAGACAAAACCATAAACAAATACTTCCACTAAATACTATCAAATGCCATACAGGCATTCAATGATACCACCGCTGCATCTTCAGTCGGGCGCGCCAGTACCTCATGCATTACTCCATATAAACGTCAGAGGTTCAGCCTTGTACTCCTTAGAGCAAAAGACACACAATTGATGGACGGAATGCAGAACAAATCAAGACATTCACCCCCAGTCAAGAGATCTGGGTTAAATCCATCATTCTTTTGCTCACCATGCCACCCCAGTTTAGACCTGGCCATATGCAAATCAGTCTTGACCCTGTGCCTCATGGGAACAGTCCAGCCCGAACTGCCAAGCCAGGTCCTCCCTGGACCAGAAACAAGCATCCTAGGACCGGTTTCGGGGTTTCACCCCTCTTCAGCCGGGATAGCTTAATTCCAGTGGCACAGTGAGCCCAGGACCCACATCTGGGCATACCTGGCGCACGTAGGGCGAGAAAGCAAAAGACACACAATTGATGGACGGAATGCAGAACAAATCAAGACATTCACCCCCAGACAAGAGATCTGGGTTAAATCCATCATTCTTTTGCTCACCATGCCACCCCAGTTTAGACCTGGCCATATGCAAATCAGTCTTGCCCCTGTGCCTCATGGGAACAGTCCAGCCCGAACTGCCAAGCCAGGTCCTCCATGGACCGGAAACAAGCATCCTAGGACCGGTTTCGGGGTTTCACCCCTCCTCAGCCGGGATAGCTTGATTCCAGTGGCACAGTGAGCCCAAGACCCACGTCTCGGCATACCTGGCGCACGTTGGGCGAGAAGGCAAAAGACACACAATTGATGGACGGAATGCAGAACAAATCAAGACATTCACCCCCAGTCAAGAGATCTGGGTTAAATCCATCATTCTTTTGCTCACCATGCCACCCCAGTTTAGAGCTGGCCAAATGCAAATCAGTTTTGACCCTGTGCCTCATGGGAACAGTCCAGCCCGAACTGCCAAGCCAGGTCCTCCCTGGACCGGAAACAAGCATCCTAGGACCGGTTTCGGGGTTTCACCCCTCTTCAGCCAGGATAGCTTGATTCCAGTGGCACAGTGAGCCCAGTACCCACGTCTGGGCATACCTGGCGCACGTAGGGCGAGAAAGCAAAAGACACACAATTGATGGACGGAATGCAGAACAAATCAAGACATTCACCCCCAGTCAAGAGATCTGGGTTAAATCCATCATTCTTTTGCTCACCATGCCACCCCAGTTTAGACCTGGCCATATGCAAATCAGTCTTGACCCTGTGCCTCATGGGAACAGTCCAGCCCGAACTGCCAAGCCAGGTCCTCCCTGGACCGGAAACAAGCATCCTAGGACCGGTTTCGGGGTTTCACCCTCTTCAGCTGGGATAGCTTGATTCCAGTGGCACAGTGAGCCCAGGACCCACGTCTGGGCATACCTGGCGCACGTAGGGCGAGAAAGCAAAAGACACACAATTGATGGACAGAATGCAGAACAAATCAAGACATTCACCCCCAGTCAAGAGATCTGGGTTAAATCCATCATTCTTTTGCTCACCATGCCACCCCAGTTTAGACCTGGCCATATGCAAATCAGTCTTGACCCTGTGCCTCATGGGAACAGTCCAGCCCGAACTGCCAAGCCAGGTCCTCCCTGGACCGGAAACAAGCATCCTAGGACCGGTTTCGGGGTTTCACCCCTCTTCAGCCAGGATAGCTTGATTCCAGTGGCACAGTGAGCCCAGGACCCACGTCTGGGCATACCTGGCGCACTTAGGGCGAGAAAGCAAAAGACACACAATTGATGGACGGAATGCAGAACAAATCAAGACATTCACCCCCAGTCAAGAGATCTGGGTTAAATCCATCATTCTTTTGCTCACCATGCCACCCCAGTTTAGACCTGGCCATATGCAAATCAGTCTTGACCCTGTGCCTCATGGGAACAGTCCAGCCCGAACTGCCAAGCCAGGTCCTCCCTGGACCGGAAACAAGCATCCTAGGACCGGTTTCGGGGTTTCACCCTCTTCAGCTGGGATAGCTTGATTCCAGTGGCACAGTGAGCCCAGGACCCACGTCTGGGCATACCTGGCGCACGTAGGGCGAGAAAGCAAAAGACACACAATTGATGGACAGAATGCAGAACAAATCAAGACATTCACCCCCAGTCAAGAGATCTGGGTTAAATCCATCATTCTTTTGCTCACCATGCCACCCCAGTTTAGACCTGGCCATATGCAAATCAGTCTTGACCCTGTGCCTCATGGGATCAGTCCAGCCCGAACTGCCAAGCCAGGTCCTCCCTGGACCGGAAACAAGCATCCTAGGACCGGTTTCGGGGTTTCACCCCTCTTCAGCCAGGATAGCTTGATTCCAGTGGCACAGTGAGCCCAGGACCCACGTCTGGGCATACCTGGCGCACTTAGGGCGAGAAAGCAAAAGACACACAATTGATGGACGGAATGCAGAGCAAATCAAGACATTCACCCCCAGTCAAGAGATCTGGGTTAAATCCATCATTCTTTTGCTCACCATGCCACCCCAGTTTAGACCTGGCCATATGCAAATCAGTCTTGACCCTGTGCCTCATGGGAACAGTCCAGCCCGAACTGCCAAGCCAGGTCCTCCCTGGACCGGAAACAAGCATCCTAGGACCGGTTTCGGGGTTTCACCCCTCTTCAGCTAGGATAGCTTGATTCCAGTGGCACAGTGAGCCCAGGACCCACGTCTGGGCATACCTGGCGCACGTAGGGCAAGAAAGCAAAAGACACACAATTGATGGACGGAATGCAGAACAAATCAAGACATTCACCCCCAGTCAAGAGATCTGGGTTAAATCCATCATTCTTTTGCTCACCATGCCACCCCAGTTTAGACCTGGCCATATGCTAATCAGTCTTGACCCTGTGCCTCATGGGAACAGTCCAGCCCGAACTGCCAAGCCAGGTCCTCCCTGGACCGGAAACAAGCATCCTAGGACCGGTTTCGGGGTTTCACCCCTCTTCAGCCAGGATAGCTTGATTCCAGTGGCACAGTGAGCCCAGGACCCACGTCTGGGCATACCTGGCGCACTTAGGGCGAGAAAGCAAAAGACACACAATTGATGGACGGAATGCAGAACAAATCAAGACATTCACCCCCAGTCAAGAGATCTGGGTTAAATCCATCATTCTTTTGCTCACCATGCCACCCCAGTTTAGACCTGGCCATATGTAAATCAGTCTTGACCCTGTGCCTCATGGGAACAGTCCAGCCCGAACTGCCAAGCCAGGTCCTCCCTGGACCGGAAACAAGCATCCTAGGACCGGTTTCGGAGTTTCACCCCTCTTCAGCTGGGATAGCTTGATTCCAGTGGCACAGTGAGCCCAGGACCCACGTCTGGGCATACCTGGCGCACGTAGGGCGAGAAAGCAAAAGACACACAATTGATGGACAGAATGCAGAACAAATCAAGACATTCACACCCAGTCAAGAGATCTGGGTTAAATCCATCATTCTTTTGCTCACCATGCCACCCCAGTTTAGACCTGGCCATATGCAAATCAGTCTTGACCCTGTGCCTCATGGGAACAGTCCAGCCCGAACTGCCAAGCCAGGTCCTCCCTTGATCGGAAACAAGCATCCTAGGACCGGTTCGGGGTTTCACCCCTCTTCAGCCAGGATAGCTTGATTCCAGTGGCACAGTGAGCCCAGGACCCACGTCTGGGCATACCTGGCGCACTTAGGGCGAGAAAGCAAAAGACACACAATTGATGGACGGAATGCAGAACAAATCAAGACATTCACCCCCAGTCAAGAGATCTGGGTTAAATCCATCATTCATTTGCTCACCATGCCACCCCAGTTTAGACCTGGCCATATGCAAATCAGTCTTGACCCTGTGCCTCATGGGAACAGTCCAGCCCGAACTGCCAAGCCAGGTCCTCCCTGGACCGGAAACAAGCATCCTAGGACCGGTTTCGGGGTTTCACCCCTCTTCAGCCGGGATAGCTTGATTCCAGTGGCACAGTGAGCCCAGGACCCACGTCTGGGCATACCTGGCGCACGTAGGGCAAGAAAGCAAAAGACACACAATTGATGGACGGAATGCAGAACAAATCAAGACATTCACCCCCAGTCAAGAGATCTGGGTTAAATCCATCATTCTTTTGCTCACCATGCCACCCCAGTTTAGACCTGGCCATATGCAAATCAGTCTTGACCCTGTGCCTCATGGGAACAGTCCAGCCTGAACTGCCAAGGCAGGTCCTCCCTGGACCGGAAACAAGCATCCTAGGACCGGTTTCGGGGTTTCACCCCTCTTCAGCCGGGATAGCTTGATTCCAGTGGCACAGTGAGCCCAGGACCCACGTCTGGGCATACCTGGCGCAGGTAGGGCGAGAAAGCAAAAGACACACAATTGATGGACGGAATGCAGAACAAATCAAGACATTCACCCCCAGTCAAGAGATCTGGGTTAAATCCATCATTCTTTTGCTCACCATGCCACCCCAGTTTAGACCTGGCCATATGCAAATCAGTCTTGACCCTGTGTCTCATGGGAACAGTCCAGCCCGAACTGCCAAGCCAGGTCCTCCCTGGACCGGGAACAAGCATCCTAGGACCGGTTTCGGCGTTTCACCCCTCTTCAGCCGGGATAGCTTGATTCCAGTGGCACAGTGAGCCCAGGACCCACGTCTGGGCATACCTGGCGCACGTAGGGTGAGAAAGCAAAAGACACACAATTGATGGACGGAATGCAGAACAAATCAAGACATTCACCCCCAGTCAAGAGATCTGGGTTAAATCCATCATTCTTTTGCTCACCATGCAACCCAAGTTTAGACCTGGCCATATGCAAATCAGTCTTGACCCTGTGCCTCATGGGAACAGTCCAGCCCGAACTGCCAAGCCAGGTCCTCCCTGGACCGGAAACAAGCATCCTAGGACCGGTTTCGGGGTTTCACCCCTCTTCAACCGGGATAGCTTGATTTCAGTGGCACAGTGAGCCCAGGACCCACGTCTGGGCATACCTGGCGCACGTAGGGCGAGAAAGCAAAAGACACACAATTGATGGACGGACTGCAGAACAAATCAAGACATTCACCCCCAGTCAAGAGATCTGGGTTAAATCCATCATTCTTTTGCTCACCATGCCACCCCAGTTTAGACCTGGCCATATGCAAATCAGTCTTGACCCTGTGCCTCATGGGAACAGTCCAGCCCGAACTGCCAAGCCAGGTCCTCCCTGGACCGGAAACAAGCATCCTAGGACCGGTTTCGGGTTTCACCCCTCTTCAGCTGGGATAGCTTGATTCCAGTGGCACAGTGAGCCCAGGACCCACGTCTGGGCATACCTGGCGCACGTAGGGCGAGAAAGCAAAGACACACAATTGATGGACAGAATGCAGAACAAATCAAGACATTCACCCCCAGTCAAGAGATCTGGGTTAAATCCATCATTCTTTTGCTCACCATGCCACCCCAGTTTAGACCTGGCCATATGCAAATCAGTCTTGACCCTGTGCCTCATGGGAACAGTCCAGCCCGAACTGCCAAGCCAGGTCCTCCCTGGACCAGAAACAAGCATCCTAGGACCGGTTTCGGGGTTTCACCCCTCTTCAGCCGGGATAGCTTGATTCCAGTGGCACAGTGAGCCCAGGTCCCACGTCTGGGCATACCTGGCGCACGTAGGGCAAGAAAGCAAAAGACACACAATTGATGGACGGAATGCAGAACAAATCAAGACATTCACCCCCAGTCAAGAGATCTGGGTTAAATCCATCATTCTTTTGCTCACCATGCCACCCCAGTTTAGACCTGGCCATATGCAAATCAGTCTTGACCCTGTGCCTCATGGGAACAGTCCAGCCTGAACTGCCAAAGCAGGTCCTCCCTGGAACGAAAACAAGCATCCTAGGACCGGTTTCGGGGTTTCACCCCTCTTCAGCCGGGATAGCTTGATTCCAGTGGCACAGTGAGCCCAGGACCCACGTCTGGGCATACCTGGCGCACGTAGGGCGAGAAAGCAAAGACACACAATTGGTGGACGGAATGCAGAACAAATCAAGACATTCACCCCCAGTCAAGAGATCTGGGTTAAATCCATCATTCTTTTGCTCACCATGCCACCCCAGTTTAGACCTGGCCATATGCAAATCAGTCTTGACCCTGTGTCTCATGGGAACAGTCCAGCCCGAACTGCCAAGCCAGGTCCTCCCTGGACCGGGAACAAGCATCCTAGGACCGGTTTCGGGTTTCACCCTCTTCAGCCAGGATAGCTTGATTCCAGTGGCACAGTGAGCCCAGGACCCACGTCTGGGCATACCTGGCGCAGGTAGGGCGAGAAAGCAAAAGACACACAATTGATGGACGGAATGCAGAACAAATCAAGACATTCACCCCCAGTCAAGAGATCTGAGTTAAATCCATCATTCTTTTGCTCACCATGCCACCCCAGTTTAGACCTGGCCATATGCAAATCAGTCTTGACCCTGTGTCTCATGGGAACAGTCCAGCCCGAACTGCCAAGCCAGGTCCTCCCTGGACCGGGAACAAGCATCCTAGGACCGGTTTCGGCGTTTCACCCTCTTCAGCCGGGATAGCTTGATTCCAGTGGCACAGTGAGCCCAGGACCCACGTCTGGGCATACCTGGCGCACGTAGGGTGAGAAAGCAAAAGACACACAATTGATGGACGGAATGCAGAACAAATCAAGACATTCACCCCCAGTCAAGAGATCTGGGTTAAATCCATCATTCTTTTGCTCACCATGCAACCCAAGTTTAGACCTGGCCATATGCAAATCAGTCTTGACCCTGTGCCTCATGGGAACAGTCCAGCCCGAACTGCCAAGCCAGGTCCTCCCTGGACCGGAAACAAGCATCCTAGGACCGGTTTCGGGGTTTCACCCCTCTTCAACCGGGATAGCTTGATTCCAGTGGCACAGTGAGCCCAGGACCCACGTCTGGGCATACCTGGCGCACGTAGGGCGAGAAAGCAAAAGACACACAATTGATGGACGGACTGCAGAACAAATCAAGACATTCACCCCCAGTCAAGAGATCTGGGTTAAATCCATCATTCTTTTGCTCACCATGCCACCCCAGTTTAGACCTGGCCATATGCAAATCAGTCTTGACCCTGTGCCTCATGGGAACAGTCCAGCCCGAACTGCCAAGCCAGGTCCTCCCTGGACCGGAAACAAGCATCCTAGGACCGGTTTCGGGGTTTCACCCCTCTTCAGCTGGGATAGCTTGATTCCAGTGGCACAGTGAGCCCAGGACCCACGTCTGGGCATACCTGGCGCACGTAGGGCGAGAAAGCAAAAGACACACAATTGATGGACAGAATGCAGAACAAATCAAGACATTCACCCCCAGTCAAGAGATCTGGGTTAAATCCATCATTCTTTTGCTCACCATGCCACCCCAGTTTAGACCTGGCCATATGCAAATCAGTCTTGACCCTGTGCCTCATGGGAACAGTCCAGCCCGAACTGCCAAGCCAGGTCCTCCCTGGACCAGAAACAAGCATCCTAGGACCGGTTTCGGGGTTTCACCCCTCTTCAGCCGGGATAGCTTGATTCCAGTGGCACAGTGAGCCCAGGTCCCACGTCTGGGCATACCTGGCGCACGTAGGGCAAGAAAGCAAAAGACACACAATTGATGGACGGAATGCAGAACAAATCAAGACATTCACCCCCAGTCAAGAGATCTGGGTTAAATCCATCATTCTTTTGCTCACCATGCCACCCCAGTTTAGACCTGGCCATATGCAAATCAGTCTTGACCCTGTGCCTCATGGGAACAGTCCAGCCTGAACTGCCAAAGCAGGTCCTCCCTGGAACGAAAACAAGCATCCTAGGACCGGTTTCGGGGTTTCACCCCTCTTCAGCCGGGATAGCTTGATTCCAGTGGCACAGTGAGCCCAGGACCCACGTCTGGGCATACCTGGCGCACGTAGGGCGAGAAAGCAAAGACACACAATTGGTGGACGGAATGCAGAACAAATCAAGACATTCACCCCCAATCAAGAGATCTGGGTTAAATCCATCATTCTTTTGCTCACCATGCCACCCCAGTTTGGACCTGGCCATATGCAAATCAGTCTTGACCCTGTGTCTCATGGGAACAGTCCAGCCCGAACTGCCAAGCCAGGTCCTCCCTGGACCGGGAACAAGCATCCTAGGACCGGTTTCGGGGTTTCACCCCTCTTCAGCCAGGATAGCTTGATTCCAGTGGCACAGTGAGCCCAGGACCCACGTCTGGGCATACCTGGCGCACTTAGGGCGAGAAAGCAAAAGACACACAATTGATGGACGGAATGCAGAACAAATCAAGACATTCACCCCCAGTCAAGAGATCTGGGTTAAATCCATCATTCTTTTGCTCACCATGCCACCCCAGTTTAGACCTGGCCATTTGCAAATCAGTCTTGACCCTGTGCCTCATGGGAACAGTCCAGCCCGAACTGCCAAGCCAGGTCCTCCCTGGACCGGAAACAAGCATCCTAGGACCGGTTTCGGGGTTTCACCCCTCTTCAGCCGGGATAGCTTGATTCCAGTGGCACAGTGAGCCCAGGACCCACGTCTGGGCATACCTGGCGCACGTAGGGCAAGAAAGCAAAAGACACACAATTGATGGACGGAATGCAGAACAAATCAAGACATTCACCCCCAGTCAAGAGATCTGGGTTAAATCCATCATTCTTTTGCTCACCATGCCACCCCAGTTTAGACCTGGCCATATGCAAATCAGTCTTGACCCTGTGTCTCATGGGAACAGTCCAGCCCGAACTGCCAAGCCAGGTCCTCCCTGGACCGGGAACAAGCATCCTAGGACCGGTTTCGGGGTTTCACCCCTCTTCAGCCAGGATAGCTTGATTCCAGTGGCACAGTGAGCCCAGGACCCACGTCTGGGCATACCTGGCGCACTTAGGGCGAGAAAGCAAAAGACACACAATTGATGGATGGAATGCAGAACAAATCAAGACATTCACCCCCAGTCAAGAGATCTGGGTTAAATCCATCATTCTTTTGCTCACCATGCCACCCCAGTTTAGACCTGGCCATTTGCAAATCAGTCTTGACCCTGTGCCTCATGGTAACAGTCCAGCCCGAACTGCCAAGCCAGGTCCTCTCTGGACCGGAAACAAGCATCCTAGGACCGGTTTCGGGGTTTCACCCCTCTTCAGCCGGGATAGCTTGATTCCAGTGGCACAGTGAGCCCAGGACCCACGTCTGGGCATACCTGGCGCACGTAGGGCAAGAAAGCAAAAGACACACAATTGATGGACGGAATGCAGAACAAATCAAGACATTCACCCCCAGTCAAGAGATCTGGGTTAAATCCATCATTCTTTTGCTCACCATGCCACCCCAGTTTAGACCTGGCCATATGCAAATCAGTCTTGACCCTGTGCCTCATGGGAACAGTCCAGCCCGAACTGCCAAGCCAGGTCCTCCCTGGACCGGAAACAAGCATCCTAGGACCGGTTTCGGGGTTTCACCCCTCTTCAGCTGGGATAGCTTGATTCCAGTGGCACAGTGAGCCACGTCCCACGTCCCACGACCCACGTCTGGGCATACCTGGCGCACGTAGGGCGAGAAAGCAAAAGACACACAATTGATGGACAGAATGCAGAACAAATCAAGACATTCACCCCCAGTCAAGAGATCTGGGTTAAATCCATCATTCTTTTGCTCACCATGCCACCCCAGTTTAGACCTGGCCATATGCAAATCAGTCTTGACCCTGTGCCTCATGGGAACAGTCCAGCCCGAACTGCCAAGCCAGGTCCTCCCTGGACCGGAAACAAGCATCCTAGGACCGGTTTCGGTATTTCACCCCTCTTCAGCCGGGATAGCTTGATTCCAGTGGCACAGTGAGCCCAGGACCCACGTCTGGGCATACCTGGCGCACGTAGGGCAAGAAAGCAAAAGACACACAATTGATGGACGGAATGCAGAACAAATCAAGACATTCACCCCCAGTCAAGAGATCTGGGTTAAATCCATCATTCTTTTGCTCACCATGCCACCCCAGTTTAGACCTGGACATATGCAAATCAGTCTTGACCCTGTGCCTCATGGGAACAGTCCAGCCTGAACTGCCAAGGCAGGTCCTCCCTGGACCGGAAACAAGCATCCTAGGACCGGTTTCGGGGTTTCACCCCTCTTCAGCCGGGATAGCTTGATTCCAGTGGCACAGTGAGCCCAGGACCCACGTCTGGGCATACCTGGCGCACGTAGGGCGAGAAAGCAAAAGACACACAATTGATGGACGGAATGCAGAACAAATCAAGACATTCACCCCCAGTCAAGAGATCTGGGTTAAATCCATCATTCTTTTGCTCACCATGCCACCCCAGTTTAGACCTGGCCATATGCAAATCAGTCTTGACCCTGTGTCTCATGGGAACAGTCCAGCCCGAACTGCCAAGCCAGGTCCTCCCTGGACCGGGAACAAGCATCCTAGGACCGGTTTCTGGGGTTTCACCCTCTTCAGCCAGGATAGCTTGATTCCAGTGGCACAGTGAGCCCAGGACCCACGTCTGGGCATACCTGGCGCACTTAGGGCGAGAAAGCAAAAGACACACAATTGATGGACGGAATGCAGAACAAATCAAGACATTCACCCCAGTCAAGAGATCTGGGTTAAATCCATCATTCTTTTGCTCACCATGCCACCCCAGTTTAGACCTGGCCATATGCAAATCAGTCTTGACCCTGTGCCTCATGGGAACAGTCCAGCCCGAACTGCCAAGCCAGGTCCTCCCTGGACCGGAAACAAGCATCCTAGGACCGGTTTCGGGGTTTCAACCCTCTTCAGCCAGGATAGCTTGATTCCAGTGGCACAGTGAGCCCAGGACCCACGTCTGGGCATACCTGGCGCACTTAGGGCGAGAAAGCAAAAGACACACAATTGATGGACGGAATGCAGAACAAATCAAGACATTCACCCCCAGTCAAGCGATCTGGGTTAATTCCATCATTCTTTTGCTCACCATGCCACCCCAGTTTAGACCTGGCCATATGCAAATCAGTCTTGACCCTGTGCCTCATGGGAACAGTCCAGCCCGAACTGCCAAGCCAGGTCCTCCCTGGACCGGAAACAAGCATCCTAGGACCGGTTTCGGGGTTTCACCCCTCTTCAGCCGGGATAGCTTGATTCCAGTGGCACAGTGAGCCCAGGATCCACGTCTGGGCATTCCTGGCGCACGTAGGGCAAGAAAGCAAAAGACACACAATTGATGGACGGAATGCAGAACAAATCAAGACATTCACCCCAGTCAAGAGATCTGGGTTAAATCCATCATTCTTTTGCTCACCATGCCACCCCAGTTTAGACCTGGCCATATGCAAATCAGTCTTGACCCTGTGCCTCATGGGAACAGTCCAGCCTGAACTGCCAAGGCAGGTCCTCCCTGGACCGGAAACAAGCATCCTAGGACCGGTTTCGGGGTTTCACCCTCTTCAGCCGGGATAGCTTGATTCCAGTGGCACAGTGAGCCCAGGACCCACATCTGGGCATACCTGGTGCACTTAGGGCGAGAAAGCAAAAGACACACAATTGATGGACGGAATGCAGAACAAATCAAGACATTCACCCCCAGTCAAGAGATCTGGGTTAAATCCATCATTCTTTTGCTCACCATGCCACCCCAGTTTAGACCTGGCCATATGCAAATCAGTCTTGACCCTGTGCCTCATGGGAACAGTCCAGCCCGAACTGCCAAGCCAGGTCCTCCCGGGACCGGAAACAAGCATCCTAGGACCGGTTTCGGGGTTTCACCCCTCTTCAGCCGGGCTAGCTTGATTCCAGTGGCACAGTGAGCCCAGGACCCACGTCTGGGCATACCTGGCGCACGTAGGGCAAGGAAGCAAAAGACACACAATTGATGGACGGAATGCAGAACAAATCAAGACATTCACCCCAGTCAAGAGATCTGGGTTAAATCCATCATTCTTTTGCTCACCATGCCACCCCAGTTTAGACCTGGCCATATGCAAATCAATCTTGACCCTGTGCCTCATGGGAACAGTCCAGCCTGAACTGCCAAGGCAGGTCCTCCCTGGACCGGAACCAAGCATCCTAGGACCGGTTTCGGGGTTTCACCCCTCTTCAGCCGGGATTGCTTGATTCCAGTGGCACAGTGAGCCCAGGACCCACGTCTGGGCATACCTGGCGCACGTAGGGCGAGAAAGCAAAAGACACACAATTGATGGACGGAATGCAGAACAAATCAAGACATTCACCCCCAGTCAAGAGATCTGGGTTAAATCCATCATTCTTTTGCTCACCATGCCACCCCAGTTTAGACCTGGCCATATGCAAATCAGTCTTGACCCTGTGTCTCATGGGAACAGTCCAGCCCGAACTGCCAAGCCAGGACCTCCCTGAACCGGGAACAAGCATCCTAGGACCGGTTTCGGGGTTTCACCCCTCTTCAGCCGGGATAGCTTGATTCCAGTGGCACAGTGAGCCCAGGACCCACGTCTGGGGATACCTGGCGCTCGTAGGGCGAGAAAGCAAAAGACACACAATTGATGGACGGAATGCAGAACAAATCAAGACATTCACCCCCAGTCAAGAGATCTGGGTTAAATCCATCATTCTTTTGCTCACCATGCAACCCAAGTTTAGACCTGGCCATATGCAAATCAGTCTTGACCCTGTGCCTCATGGGAACAGTCCAGCCCGAACTGCCAAGCCAGGTCCTCCCTGGACCGGAAAAAAGCATGCTAGGACCGGTTTCGGGGTTTCACCCCTCTTCAACCGGGATAGCTTGATTCCAGTGGCACAGTGAGCCCAGGACCCACGTCTGGGCATACCTGGCGCACGTAGGGCGAGAAAGCAAAAGACACACAATTGATGGACGGAATGCAGAACAAATCAAGACATTCACCCCCAGTCAAGAGATCTGGGTTAAATCCATCATTCTTTTGCTCACCATGCCACCCCAGTTTAGACCTGGCCATATGCAAATCAGTCTTGACCCTGTGCCTCATGGGAACAGTCCAGCCCGAACTGCCAAACCAGGTCCTCCCTGGACGGGAAACAAGCATCCTAGGACCGGTTTCGGGGTTTCACCCCTCTTCAGCCGGGATAGCTTGATTCCAGTGGCACAGTGAGCCCAGGACCCACGTCTGGGCATACCTGGCGCATGTAGGGCGAGAAAGCAAAAGACACACAATTGATGGACGGAATGCAGAACAAATCAAGACATTCACCCCCAATCAAGAGATCTGGGTTAAATCCATCATTCTTTTGCTCACCATGCCACCCCAGTTTAGAGCTGGCCATATGCAAATCAGTCTTGACCCTGTGCCTCATGGGAACAGTCCAGCCCGAACTGCCAAGCCAGGTCCTCCCTGGACCGGAAACAAGCATCCTAGGACCGGTTTCGGGGTTTCACCCCTCTTCAGCCGGGATAGCTTGATTCCAGTGGCACAGTGAGCCCAGGACCCACGTCTGGGCATACCTGGCGCATGTAGGGCGAGAAAGCAAAAGACACACAATTGATGGACGGAATGCAGAACAAATCAAGACATCCACCCCCAGTCAAGAGATCTGGGTTAAATCCATCATTCTTTTGCTCACCATGCCACCCCAGTTTAGACCTGGCCATATGCAAATCAGTCTTGACCCTGTGCCTCATGGGAACAGTCCAGCCCGAACTGCCAAGCCAGGTCCTCCCTGGACCGGAAACAAGCATCCTAGGACCGGTTTCAGGGTTTCACCCCTCTTCAGCCGGGATAGCTTGCTTCCAGTGGCACAGTGAGCCCAGGACCCACGTCTGGGCATACCTGGCGCACGTAGGGCGGGAAAGCAAAAGACACACAATTGATGGACGGAATGCAGAACAAATCAAGACATTCACCCCCAATCAAGAGATCTGGGTTAAATCCATCATTCTTTTGTTCACCATGCCACCCCAGTTTAGACCTGGCCATATGCAAATCAGTCTTGACCCTGTGCCTCATGGGAACAGTCCAGCCCGAACTGCCAAGCCAGGTCCTCCCTGGACCGGATACAAGCATCCTAGGACCGGTTTCGGGGTTTCACCCTCTTCAGCCGGGATAGCTTGATTCCAGTGGCACAGTGAGCCCAGGACCCACGTCTGGGCATACCTGGCGCACGTAGGGCAAGAAAGCAAAAGACACACAATTGATGGACGGAATGCAGAACAAATTAAGACATTCACCCCCAGTCAAGAGATCTGGGTTAAATCCATCATTCTTTTACTCACCATGCCACCCCAGTTTAGACCTGGCCATATGCAAATCAGTCTTGACCCTGTGCCTCATGGGACCAGTCCAGCCCGAACTGCCAAGCCAGGTCCTCCCTGGACCGGAAACAAGCATCCTAGGACCGGTTTCGGGGTTTCACCCCTCTTCAGCCGGGATAGCTTGATTCCAGTGGCACAGTGAGCCCAGGACCCACGTCTGGGCATACCTGGCGCACGTAGGGCGAGAAAGCAAAAGACACACAATTGATCAGGGTCAAGACTGATTTGCATATGGCTGGGTTCAAACGTGGTGAGCAAAAAAACGATGGATTTAGGCCCAGATCTCTGTACTGGGGTGAATGTATGACATTGGTCTGCATTCTGTCCATCAACGGTTGTTTTTGCATTTGTCACCCCGAGTGGGACGGGTATGCCCAGACGTGGGTCCCGTGCTCTCCATGCCACTGGAATCAAGCTATCCTGGCTGAAGAGGGGTGAAATCCCGAAACCGGTCCTAGGATGCTTGTTTCCAGTCCAGGGAGGACCTGGCTTGGCAGTTCGGGCTGGACTGTTCCCATGAGGCACATGGTCAAGACTGATTTGCATATGGCTGGGTTCAAACTGGAATGGCGTGGTGAGCAAAAAAACGATGGATTTAGGCCCAGATCTCTGTACTGGGGTGAATGTATGACATTGGTCTGCATTCTGTCCATCAACTGTTGTTTTTGCATTTGTACTCCTTAGAGTCATAAACCCAGATTGGTCGGTATGGATTACTGTGGAAATTATAGGCCTGAACCTATTAGCCAGCACTTTTGCCAATACCTTAGCCTCAAAATTCAGTAGCGAGATGGGTCTATATGACCCACAGTTTTCCGGTGCTTTACCTGGTTTGGGGATAACAACTATTGAGGCTAGTCTAAGATCCTCCGGCAGACGTCCCACCTCCCGTGCTTCACAAAACATATCGAGCATAGGTTGGGCCACTGTGTCTGAGACGCATTTAAACATTTCAGTAGGCAAGCCATTCGGGCCCGCCGCCTTCCCAGACTGCAGTTCTCTTATAGCACTGGCCACCTCCTCCACTGACAGGTCTTGGTCAAGTGCCTCGCTATCCTCTGCCGATAGCATCAGCATTACAATATCTTGAAGGAATGCGGTACATTCCTCTTCTGTCGCGGCTGAGGCCGACTGGTATGTTCTTTCATAGTATTGCGCAAATACCTCCGCTATTTTGGGGCCTTCCTTGTAGCAAGTGCCATCTATCTCCCTGATTTCAGCCACCCAGTTCCGTCCTCGGTCTCTCTTTTCCAACCAGGCAATTAGCTTGTTAGCCTTATCACCTACATCATATAGCTTCCTTTGTGTTGCCACTGCATGCGATCTGGCGGCGTCTTCCTCTAAGTCCCTCAGTTCCTTTTGCTTGAGCCCCAACCTATGTCTAAGTACCGGGTCTGGCCCCCCCATCTGTACCACCCACTTCTCGAGTGCTAGTATCTCACGCTCTAGTGCGGCGCATCGTGCTCTTCGTTCTTTCTTCCTACCCCCCATTTCCGCCTGGGCATAGCCTCTCGCAACCACCTTATACGCCTCCCACAACACACACTGTGAGGCTACTGATCCCGTGTTTTCCGTAAAATACTGTTCTGTACGTTCTCTAAACTTACCTTGGAAATCGCGGTCTCTAAACAGCCATGGGTCCACTCGTGGTGGAAGAACTTGGTCCCGGATTGGGCCCCACAGGGAGACTTTCACCGGGGAGTGGTCGGATATGCCCCTAGCTTTATGCTGTGCCTCCCTAAACTGCCCCACATGCCCACACTGCGTGAAGAAATAATCCAATCTGGATCCGCTGCCATGCACAGCTGATATATGAGTGTATTGCCTAATAGACGGGTTATGCTCTCTCCACAAATCTGTAAGGCCCAATGCTTCTACAAAAACACCCGCAAAGGCTCAGAGCCCCCCGCTTGTGCAGTCGATCGGGCCCTGTCCAGCTCTTGGCACATTACATCGTTCATATCACCCCCCAGCATAAGGATCCCGGGTGGAAGGTCCAGTATTAGTTTGCTTAACAGTGGCAGCATTTCCGCATGAAGCCTAAGTGGCACATAGATGGAGCATATGTTCAACGTTCGCCCTTCCCAACTCCCTGTCAGTGCAACATATCTGCCTTGGTTATCATGCCATAGACGACCAGGTATGAAGGGAACTGATTTTTTCATCAATATTGCCACCCCTCTAGAGCCAGAGGTAAACCCCGCATGTTCCAGGAGAGTGTAACCAAATCTATTGAATTGCCCTTCAAGTGTGTCTCTTGTAACAGAACCAGGTCTGGCGAGTGTCTGCGTAGATATTTTAGCACCATAGTCCTCTTAAGTCTGTCATTCAGCCCATTAACATTCCATGTCATGGCCCTCAGGCTCGACATGCTTCCCATCCCCTCTCTCCATCCCCCTCCCCACCGCCCAAAGATCTAGTCCCCCATCATATTGTAGCCCTCTCGCCAATGTGTCTAGTAGCAATACCATCACAACTTTGTATTGAAACACCCCACAAAAAACGAGCTCAACCTACCCTCCCACCACCCTCCCCCCTTCCTGCTGCCGGACTTTGAACTACCCGCCTCCCCAACTTAGCAGAGTGCCTGTCACCCTCCCAAAATAACAACATGGGGTCCGCAGCCAATGCGTACCTTTCCCAGAACCCCCCCGAGCCCTTTACTGTACCGTATTACCAAATAGTCCCTGCAGCAGCTCTGGCTCCTGTCACTCGGCCTGTTCCAGCCAACACTCAGATCACATTTCCCAGCCCGGCTTTAATTGAGTGAAATGAGACTCTTGCCATTCCCATCCATCCAAAACAAGTTTAGCCAGTCTCCGCTGGTGTCCGGTAGTGAATTTGGTACGTGTTCCATTCATACACTATCGTCCTACTAACAGACAGTTCTCACTCTTCCCTTGCTAGTCTCACAGTAGTTTATTCAGTGTCTTTTTGAGCGTCCTTGGAGTGTTCAGTGCGGGTCCCTCTCTGACCAAGTTGCTTGTCCCTGCCTGAGTTCCCAACTTGCCGCCAGCCATTGTGCCAGTCCCATGCCTCCTCAGGCGAGGAAAGAAAGTATGCTTTTCCATCCATTTCAACTGTAAGCTTCGCCGGGAAGAGCATAGCACACTTGATGCCTTTGTCTCTAAGAGCTTTCTTGACCTCCAGGAAGCTGCAGCGCTGTTGTTGCACTTTTAGTGTGAAGAAGTGGAACAAGGTAACCATGCTGTTTTCAAACTTCGTAGGTACGGCAGTGCGTGCTGTTTGCAGAATAGCATCCCTGTCCCGAAAATTAAAGACCCTTGCTATAATGGGCCTTGCAGGAGCTCCAGGTCGTGGCCTACCACCCGGGAACCGATGGGCTCTTTCAATCAAGAAGTAACTTGACAGTCCCTTTGGCTGCAGGTGTTTAGTGATAAGTTCTTCTACAAAGAGGTCCGGCGCCGGCCCCTCCGCTCTCTCTGGAACTCCCAGGATGTGGATGTTGTTCCGTCGCGCCCTCCCTTCATAGCCATCAAGTTGAGTCTCCATCTTGTCGTGCTTGGTTTGGAGTAACTGCACTTGCTTATTAAGGCTGGTAGTATCAGTTGTCAGCACTGCAGTGGCTTACTCAACCTCCGCAACCCTAGTGTCCATATTACGGGGGTCCGTGCGCACCAGCGAAATTTCTATATTGACTGTGTCCAGTCGTGATTCCAGGGAGGTGCGGACATTGTTAATGGCTGTCATAATATCCTGCAATGTAGGTTCTGTCGTTCCTGCTGAACTAGAGGCCTGTACATGAGCATTTGTGTTAGCAGCGTCAGATTCTTCTCCCCCCTTATTCCACGCATATTTGTCCAGTTTTGTTTGTAGGGCCGCCTTGCCACCCTTGTCCCCGGCCATTGTGATCCCTGCGTCCGGTATACCTTGCGTCCAGGTCGGTGTGGCAGTCCCCAGTGCCTGTCGTATGGAGGCCTTGCTCTTCACAACTTTCTGCTTCTTTTCATTTTGTGGCGGCTATCTGCAGCCCCCTTTGCGCGGAAGGCCCTCCACAAGAACCCCCCACAGTGTTCCTACGGCCTCTGTTCCTATTCTCCTTTTTCAGCTGTGCAGGTCTGTCCGTCCCTTTCCATTTCATCCATGCTAGTCTATCTTCTATCATAGCCATGAGGAGTAGTGATTGGTGTCTGTCAAATTCCCAAATATATGTGGCTCAAGAGCAGTCTTTAGAGTTGCGTGCACCCCTCTCCTCCTGGTCTATTCACTGGTGCGATCGTTCCCTCTCCATGTTAACGGCTCATGGCTGCGCCGGCTCAGCTACCTCCAGTCCTGCCACACAAAGCCCACTATGCTGCTACAATGCAGGTACTCGCCTCTGGTGCTGGTGCTACACTGGGGTGTCCCTTCCCCCTCACTCCCCCTCACGTTCACTCCTTTATTGCCGCCAGATCCAGTTTTTAGTCTTCCACCTCACCTCCTCGCTGTCATTGGCGCCGATATCACACACCCGGCGATCTGATTCTAGGCACGGCTTTGCCTGCGTTCACTCCGATGCTCGTTGCCTCACTCTGCAGAGTCTTCTGCCCACGGGACAGTAGGGCGCACCAGTGTCTGCCGCTCCACCCGTTGTTCAACCACCACCTCTCTCCGGATCGTTCCATCTGTGCAGGAGGGGGGGTCCCAGTCTCGCCTCTGGCACGGCCGCAGAAGCGCCCCACCCGTCTCCACCTCTGTCCTGCGCCGCTATACCTCTGCCCTTCGTGATCTTCTCAGCGTGCAACTACTGGCGGTCTTCTCCCTCCCTGGCTCCAGCTCAGGGGTCACAGCGCCAGCTCCAACAGGCCTCCGATCGCACCACACTTTAAGCTTGTATTCCTCGGAGCCAGGTAGCCTACTCGCCGGGGTGATGGGGGGTAATTCTCCACGGCCACTCTCCTCTCTCAGTCCAGTCAGGCTGCCACGCCCGCCGCCATTTTAATTTCCTTCCCTGGACATGCACCTCGGGTTTCCATACCATTTTCCAGTGCGATGTCGGTTGTTGCACGCTGATCTCCGAGCCCGCGATGTCAGGGGTTCACGTAGGTAAGATCTTTTAATTTGTTGCTCGGATTTATGCCGGATTTATCATGAGAGCGGGCTCGGACTCCGGGCTGCGTTACTGCACGACTGCTTCCATTGGCAGTTGGCCACGCCCCGGAATTAAAGTACATTTTGAAGCTCTGTGTGCATATGTCTTCTTCTAATATTATGCACAAGTCCACTAAACATTCACCGAATTGCTCTCATACTGCCTTTCCTACAATAGGAGGGACAGGCTGGTTAGACACTGAATTCTACATAAAATGCTGCAAGTCAAAAAAATGTAAACCCAAGTGCAAAAAGTAACAGCTTTACTAAATGTTGCTCAAGTATTACCTTGCTTGTGGAGGGTGAGTAGCTCTAGCTTTGGGTTGATTTTGCTTGTCCCTGGTTCTGAAAGTTTAATGTATATTTCAATATTGACTGGCATCCTGGCGGGTTGAATTAAATGAAAATGGGTAACGAATTCAAAAGTTCAGAACAGTAAACCCCAAAATGTGTCTTGCATGAGACCCAAACAATACTTTAGATGGCCCTGCTTCACACTGCCTGTATTCATGCCAGTGCCAGTTCTTACCTGCCAATTGTTTTCAGTCCCTGATCATTTACTTTAACTAGCAGAAGTAGTGGGCAAACCAGAAAACCTCAGGGATGAGTTGAGCCAGAGGCAAGCCCGAGCCAATAGTTTTTCTTTAGCTCCGAGAGCCAGAGTACGTGCATAGCCAGAGGGCACTACACAATTTACACATGTAACAGCCTCATTCTACAAGTGGTATGTATACAAAGAGCTCACGAGTAAATAAAGGATACTTCAAATGTAATATATTGTCCACATAAGAAATGCTTTTCTCAGTTGACTTATTTTTTTGTATCAAATTTTGTGACACTTCTTACAGAAAAACCTGGGCTTGCTCTGCATCTTCTAAATCAAAAAGCAGACATTCAGCTCAAACTATCATTTACTTGTCCATCTTCCTATAACAGTTGCACATGGCTAACAGCCTGTATCTAATCTAAGGTCTGGTGAAACCGAGCGATTTTCATTAGATCATACAGTTTAGTATAGCTAAAGCTCAGATTGCAATGCATATTTCCTGTGCCAAGATCATAGTGATGTAGCCACCAACCCATCATGGTGCAAGGGTGTCTGCATTGTGGGAATGATTGTTTTTGTGCAGGAGGGGATACCTTCCTGCACAAAAACAATCAATGGAGGCGATTTCTCCTTCTACGTATGCTGCTGAATGCACCACACATAGAAAGAGGTGTAGGCTTTTGACGCATTCCCAGGTTTATAGAACGTTGTACATCTGGGAATGTGTCAAATGCCATGGGTGTTATGTGGGAACACTAAGGGATCAACTCTATCTGGTCCTGACGAAAAGCCATAGGGGAAGGCTTGAAACATGTAGACGGGAGTAAACACATACATTATATTGTGCACCTCCCAACACCCCCATTTTTTAACCATACCAGCCTCTGGATTCAATAAAGTTTAGCTTCCAAGTGGCCAGGTATTTTTTAACAATTTTTTTCACCATCTCACCGACCCTTTTCACTCCAACACATATATATTTTTAGCAATATAGTCCTCACTATCCCAAAAGTGCTCCCACGTCACCGTCGGTCGCAGCATGCCCCGTCCCGCAGCGGGGCGGGAAAAACCCGATGATGAAGCATGCCACCAAGGGGCTTTTTAGTGGGTGAGGGTTATTTTAGAAAAGAAAATCTTTTTCCCTTAGCAAACATCAACATTTCTGGAATTATATCAACCACTACTCCCTAGTGGATTTTCTTTGATTGATTAAACTCGTACAGGAGGCAAGGTCCACTACGTACCTCTATCTCCCCCCTTTTTGATTATTGTAGTAAGTGTTATGTGGGAACACCCACCGTAATGCCCATGGAACGCCTCCCCATCGGAGTGAGCGACTTGCGCTGCGTTGCCTCACATCATATCCACAAGGCCATTATAAGTCACACAAGGTGGCTTTATGCGGCCTTGTAGATATGGCACTGCACTGTGCACCACTGGAACATCAATAAAAGTGTTCCGTGGCACACTGGGACTTGAAAATGAGACCCACAGTGTTCACATCTCCCTACACTCAGACTCTATCCACCTGTACGTAGCACATGAATACTCAAAGTATAAAACACAACTCACGCATATCATTAGTTTTTCTCAGACTTTGATCTCACCACTTACTAGCATCCACCCTAACCCCCTTCTCTCACTTCCAACTATATTCTGACATGAGCCCTTTATTTTGCGATTGGGTACCATCTCACTTGGCTTTGTTACAGACACTGTTTCCTCTTCTGGGCTTTTGTGTAACTCCTAATGAGTTATGGCCCTTGGATTCTTAGTCCGCTTCCATTCAACTAGTTGATTAGATGACTTTTAGATGAATAACCAGGATTGGAAATAGTGTTTATGATAACATTGTCGTGTAGTTCCTATATACCCTAAACAGGATCTGCACGTTTGGATAACATAAACTGTGGGTTTGGTGGCGGACTGATTCCGTGCACCCCCACCGGATATGTTAGCCTGTTTGTATTAGCTAGCTCACAGTGCCACTAGAGTCTCCTCTTATCAGAGAGAGAATAGTTCTTGGCAACCTCAGAACATGACAACCCTGATCCCCCAGGATCGTGGAAACAATATACTACTTTTCGCTCAGTCACTCGTGCTCACTTAGTTTGTCTCAGAGGTACACAGAATAAACAGGATGGGCGTTTCAATAAGTATTTATTGAACAGTTGTTATTCTAGTGTAGAATATATGAGCTGCAACAACCATTAGACAGTACCAGAGATATATGATTAGCAATACTACAAAAGTAAAGGGATGGTATAGTTCTACCATCTTGCAGAAATCCTGAATATATACAAGTACATAAAACACATGATAAAAGGTGCAACCTAAAAGTGCGTACTAAAGGTGCGTACTCCTACGATGTCTCCCTAACTAGATGTACCTAAATGTACCTAGCATCTATGTAGGTGTTATGCCAAGAATCCCTCTAGGCTCTAGTCAACCCCATTACCTGAGAGTTAGAGAATGTGGGACCCCGTCCTGGTCTCGAGTTGGACACCCCGCGAGGGATGTTAGACCACTGCTAACTGGAGCGGCTGCATGCAGGAACCTCAGCATCTCTGGTCAGTGTGTCAGCCAGGAAGTCACGGTCTCCTCTGTCTTTCTAAGCAAGACATTATGTATATATACCCATAGGTCTCCCCAGGGGTCCTACCTTGCTGTGTTACTGTGTCGGCCTAAAGGATGACGTCGGGCCTGAACTTTATACATAGATATTATACAGGAGATGGTAATCCTACTATTAGTCCTGCTGTGCTTCCAAGAAGCCTCATGCATAATGTATGAGAATCGAATCAGGGAAAAACCTGCGTTCTGAATGCAGTGTCATATCTGGGTAAAAGGTCAGTGCCTAAGAACTGTTATGTATGTAATGTAGGGAAGAATATAGGTGAAAGGTTGCAGTGCTACCTGCGCATAGATAGGGTACCTATATGGAATATAACACCCACTCCTCTTCCGAAAGGACGACATATGTAACCTATTATTGTACTACCATTCAAACTAAACATTGGTATGCACAAAGTGTTAAAAACATTTCTTTTGCTAAAAATGTTTAAAAACTTCTAAAAACAAAATTGAAAAAAAACTTAAAAATGTCTTAATTTTTTTGCAAGCCCTAGCTCTAAAATGTCCGTCGGCATAGTCCGAATCACTATAAGCATTATAAAGCCATGTATGCCCAAAAAATGAAAGGAATGTCAATTTAGTTTCATAGTTCCAAATTTGAGCTTGTTCAAAAAAGGGCGAATTTCTTCCCAGCACACGACGAGCCAAATGAGTCAAATGTTTATGTGTCCTGGCTGGTAGACACAACATTTCCGTTGCTTGCTCCCGTAGTAGACGGCCCTTGTAACACCTCGCAAAGAATGTCAATTGAGCACAGATGATGTTCCACGCTGTCCGCAGCCGGTGCTGGGGCCGCCTGTGCGCCGTCCAAAGCCTGGGTGTCAGTGGAGGAGCCGGTGTTCATACCAACAGGTGTAGTTACTACCTGCGGTGGCTCAAGGAATGCCGCCATCAACATTGGAATACGCTGAGGACACTGCAGAACATGGGCCGTTATTGGGTCCAGTAATGCATTCACGTCCGGTTGCGCACATGATGGGAGTGTCAAACAAAGGTCTAACACGCATTCTTCTCCGCAAAACAGGCATCGGAGGACAGGTAAGATGCAGTCCATCCAGACTGGTCGAAATGACAAGAACCAAGATGCACTTAGTTCTCTTAGGCGAGGCGTGCCCAGATGTTGTACCATGCGATCACGGTACTTACGCTCCAGGAGTGCTTTTTCCATCTCCTTGGTGACTGGGACGTCCATTGCGTAGCAGAAAAATAACAATCAGGATTCCCGCTATTAAAAACAGGATCAGCGGAAGTCCTCCAAAGATGCTTCCGAATACGGAATGATTGAAGTTTGGTATAACTCCAAGTACTGTCTGAAAGGTGCTCAGTAGTCCAGAACCTATGGTCTTAAATAGGTGGACAATGCCTGTCGTATCAGACATGTTAAAGATACGATTTACCATTTCTGCGAAATGGAAAGGGCAGTTTGTATGAATGAGCGCATGTATCTCTGCCGAAGACCTTGCGATCTGGAGATCAAAAGTCTCTCGAGCGGAGGTTAAGGGCATAGACTTCTGTAGAAGCATGGCTTTCATTCTGCTTAGAGTGTCAAACCTTATTAAAGAAACATTCAGTAAAGGCCTTAAAGGCACCTCCCTGACTGTATGTGTCAGTGGAAACAATACTTGCATACAACAAGTAACCCTGGAGCTCACGGTTACCAGATATGCGATGCCCGGGAGCATTCCACAGCAGCCTTGACTGTTCAGCATCAAGTAACTCCCATTCGAAAGTAGCCTGAATGCTGGAGTAATCACTGCAGCTGGGGCACCCCTCAAATGACAGGATAGGTTCACTACAGAACCATTACAAGCCCCGTGCAACATTATATCCTGGCATATGAGCGATCCACTTAAAGCATTCTCACAGTTTGTACCGCTCAGAAACACTTCTCGATCCCCACTCCGGTATCGAAATCTGTATGGTAATGCCCATGATTCCTTAATGTATTCCTTACCCATTTCATCATATCTGCCTACTTGCTTTTGTTCAAGGCAATACTGAAACTGAAAAGTAGTGACCGGTAGAGTGATATGGCCATGGATTAGCCATTCTGTGGATGGTGATTCCGCCACTGAAAATGCTAATCTATCCAGTTTTTCGATACGCAGCATTGTATATTTTGCTCCCCTTTGTGCCATTCTATCTGTTTATCTGTTAGATTGTATTCAGAAAACAGAGACGTACTGTTGATATAACGCCAAGGCACGTAGCCTGCAAGCAAAGATTGCAGCGTCCAGCTCAATAACATAATAGAACGTAACTGTGATTGCCCGTGTTGTAATATGGCCAAATCTTGTTCTAGTATGTCTGTCGCAGAAGATACAATGTTGCCTAAGGAATATATCCTGGAGGTCAATGTAGTTAACCCATTGTCTACCACTGCTAGAGATTTTTCCAGATTTATACGGTTTATTTCCCGTAGCCTCTCTGCGGACTCTTGTTGTGATATTTTCCATATTTCATTGTAGACAGCATAATAGAAACGTTTCTGACGTGGCTTCCTGGGGCCCATTAAAAAATCCCTAAGATCCACATCCTGTGACAGTAAGGATAAGTGTTGTTTCACCTGTGTGACTGTTGAGGTTTTTAGCCAATCAAGGCACAACTTCCCAACACTGTAGGATGTCACTACCCCTGGATGTTGTCTCTGTACATAACGTGGATCTGGCCTATGGATACTAAACCCTTCGGTTTTACCCATGAATCTTTCCTGCCAACCATTGGTGTCTGTGGGCCAAATCAACCATTTCTTCCTATCGGGGTCTGATCTATTGTATTGTATGATGTCACTTAAGTAATCCCTGTTTGTTATGTTTTGTTTCCCTCGGTGTTTGATGGAGTCGGGACTCGAGGTGTGTTCAAGTCTTTATTCTTGGCTAGTCCAAGGCAAGACGTCTGTTGCACTTTCTCGGTCAAAAACATGATTTGTTGCTCTAAACAAAGCTTCTGTCCCCTGCACCTGCCATTCTCTAGTACCCCAGACTGATTTTAAGTCTATGGTGTCTTTCCATAAGTCGAAACCTTGTTCAGACAACTGGGCAATAAAGGAAGCAGAGTAAATCGGTTTGGTATTTGTCAACATATTTTTCTGTGCTGATGTTGGTGCAACCTTATAATAACATGAGGCTGGGTTAAACTTAGTAAACCCTGAAAAATATGGAGACTTCTGTGCAAATGTTTTTGAACTGCCTTTCGGCGGTGTTGGACAATGTTCCCACTGGTGGTATGTAAACACATTTCTAGGATTTGCAGATTTATGCAGAAAATGATGACCATAGTGTTGATAACAATACATACTATTGAAATCTGATGTGCTTTCTAATGTTTCATTATTAGAAAATGCAGCAGATTTTTCCAAATCAGACAACATGTTATTAACAGTTTCAAAATCCCACTCATCGGAAAATGTACTTGAGGTAATGATATCACTTAATGATATTTTAAATAAATGTGGTATTTTTAAAAGTTTGGTCGGGCCGAATATATTGAAATCAACCTTGTCCCACACTATACCGTCAGGTATAGGAACTGCTGTAATGTTCATTGATGACAAGTCTCTTTGTTCTCGATGAGATGATTGATGTGGTTTTAAAATTAAATTCACCTTTTGGGCCGCAGAGCTTTGTCGAATGTATTGTCCATTAATAAGCATGTTAAAAACTATCACTAAACCTAACCACAAAGAAAGAAAAGCACCCCGGTAATTATCCATAGTTCTACCCACGGTGATACCAGGTAAGTTCTTCTAAGAAAGTTCAGAAAGTTTTTTATTTGCTGCTTGCGTGATTTTTGGGCTGGCGTCGTTTCAGGTTCACTTGGATCCAAAGAAAACGTATCAAAATTAATGAAGTAGCCAGAAGCAGTTTGATCAATTGTTGGAATTGCATCAGTATTTGTTGAAATCGTACTTTGCTCTTGTCGAGGCACGTTGACGTAGACATCTGTATTTGGTCTAACAGCTATTTGTCTGTCATTTTGAGTTTGATTTTGAAGTTGAGCTTCAGGTTCAAGGGGAACGAGTTCCATGGCATTGTTGCATAGTCCATCATTCCGTACAGGTGATTCTTCGAACGTGATGAGTCTTTCCGTTTGAACTTCTTGGATTGTAGCGAGAGGAGGGCATCTGCTACTTTGGAGTCCACGTGGCCTACTGCTTAGTATCGGCCACATAGTGTGGTTTGATTAGGTTGATTGAGACAAATCTTTTCTCCTTTTTTCCGGAAAGAGGCGGTAGAAGTACAGTTCTTGTTCCTTCGACTGCTAAGACCTGTACAGGTTTTCTGTAGGATGGCCCAAATTCTTTCTTGTCCGCTATTTTCTCTCTGACCAGATCCCCGACTTTTGGGATCCAGACAGGTCTTGCCGTGACTGATTTGACTTCCCCAGTGGCGGTCTGCTTCAGATGGACATTACTTTGTTGTGTCCTGGATTCATTTAGATCCTGTAAAACAGCCAAACGATCATGGATGTCAAAAGGTTTTACATCCGCCACTGCGCCTTCACAATCAAGATCAGGTACCCACATTCTTGTCCCAAATAGGACCTTATAAGGAGTGACCCCCCCTAGAGAACTTCTTGGCATGTTATTAAGAGCTCGCTGGACTCCATACAAATGTTTTACCCAACTTTCACCCGTGCCTAATACTCTAGCTGTTAAAGATTGCTTTAAGTCCCGTTTTTTTCTCTCCACAACCGAATTTCCCTCGGGATGGTACGGAGATGAGTTCCGCAATGCTACACCCAATCCTCACATGGCCTCCTTGTAAGCCCGAGAGCTAAACGCAGGCCCTGGTCGGAATGTAATGTGCCAATTGCGTATGTCCCTATAAAGACTCGCAAATCTTTTATAACAGTTCGAGCGTCAGCTGAGCGCTGGGGCCACACCCATAGGAATCTCGAGCAGGAATCCACTGCTACCATGATATACTTGTAAGCCCCATCTCTTTGTAAGGGGCCACAGTGGTCCAAATAAACACACGCTAGTGGTTTGTCAGATATTAACAATGGTGTCTGCGCTGGACGTGTTATGGTGGAACCTTTCATCTGCTGACAGATGTCGCATTTCAAGACATAGGGGCCGATTCACAGAACTAATCTGAGATAAAATCCTAAACTTACTACTTTTGGTATTCACAGAAGGCATTTAGTAGTAGTAAAGTTAGGACTCCTAACTTTACTACTACTAAACTGAGACAAAATCCTAACTTTACGACTTTCGGTATTCACAAAGGCATTTAGTAGTAGTAAAGTTAGGAGTCCTAACTTTACTACTACTAAATGCCTTCTGTGAATACCAAAAGTAGTAAGTTTAGGATTTTATCTCAGTTTAGTAGTAGTAAAGTTAGGAGTCCTAACTTTACTACTACTAAATGCCTTCTGTGAATAACAAAAGTAGTAAGTTTAGGATTTTATCTCAGATTAGTTCTGTGAATCGGCCCCATAGTCTTTAGTCTGCTTTGTTAATCCAGGCCACCAATAGTGTTGTTTCAACAATGAAATAGTCGCCGTACCTTAACTCCTGCATGTGCAGAACCTATCCCTTCGTGTGCTGCTAGAATTAAACCTAACCTACGATCCATATTTGGAATTACTATATCCCCCACTCCAGGAATCTGAGCAAATGGAATGTTATTGGCATCTAACTTGTAGGAGTACTTGAGTGGAAACTTCTTTGGTAATGCTTGGCTGTTTTTGCGTGAAGCAATGACAGCTACCATAATCTCACCGTCTATTCTCGTTTTAGAACGAGTGATTGCAGCTATGGAAGCCGTGCGTACAGCCCCTTTTGCGGCTTCGTCAGCCAATGAATTCCCTTCAACGTGAACGCCATCACGCTGATGACTTGGTGTATGTATCACGTGAGCCCTCGGTAGTTCCGTTTTCAACTTCACTACCTGTTCCCATAGCATTTTATGCTTAATTGTGCCACCTTTTGCGTCTTTGAACTCATTCTGAACCCAGTGCTGCAAATATTCATTATATGACTGCACACAGTAAAATGAGTCGCACACAATTAGTGTGAGGAATTCTCGATCCGTATTCACTAGTGCCAGTATCAGCGCTCTTAACTCTGCCAACCGTGCCACCTTTTGCGTCTTTGAACTCATTCTGAACCCAGTGCTGCAAATTTTCATTATATGACTGCACACAGTAAAATGAATCGCACACAATTAGTGTGAGGAATTCTCGATCCGTATTCACTAGTGCCAGTATCAGCGCTCTTAACTCTGCCAACTGTGCCGTGCAGTCTCCTAGAGACTGTGTTTTTGTGCAACTTGGATGGAACTTTTCTTCCTGCATGCGACCTTTAACGATTGCACATGCTGCGCTATATTGTTGCTTACTCCCTATGGCCGGTTGAGCAGATCCGTCAGTGTAAATGATATATTCATACTGATCTAGAGGCATTATTTCATTCGGTAGAGGATATTCTTGTTCGCATTGCAGGAATGCTTGTGTCTTTAAATTTGGGTCGTACCTGTATTCTACATCTGTTGCAGTGAGAGAATTAGCCCATTGTATCCATCTCGGATGTAATGCTTTAGCGTTAGGAATGCTTGCCTTTGTCGCAGCCTCTAAGGCTGGAACTGGAGTAACTACTATTATTCCTTTTCCCTGAGCCAGTGCTCTTTCTCTCACTACAGCAGTCTGTACCGCTGTCAGAATCTTTTCTGTGTATGCGAAACGCATCTCAGCATTTGTATACAAATGTGATTTGTATGCAATTGGTACTGTCTCACCTTCATTATATGTTAGATAGGTGTATCCAGATTGACCCGCTATTATACGGATCACCAGGTTGCGTACGTTTATGCGTGTCTGTAAGTGTTTTGAAGCTATCATGTCAGCTTGTAAGGAACGAAGTGTATCTGTATGTTCCTGTGTCCATTGTTTTACTGAAAAATCAGGTTTTATTAAGTCGTAGAAAGGTTTTACTCTTTCTGCGTAATCTAAAATGTATGTTCTACCAAAATTTAGGAATCCCAGAATTGACTGTAAATTTTTTAATGATTTTGGAGGTTGGAGCAGCGTGCATTTTTCTAAACAATTGGCTGCCAGGCTTTTTCCTTCACTTGAAAGCTCATATCCTAAAAACAGGACACTGAGGTGGGAAATGTTTGATTTTTTAAAGTAAAATTTGTAGCCCTCAGATGCAAATCCCAAAATTATGGTATTCACTCTGTTCAAGTGTACCTCTAGGTTATCGTCCGTCAGATAAATATCATCCACATAGGACAATGCCTCTTCATCCAAATTTTGAAGTAACTCTGTTACCCTTGCAGGAAACAACCCCGGGCTGTTCTTATACCTTTGGGGGAGTCGACAAAATTTCCGTTGGGACCCTAACGCTGAGAATGCTGTTAGATGCCTGCTTTCAGGCGCTATATTTTGGCAGAAAAATCCATTTGAGATATCAAGTGTTGTTTTGTATTTTTTCCGCACAATGTTATTCATTAATGCAGCACTGTGTGCATTTTGGACAGCAAATGTCTTAGTGCAAGTGTTTGAATGTCTGTAATCTAAAACTAGACGATATGAGTTGTCAGGTTTCATGACAGGGAACAAAGGATTGTTCATTGGTGAGGTGCAAGTTTCAATCACCCCTTGCTATTCAAGTTGATCTAAGATCTCCATGACCTGTTTTTTAACTTCTTGCTTTATTGGATACTCCCTCTGTGCAGTTGGAGTATTTTTTAAAGGAATTATGTGGTGAGTTGAATCTTCATCCCATCCAACATGGTTTTTATATAATGCCAGGGCCTGGACTACTGCCCACTCCTGCGCATATGTGTGTTGCAATATATGCCTGGGAATATGGTCTGAGAAAGCCGGAAGAATTACTGTTTCTCCTTTAGGGCAATCCATGATGAATGGTGGCGGCCAATCTTGTTCAGCTAATAAAATATCATAGCCAAAAGTCAGGTTCTTCCAAAAGAGACCTCTCACTGTTCTACACTTGTCCCCCTCCATCTGGAGCGTTATTTCATATACTTTATGTGGGACACTTACCCTAGTATCGGGTGTTTCTACCGTGATATAATCATTCAAGTCCGCTGTCACCAGAAATTCCATCAGGTTCTGGCGAGCTATTGTTATTTCTGCCGCACTGTCTAGCATCGTCAGAGCCATTCCCCGTTCAGTAGTCGAGTCCTCAGAATTCTGGGCATGTTTGATCTTTAGACCTGCAACTTTCTTCTTTTTGAACTGTGGCTTTTGCTTTGGCTTTTCTTCTTTTTTAGAAGTGTAATCTTGAGTGTGCTGCTTGTCTCTGGACTTTGTACGCTGTTCTGGTCTTTCTGACCATCCTTCCCTCTCTGAGTTTTTCGATGAACCCTGAAAGGAACGAGAGGAACGTGTATCAGTATCCTGATACCTGTCAGGTTTCCTAATATTATCCCTATTCCTAAGGTTATACCTCTTTTCGGAGGGCTCCCGTGGAGGAGATCTACCTCGGGATTGAGATCTGTTTCCTTTAAAGTTTTGTTGTTTTTTATTCTCCCACTTCTTCTTAGTAGAAGTAGGTGTCTGCTTAGAAGTGTCCTTTTCAGGACTGGCCATCAGTTGTGGTTTTAAAGCTTTCCCACCCAAACTGTCTCTGCCTAATTCTGCATATGCAGTTTCTATTATTCTGGGTAGTTCATGTTCCTGTTCTAAAGGACTGAACTCCCTTAGGCGTTGGTGGATTGCCACCAAAGCTGCTTCTCCTTTAATATTAGCTAGTATTATGGCTGATACCTGGGCATAGTTACCTAGTAACTTCTTCCCTAAGTTTAGAGCAGGCTCTGCTCCGTACTCGTTCTGTATTTGTCTTAATACATCAGGTACTACCGCTAATGATGGGATACCATGAGTTTTGGTATACGGCAGCAAAGACTGTACCCCAAGTGGTACAATCCTCTACTTGTGGTGTTATCCCCATGGGCAAGCAGATTGTTAACATTCTGTGTTTTTCATACGGGTAGTATTCGGGAATATTGCCTCTAGCTGTGTTATTTTCTGAGCTACCCCGAATGGTATTTGTTCACGTTTTGTGGGCATTTTACCCATTACCGCGTGTAATGTTTGTGGTGTGATTTTAGTTGCTGTACCCTGAGATTGAGTTCCATTTGTTGCAACTATTGCTGATTGGACAGTGAATGTCCTCATGACGAATTGTGTCATGTTCCTATAGATTTTAATTAAATCTTTGTGTTGTATGAGTAAGTCTCCTGGTGGCATTGTTTCAATGTCAGGATGTGGTATGTAGGCCGCTAATATTGGCCATGTTGCCCCTTCTCCTCCGAGCGGGCCTAATATTACTCTTCCTCTTATGTGGGGTAGGGCGCCTTTAAACCAGTATAAGTGTTCCTGGTACGTGAGTGAAACCTCTATGTCCTCGAATGGACAATATTCCACTGGTGCATCTCCTTCTGTGTAATAGTGAAATGTCTTTGTTCTTGCATTTGCTGCTGGGAATGTAACCCACGAATAAAATAGCTCTGTTTTGTTTGATTCGTGTGCCTCAATCACGAAAGCTACTAAGCCACCCCTTGATGATAAACCATTTTCTAACAGTTTCATGGTGACTGTATGTCTGAATTTTTCTGCAATCGGAATTGCGTCTGCATCTTCTTCTCCTGCTGCGATGTGCAGATCCACTACTGGGTTATCTCCTGTCTCAGTCATTTTTGTAAAGAAAAAGTTTGTTCGAGGGAAGTAAGATATAGGTTTTAATGCACAATTTTAGGAACACTGTGTCCTTCAAGCTTGATTAACCAACAGCCAAAAAATAGGATTTTTCGCCTACTCAACTGTGGCGGAGTTTGTGTCCACCCACTCCAGACGTCTCTGGTCTTTTGTGAGTAGGGGTCTCTGAGAATAGCACGACTGAACTACTCAGATTCTACTGTTAAATAAGTACCCAACTAACGTTGGTTGCGCCATGTCGTGTAGTTCCTATATACCCTAAACAGGATCTGCGCGTTTGGATAACATAAACTGTGGGTTTGGTGGTGGACTGATTCCGTGCACCCCCACCGGATATGTTAGCCTGTTTGTATTAGCTAGCTCACAGTGCCACTAGAGTCTCCTCTTATCGGGGAGAGAATAGTTCTTGGCAACCTCAGAACATGACAACCCTGATCCCCCAGGATCGTGGAAACAATATACTACTTTTCGCTCAGTCACTCGTGCTCACTTAGGGCCCGATTCACAGAACTAACTTGAGACAAAATCCTAAACTTACTACCATTTTGGTATTCACAGAAGGCACTTACTCATTTTGGTATTCACAGAAGGCACTTACTCATTTTGGTATTCACAGAAGGCACTTACTCATCAATGAGTAAGTGCTTTCTGAGGCACTTACTCATTTTGGTATTCACAGAAGGCACTTACTCATTGATGAGTAAGTGCCTTCTGTGAATACCAAAATGAGTAAGTGCCTTCTGTGAATACCAAAATGAGTAAGTGCCTTCTGTGAATACCAAAATGGTAGTAAGTTTAGGATTTTGTCTTAAGTTAGTTCTGTGAATCGGGCCCTTAGTTTGTCTCAGAGGTACACAGAATAAACAGGCTGGGCGTTTCAATAAGCATTTATTGAACAGTTGTTATTCTAGTGAAGAATATATGAGCTGCAAAAACCATTAGACAGTAGCAGAGATATATGATTAGCAATACTACAAAAGTAAAGGGATGGTATAGTTCTACCATCTTGCAGAAATCATGAATATATACAAGTACATAAAACACATGATAAAAGGTGCAATCTAAAAGTGCGTACTAAAGGTGCGTACTCCTACGATGTCTCCCTAATTAGATGTACCTAAATGTACCTAGCATCTATGTAGGTGTTATGCCAAGAATCCCTCTAGGCTCTAGTCAACCCCATTACCTGAGAGTTAGAGAATGTGGGACCCCGTCCTGGTCTCGAGTTGGACACCCCGCGAGGGATGTTAGACCACTGCTAGCTGGAGCGTCTGCATGCAGGAACCTCAGCGTCTCTGGTCAGTGTGTCAGCCGGGAAGTCACGGTCTCCTCTGGCTTTCTAAGCAAGACATGATGTATATATACCCATAGGTCTCCCCAGGGGTCCTACCTTGCTGTGTTACAGTGTCGGCCTAAAGGATGACATCGGGCCTGAACTTTATACATAGATATTATACAGGAGATGGTAATCCTACTGTTAGTCCTGCTGTGCTTCCAAGAAGCCTCATGCATAATGTATGAGAATCGAACCAGGGAAAAGCCCGCGTTCTGAATGCAGTGTCATATCTGGGTAAAAGGTCAGTGCCTAAGAACCGTTATGTATGTAATGTAGGGAAGAATATAGGTGAAAGGTTGCAGTGCTACCTGCGCCTATATAGAGTACCTATATGGAATATAACAACATGGAGACTAAGATGGCCGCTCTAAACATCAGTAGTAGCCACTTTGTGATAAGCCGCCTTTCTTTCATATAATACCCTCCCAGGATCCTCTAATTTGCCTGTTATCCCCGAACCAGAGAATTGCACACCACACCGTGTCTGTCACATGTCGTCTGCAAATGCAAAGCTGTCAAGTGGACCCATGTCATGTGTGACACATTCAGCTCTATCTGTCTTTTTAGCTAGCAGCACGTTGCATGTTGGGATTCTTACATTACTAAAAATTTACTACAAGTCCCAGAATGCAAAGTAATGCTGTCCAACAGCTGGAACTGGCTGAGAAACAGCCACCTGACAGGAAAGTGAATGCCTGACTAACTACACTAAAACAGCACACACTGCCTCAAAAGGCATCCCCGAAATACAACCACTGCCCAGCCTCTTCAACTTCTTAACAGGTAATCCATTATTTAGCATTGAATTGTATAATTTATAGAGCACTGTATACCCCTCATAAGGCCACAAAGTACTCCTATTCACTTCAGGTTCTTGGTGTCCTTTCTGAATTTGTGGTTTTTAGGGTTCAAGTTGAAGTTTGGCCTTATGCTGATGTTGGGTAAGGAGTCACCACTTCTTTACCAACTTCTCCTGTTTCTACTCTAGTTGCCCTTTCCTGCTCAGCCCTCTCAACCTGCTTTACTTATTTTGTTTGCACTGTAGAGCAGGTAGATGTGGTAAAATATGGAGACTACAATGCAGGACAGCTGATTGTGAAAGGTTGGAGGAATCAAACTCAGTCACAATCAGATGCAATGGCCTGGCTAGAGATGTCACAATTTAACATGAGACAGCCAACATAAGAAGGTAGAGTCTCTCAAGCCATTGTAAGAGCACCATTTGTCACAGAGAGTGTGCTTACTCTGATTTTCTGTCTGTACTGGATTCTGTGGGAAACACGCTTTAAGGGGTTGTAAAAGGAAGTGGCGTGCAGAGCATCAAGGGAGTTGCAACTTTTATACTGCTCAAAATTACATATGATTATTTCTAATTTTTTTCCACTAAACATATCACTGCTATTGTTTAGTAAGAGTGAAACAGTAAAACAAAACATATATCAAAGTTTGTTTAAAAAATTGCCAATCTCCCTCCTGATTAAGGAGAGTTGTCAATTGTTCATACAATACCATGACCCTTTGCTGATGGCTAAAAAGCATGTAGGATATAATTAATAATGCAGTTATACTATAGTTCTTACAAGTGCTGCATATAATCAGTTTTGTTAGTCACCTGTAAGGATATAAATTACCTCTTGTTATAATTATCTCTTTCCTTTGTTCCAGTGCTTCAACTTTTGTCAAATTACTGCATTGAAGTTAAGGTAGGGGAAATAATTTGGCAGGGATCACAGAAATAAGAGCTTCTGGATTCAAAGCACAGGCCTAAAGTCATGCAAAGTAGTGCTATGCACTCCTTTGCATCACTTTGTGTCACATGAGAGTCCCAAGGATGGTTCATGGGCAGTCTTACACGTCCACCCATGGTTTTTGATGCAAAGCCCTATCTACTAAAACAGGTTGACAAGGCGGGCACAAAGTAAAGAGAATTGTTTTCTCCAAACATTTCAAACTTTACAAGTGTGCTGCACTGTACAGCACACATTCAAAATGGAGACAGTTTTGAAGGGTTGTATGACGGAACAACGCAGGGAAATACTCTGCATGCCTTTACCACGCATTATTCACCCCGCTTTTTTTTAGAACACATATGTTTTTACAACGTATGCCTTTACCACGCATTGTTTATATATATATTTATATTTAGAAACAATGTATTTGTGGGGGGAGACCCCCCCAACACCCGTGAACTTACCTTAAATGATTGGTAAAGGCATACATTGTAAAAGCATATGCGTTCTAAAACCATGCAAGGTAAAAAATGTGTGGTAATGGTACAATGTGGAAAAACCTTGTTGTAAAGGTTGTTTCCCATTTTGAAGTATGTCTGAGCATGTGATATTTTACTAGAAGGTAAGTATTTCAGTGCAAAACATGTGCTACATATGAAACACACACCTTTGCACTATAAAAACATTTCATTATTAGGGTGGCGTTCTTTATTTTTAAGTCACGTGCGACAATCTTTGTAGATCTTGCTTTGCATCAAAAAACATGGGTGGTAGCATTGGATTGCCCAAATACCACTCAGGGAGCACCCCTTTGATACAATGTAATGCAAAACAGAGCATAACACTATTCACACTACAAAAAATGCATCTCTCCAGTGCAAAAAAAGTTTTGCGCTGGAAAGTAAATTCTCGATCAAGACTTTGCACCACTTTGTGTGAATTTCCATAATTTTGCGGTAGCATAAAGTCTTGATAAATCTGTACCCTTATGTTATGCCCCTGCCTAAACCCCTTTAATCAAGTTAGGCAACAAGAATTGTGATGACGTTTAATTCTGAAATGTAAACAACTAATTATAAAAATTAGCCGCTCAGTGTGCTACTTAAGCAAATGAAGTGCTTGCATTTCAATTGTAAAATGCAAAGAAATATCTGACCATATGGGACGCCAGGCAAGGGGTGCCTTGTTAACAAAAGAGAAAGACAGGAGGGCATGGCTCCCTTCAACTCTCCATTAGCTCTGCCACTAGATACAGTAATAGTTAAGGAAATGATTGACTCCAGTTCATTTGCTGAGCTGAATGCAACCCCAAAGTTGCGGGCAGAGATGGGGTGGGTTTGAAGAGTCTTGGGGGAGGATAGGGGTAAATAAGGTGGCAGGGGCCACAAGATGCAGGACGGTAGAACATTAGGTGGTAGTAAAAGCCAAAGGAAGAGAAGACGGCTCAGTGTAGAGGGAGAATAACAGTGGACCTATTACGAATCAACTGGGACATCCATTGAAAGTGCTGTTAGAGAAGACATCAATGAAGATCACAATAAATTGGTCAAATAGTTCATTATTCCTAGGAATTTGAGGGTTTCCAACATTGGTGCTGTTCAGCAGTGTTCAAAGCCTATGATATATAAGGCGGGTCTGAAAGCAGAAAGGACCACACATTACCTAATGGCATAAGAAGATTCTTTAAAAATACATTACATGCAGCACTGATTACTGTGTTTATGTTCTGGAATGTCCTTGTAAATTAAGATATGTAGGCACTATGTGTTTCCAGTCCGTAAGAGAATACTGGAACAACTCAGAGCTATCAAACACGCTGACCAGAATTACCAAGTAGCAAGACATT
Source organism: Calotriton arnoldi (assembly GCA_963921515.1). NCBI lineage: Eukaryota > Metazoa > Chordata > Amphibia > Caudata > Salamandridae > Calotriton > Calotriton arnoldi. The sequence continues at coordinate 2,502,238 of CAWUFW010001929.1, forward strand.
TTGATAATTCTCATGAGAAAAACAGTGAACTCTTGAAATTCTTAGGAATTGACAGGGTGGATCCTATTATATGAGAAGAAGATAGAGAAAAAGACACTAGTCGAATTCACGTTTGTGTAAGTTTATTATTTTTCGGTATTCATAAAACTGCAATTTAATAGTAAGTTTACAGTTGTGGGTTAGAGAACTCCCACCTAAAAAGCCAGGCCTTTACAGTCATAAAGTTACTATTAAATTGCAGTTTTGTGACTACCAAAAGAGTAAACTTAAATAAACGTGCAAGTTTACCTTTGTGAATTAACCCCCTATGAAGACTGGAATCACGATATATCATAGAAGTCTGCACCAAATATCCTTATAGACTGAACAAGGATGAAGAGCTTTGGGTCTAAAATGGGTGAACTCCCTGAAAATTAATTGAATCTAGTCACCAGTTATTAAGAAATTTTAGAAAGAGTGGTCTAGCTCTGAACAGCCTGCATGTACGATACTTGCACTTTATTGCTATTGATCTGCATGTTAGGATTTAGAATCAAAACTATGATTGTGAGCCCACTAGGGTGTGTAATATTAAACAAAAGGGAGATTCACAATATCTAAATCTTAGTTAGCTTAAATCATTTGAGTTTTAGTTTGTTATGTATTTTTAGGATTATTGGGTATCCCCTTTACACTGATTGCATGACAGATGCCACCAAAATCACATTTACTATAACTTGAATATTTCATGGCAGGCATCCTCACAGTCTATGTTATTTTATGCAATTGTCACTATGTACCCGTAGTGTGATCAGCACATCATTTACAATTCACCATTCGTTGGCGTAGAGAGGTATGTTGTAAATCTCAACACAAGCTGTACATATGGATCGATCCTCTTTTATTGATTGATTGAAAGCAATAGAAATAGAATGGTTCTACCACAGCAAGCAAAGAGAGCAGCATATGACACAGACAGTCCGCTCTGTACGTATATGATATGGTTAAGTACTCACGGATTATAGAGTGATGACAAATGAGACAATGATGTGAAGTAAGATGAGACATTAATCCGCCCTTAAATCACGTGGGAGCATTTATGGAATGAACAATGTGCTCTCCAGACCTCAGAGTAGGGGAAGGTACTGTTAGGGTAGGCAAAATGCTTAAAATGTATGCATTCCTATGACAACAATTCTAGATTTATGATTAACATTTCTGATAATGATTATTTTGTTTAAGTCCATGCACATTCGGATGTATTTTTGTGAGGCAGTGTGAGGCACTCACCATTTTGACAAAGGCTTATGTAGCTGAAACGCATCACTTGGTGGAATAAAGATTTCTCCTTGGAGTGCCGGCTTGTGTCCTCTTTGTGGGATAACTTTTAGCTGAAATATAAGGGGACTGCACCCGTTGCCTGCCAATGGCATCAATCTGGTGGAAGTAATCACAAATGCAGCATTCTTCAAGGATTGAAGAAAAAAATAAATATATATATATATATATTCACTGAAAAAACCATAGGTTTCAGGCACGTTATAGTTAGTTGGACATTTCACTCGTACAAAACCAGAGAAATTCCACCGTTATAGTTAGTTCAGCTAACTATAACTCGCGGCCCCGCAATGCACTGCTGATGACGTCACATATTACATCACTCATGACATGGTCAGTGACATCACTGATGACATCTCAAATGACATCACTGATGACATCATCCAGTGAATGTGTGTTTCTGTAAAGTTTAAATATGTTTAATATATATAGGCCAAGGTGTATTGAAGAATGAGTGGGTGTATAAGTGTCTGAATGGATAATTTAGTAGGTGCGTGACTGACTCTATAAGTGAGTGATTAAACGTATCTTACTGAATGCATGGGTTAGTGACTAAACTGTGTGAATGTCTGTATTAGTCTGTCTGTTGGTGTGTAAGAGGCTGCATGGGTTTGTGAATAGCTACATGAGTGTCTATATGGGTTATTGATTTGTTGTCTGAGTATGTGTATGGGTGCCTGAGTGTTTGTGTGGGTGGGGGGTGTGTGACTCTGTGCATAGATGTGTGAGTGGGTGATTTACTGGGTGTATGGTTTCAAGAGTGCATCTGTGATGGACTGTATGGGTGGGTGAGTGTGTGTATGGGTGTGTTGGTGAGTGAATGGATGTATGTCTCAGTGGTACATGTGTGAGTAACTACATATGTGAAAGGCAGTATATGTGTGTGTTGGAGTATATAAATGACTATAAGTGAGAGTGAGTGATTGTGAGAGTGGCTGTATGGATGAGTGTGTGCTTGTATCAGTGATTGTATAAGAGCGTAAGTATGTGCTAGTATCTGTATGAGTAAGTGAGGTGGTGTGTGTATAACTGTATAGGTGAGAAAATGAGAGTGTGATTAATTCTTTGCATGACTGACTAGGTGTGTGAGTAACTCTATGGATGAGTGGCAGTGTGTGAGTGTCTATATAGGTGTAGGAGTGCATATGATAGTCCTGTACTGATGAGTGACCGAAAGTATGAGTGACTGTATGGGTGAGTGAGTGGATGGGTGTGTAGATCTAAGAATCAGTGAGTGGGTATGTAGTTATTGGTGTTGGAGTGTCTATGGTTTTGAGAATGGCAGTCTGTAATTTAGAGTGGGTGTATCAAAGGTTATATTAGGGTGTGAGAAGATGCATCAAATTATCACATGGTTGATGCCATCAGTGATGTCATCAGTGATGTCATTTGAGATGTCATCAGTGATGTCATCAGTGATGTCACTGACCATGTCATGAGTGATGTAATATGTAACGTCATCAGCAGTGCATTGTGGGGGCGCGAGTTATAGTTAGCTGAACTAACTATAATGGTGGAATTTCTCTGGTTTTGTACGAGTGAAATGTCCAACTAACTATAATGTCCCTGAAACCTATGGTTTTTTCAGTGAATTTCTAAGGTTTTTTAAATGCAAATTTCTAACTATAACGTGCCTGAAACCTATGGTTTTTTCAGTGAATTTCAAAGGTTTTTTAATGCTAATTTCTAACTATAACGTCCCTGAAACCTACGGTTTTTTCAGTGAATTTCAAAGGTTTTTTAAATGCTAATTTCTAACTATAACGTCCCTAAAACCTATGGGTTTTTCAGTGAATTTCAAAGGTTTTTTAAATGCTAATTTCTAACTATAACATCCCTATTAAGTCCACTTGAATCCTGAGGGTCCCTGGGGGCCAACTAGCCCACCAGGTACCTCCAGTAAGCACCACAGAGCTGCGTTGCTGAGAGGTGTTCCGAGGCCACGCCCCTTTTTACACCACGCTGCAAACACGGCTTCTGGCGCACTGCTGCTCGGAGGATGAAGTTCACTTGTGTCCTGAGGTCCTCAGGACACAAGAGGACCTCATCGCCCCACCAGCAGTGCATCAGAAGTCGTGTTTGCAGCGTGGTGTAAAAAGGGGCATGGCCTCGGAACACCTCTCAGCAACGCAGCTCTATGGATAGGTAGATTGGTTGGATGAGTAGTTGAACTGTAGAGGGGTAAGTAGTTTCATGGTTTGGATGAATCATAGATGGGTGGATTGGGTGGGCTGGGGAGTGGATAGATGGATGAATGGCTGGTATTGGATGCAAGGATGAGAGGAAGGGTCAGGTGGGTTGGATGCACAGATGGATGGAAGGGTGGGGGAGTAAACTGTTGAGTGAATGCATTTGTGTTCTAGGTTGGATTGGTTGAATGAGTAGATGGACTGTTGAAGTGAGTTAGGCTCATGGGTTTGAATTAATGGGTGAATCATGGATGGGTGGGCTGGGGAGTGGACAGATGGAAGAATGCCGGGTATTGGATGCAGGTCTGAGAGGATTGGTCAGGTGGGTTGGATGCACAGATGGATGGAAGGGTGGTAGAGTAGACTGATGAATGCATGGGTTTTGTGGATCGGGGAAGGAAGAATTGGTGGTCAGGGTCGGATTTCTTGGATGAGTAGATAGACTGTAGAGGTGGTGAGTATTTTTTTAGGTTTGTATGAATGGTTGCCACTGTGGATCGGTGGACTCAGCTGGGTGAGTTGCATAGGCAGATGGATGGACGTGGTGCATGAATATCTGGACAAATGCACGTGTTTGGATGAATGGATGGATGGAAAAGGTGCAGTACGCAGATGGATGGATGAATGAGCTTGGATGGATGGAATGTTTCTCACTCTTTTCGCAAATGTCCGGTGGAGACAAGAAGTCCCCCATCACCTTCCTTACCTGTGAGAATGAACATCCTAGGAGGCCCCGTTCAGAAGTGTGCACGGCGCAGCGTGTCACGTGCTTCTTAAACCTAACGAAGGTCTCTATAGTCAGAGGTATAACTGGCTTCAGGAATACGTGCTGGTTTGAGTCAGCAATTCACACACACACCTCTGTCTTTACACCCCCACACACATTGATATAAAATACATTCCGCTCTACACATACATGCACACACACACATCTCTACCCGCACACAAATACACGCACACCACACATCCCCACATATATACTAGAAGTACACGTGTCTCTCTAAACACACATGCACGTGCGCAGGCACACACATCTCTAGGACACCACACACACACACGCACGCGCGCACACACACACACACGTCGTCTCGCAAGAGAGCACATTTCGTGTTTAAAGCCCCCCCATTTCTTCTCGGTGTTCATTACGGTAACATGCCACATCGTCTGTCCTCCGGCCGCATCAAAGGCAGGGAACCCCTTTTCTGCCTCTTCCTTCAGTAAAAGCTGTGTGTGTTGGGAGGGGGGCGTAGGGGTTCTGGTTTCTGTAAATTGTAACAAAGGAACAAAAAAGGCTGCAAACGGTGCCAAGTGTATCACTCTGAGGGAGAGGAGGGGGGGCATCAAAGTAAATGGCTCCCTCCTTACACTACAAGTCATTGAAAGAGGAGGCACTCATGTGGCCAGAGGTGTCGCCCTGCCAGGGCATCTGCAGCCTTTTAAATACGAAATATGTTCTCATGCCCCCAATAAACACGCACAGACTCCAGGCGAAACCACCATCGCCCAGAGCAAAATAAAACCCAACTTTTGAATAGAGGGAAAAAAGCTGTGCGCACCCTCCCGTTAGATACCGAACTCATTAATTCACTTAAAACTATAAAAGTGATTTATTCTCCTAAAGGGAGCGGGATTAAAACGCTCCCTCGCAGATAAAAGGAGCCCCCGATGTTTTAACCTTGGAAGGGAAACACTTCTGGGCGTCTGTAATCGGCCGGTGTTATTTGTGGGCTGGCGGAGGGGTTGGTATGGAGCTGGGGGGCATGGAGTGTGCAAAATCCCCCAGTATCACGTTTAATGCGCCCCCAGCCCCATGCTCTACTCTCTTTTACAGCCGCACTTCATCGTGTTCTGCTTTATTAAACAATAAACACAGCTTTCTCCTCTGTCCTCTCTGACTGCGAGGCGAGCCGTACATTTTTTTAATTCTATAGGACTTCTTTCTTAGATTTCTTTCTTTATGCCATTCTCACACTTCTATGCGTTTACTTTACCCTGACCTCTACTCCGCCCTTTTCTGTCTCTGCGTCGCTTTATTATTTTACGAATAGCGTGTTTTTTAGAGCAATTTCTTTCACCTATCTACTTATTTCTTCCACTATTCGTTTTTTTCTTTCCCTTCTGGTGTTTTGTCTTTCTCTTCCTTTCGTTCTTTCCTTCATTCTCTTTATGCTTGTCCTTTTCATTTTTTCAAGCTCTTTACCTTTTTTGCTTGACTCATACGTCTGTACCAGCTTCATTACAAACACTGCTTTCTTTCCTCACTCTGTTTGAGTTTTCGCATTGCCTTCTTTTCCTTCTCTAAATGTTGATATAAATTTTTAGATTGTGCTTAATTCTGGGGTTAGCCTAATTTAAGTGTATCTGTGTGGGGGGTAATTGATTTGCCGATAATCACTTTTGTGGTGAAGTGCGGAGCTGCGGTCAGAAGCCAGGCCTTCTAGTTGCACCGTCACTGATTTAATCAGCATTACTCACCTGTCTTTTCACTTCTTTCTTGTTACTTTTTCTTCCATCAGTCTCTCTCCTTCTTCATTCTTTCTCCTCAAACCTCTCACTCCCTGTTCATAAATTTGTCGCTTTTGCTCTCAGCAGCAATTGCCCTCATCCTTTTGTTCTAGGACAAAACACACAAATCCGCCCGATATACGAGGTTCACAGCACCCCACCCCCCTCCTTGTGTAATCATACCTGTTGTCCAGTACTTGAAATTGAAATATAAAAAGGCAGGTACTCTGCACCCCAGAGTACCTCCTTACTCTGGATTAATGTTGGTAACCCCCATTACAAATATTACACCTCTGCTGAGGAGTGTTGGTACACACCGATCAAATCATATTGCACCACTGGTGAGAAGTGTTGGTGTTCTCCCATTAAAACGCTCCTTCTCAGATAATATGATGAGGGCACCGAATCTTTCATGTCACAATTACCAATCGATTATCGATGGCCCCCTGAAGGTGTTGGGCCCTCCTCAAGTGTAGGGCACCCTCCACCGCAGGACCTACAGGGTTCCTGCGTTACGCCCCTGACGTGCGGGGGTGCTTGAGTTTGATGCACCCCGGCCCTAACTCGCAGCACATGCAGAGGGTTGCTCGAGGTTCGCAGGAGCATGCGCCATCCATCACAGCTCACTGGGGCCTGTTATTAATCGCCCGTGTGTGTAAATGAGCGCGCGCTGGGCTGGCAGGCCTCACCCAAGCATATAATGACAAGCTCCGCGCGCTCTGAATAATGAAAATAAAGCAGGCCGCGTTATTTTCATCTCGTGTTGTTTGTGTGGAATCTGATCCCCGCTGGTAAACACACACCACTGAAGGGAAATCACTTGCTTGTTTTATGCTTTAGTGCCTTGAAGTTCTTTGATAAATGACAGACGGGTTTGCAGCAGACGTCTCTTCAGCATGACTGGGATACGTTTTTCGTTTGTTTGGGTGAACTTTTCGTACCCCCAATTTGCGAGTGCCCCCGGGACCTGGCCCACCCGGGGGCTTTCAAAAACGAAGCGCGGGAGCCCGCGCTTTGTTTTAAAAAAATTCTCAGCAGGATTCGCGACCCCAACGCGAATTCTGCCATTTAAAAAAAAAAAAAAATGCATTTTTTGGCCCTGGGGGTCCTTGTGGGACCCCCTGAGCAGGCCTAGGGAGTCAGGGTGTTTCTACCCTGCCCCCTTTTCTTGTTTTTCACCTTTTTTTACTCTTTTCTTGTGAGTCCGTTACCGAGTCACAAGATGGCTGCCAACACATTCTGGATTAGAGTGTTGGCAGCCAATCAGAGTGAAACTCGTGCCCGGGAGGGTTCGCGAACCCTCCTCTGTGCTCAGATATCAATATTTATTCTTTTTCTAATTTCTCAGGAACTACTGAACGGATTTACACCATTTAACAAAAAGGGCTCTTTCTGAACCAAGACCTACCTTTTTGCCAAATTTGGTGTAATTCCGTTCAGCAGTTCGGGCTGTAGCTTTGTCTAAAGTTTCCTACGGAAAATTACATGGGGTAAACGTGTTTTGGGACCCCCCTTTTTTCTCAGCCCCCGCTTGTCGAATCACCCCAAAACTTTCAAGACGGGAGCTGACCGGAACGCCCCATTGGTTTTGAAAATTTCGCGAAGATTCGTCAAACGACGCCAAAGTTATTGGGAAAACAAAAAACGCTTTTCCTATGGAAACTAGGGCCTAACTATAACTACCTACTGGCAACCGCCAGTAGGTAATATATATATATATATATTACCTACTGGCGGTCGCCAGTAGGTAGTTATAGTTAGGACCTAGTTTCCATAGGAAAATAGTTTTTGATTTGCCAATATCTTTGGCGCCGTTTGACGAATCTTCGCAAAATGTTCAAAGCTAATGGGGCGCTCCGGTCAGCTCCTGTCTTGAAAGTTTCAGGGTGATTCCTCAAGCAGGGGCCGAGAAAAAAGGGGGGTCCCAAAATGCGTTTTCTCCATGGTAATTTCCATAGGAAACTTTTGTTGTGGCTACAGCCCGAGCGGCTGAACGGAATTACACCAAATTTGGCAGAGAGGTAGCTGTTGTTCCAAAGTGCACTCTTTGCTTTAAATGGTGTAAATCCATTCAGTAGTTGCTGAGAAATTCAAATAATAAACATTTATATATCTGAGCACCGAGGAGGATTCGCGAACCCTCCCGAGCACGAGCTTCATTCTGATTGGCTGCCAAGACTCCAAACCAGAATGTGTTGGCAGTCTTCTGTGACTCGGTAACCGAGTCACAAGAAAACAGTTTAAAAATGATAAAAACAAGAAAGGGGCAGGGTACAAACACCCTGACCCCGAGGCCTGCTCAGGGGGTCCCACAAGGACCCCCAAGGCCAAAAAAAAGCATTTAAAAAAAAAAAAAAAAATCGGCTGAATTTGCACAGGGTGCGCGAAAACGGCCGGAAAAAAAGACCACCACCTCCCCGGGGCTACTTCTAAAATGAAAGTGTGGGGGGCTCAAGCCCCCCACACTGCCCCAGGGACCACCACCTCCCAGAGGTACTGTTTATTAAAATGCGGGGGTCCGTTGCGGCCCCCCGGACCCGGGGACCACCACCTCCCCGGGGCTGTGCAAATGTAGGGAGGGGGGCCACACGGCCCCCCTCCTGGAGCCCTAGATGGCCCTGGGGACCACCACCCCCTAGGGCCGGCTCCTGCAATGTCCCGGGGTGCCCACCCCGGGACATTGCCGTTTGCTTTGGCAGGGCGGGAGCATGGCTCCCGCCCTGCCATAGCAAACACTGCTTTCCTTCTTGGAAATGAGAGCAGGAAACCTGCTCTCGCTTCCAAGAAGCAAAGCAGAATTGCTTTTGGGCAAGGGGAGCTGCATGTCAGCAGCTCCCCTTGCCCAAAGCAATGCCGGCTCCTGCAGGAGGCAGGGAGCTGGCAGGAACCGTGGGGGCATTGGGGCTCCCCCCACGGTCCTCAGCTTGAGGGCATGCCTTGGGGGACGGGGTCCCCGGGGCAAAAAAAAAAAGCCCTTGGGGGAATGTATTTAAAAAAAAAATATATATATATATATATATATGAAATGGCTGGGCCTCGGGGGATGGGGTCCCCGAGGCAGAATTTAAGTATTAAGAATGGGGGACATCTTTTTTTCTCTCGCGTGCTTGGAGTTGCGACTTCATCGTGTCAAGCAGGGCCCCCCAGTGTAAACGCAATGGGTTCGCGACTCCAAGCAAAATTAAAAAAAGAATATGTATGTTTTTTAAAGGTAAGATTAACTGTTGGGTTATAGGGTGGCTCTAAAAAGAGCCCTTGGATTCATAATGAGTTTGTTGTAACTACATGTAAGTGCGGATGCACAGCTTTAGGTTGTTGAGGAAAACTCTGTTTCCTTGATCTGTGAAGTGCACTCCATCACTTCTGTAGATGTCGTTCATATTGAAATGTAGATTGTTGTTGTAGATGGACCCCATTCTATGATCTCTGAGGTATGCAGAAACAGCTTTATTGACATTCTTTCTAGCTTTCTCAAACTGTGGACAAAATTGATTTCACCACTTCCATTTCTGTGTTTGACATATAAGAGAATACAAAGACAGTTTGAGGCAAAAGCAATATCAACTGTGCAAAGGTATCCTTCATTAGCATTTCCAAACCTACCCCGGTCAATGTGCCTAGGTCATTGCCACCACAGTGCACAACCATGAGGTCAGGGGGTTGGAGATGGAAAAAGGTTTTAACCAAAGGCATCAATTGGTGCCACTTTAATCCTCTCTGTGCAACCCATTTAATGTACACATTTTGCAAGCCTAGGTCTTTGGCAATATCTTTGCGTTCAGCATACCTTTTGCACCAGAAAACATAGCTGTGCCCTACAATCTACACTGTGAGCATCTTGAAGGGATGTCTGGAAGGAATGAAAAGATGTCTGTAGCTGAGGTAGTCACTTGGTAGAATGAGAGGTATCTAAAATGGTGGAGAACATGTTGTTTTTTAAAAAGTTGATAAATGATTGGCTGTTCATCAAGATTGTGCAGTCAAAAATAGGATGCATGTTACTTTGCTGAGGTATCATGTTTCTGATTCGTTATTAGAAAATGTTTCAAAGGTACAGTAGATATCATAAGGCAATATCTTACAAAAGTCAACCACACCTGCTGTTTGCATTAGTAAGCTTGTGAGCTGAACTTGAAAATACGGTGAACTTGTGACCTCCAAGTACAGTTGAAAGTTGCATGACCTGTTACTATGGAAACTGGCATTAAGTTGAACGGGGGAAGGGTTGAAACTTAACTGTGGACTTAAAATGTGAAAAGGATACTTAAATAAAATTGAAAAGTTAGTAAATTAAGGTTTTCTAAGAGAGTAGTATGTGGAGAAGTAGTGTGTTGCTCAAAATATATAGTAGTATTATTGAAAATAGGTTTTTGAACTCCTGTATGGATTCGCGGCTCCACCGTGGTGGATTCGCGACTCCAGAAAATTTCAGAAGCAGTTTGGGCACCTTTTGAAGACAATTAGAAAGGGTTAATATGTGCAACCAATAGAAATGTGTTTTAGAATTTGAAATAATGATGGAAGCAAGGTGATTTGATACTTACATTTATTTGAGTGCAAAAAGAGAGGGAAAGTTTGCCATTTCTGGTTTCACCTTTCTGAGAGAGGTGCATTACATTTCTTGTGTGAAAAAGAAAATCTGTTAGGAGTTTCTGATATTTGGTATTCTGCAATACTACCTCAAACGTGAGTAACCAATTTGTAAGGTGTATTATATATTATTCAGCACTGCTTTATTGTTTCTAGTGATATTTTTATGTAAAAAAAAAGTGTTGAAATTGTAAGACAAATGTGATGTTATGGAATATGTTATGAAATGTACAGCTCTTGATTGTAATTTATATTATTGTAATGAAAAGAGTTTTAAAATAGTTTGTAGATAGTAACATGGTAGAATGATTAGTGTTGGCTTTCTGAAATTATCCAGGCAGTACTCTTGTACTTATCTTTTCACTGAGGCACTACTCATCAAGTTGTGCATTCTCTCAGGCACTGCCCACTACCCTTCTATTTGGGGGTGCAGGGGTGATGAATCTACTCGGCGCTGCGGTGCGACGCTCCCGGGCTTTTCCATACCTTTCTGTGCCTGGGAGGCGCGCCCACCCCGGACTTCGCTGCTGCCTACCTTTTCTCCTAGTCTGCTCCCTAAGTCCCAGGCTGACTTCCCCGGATCTACGCCTTGCAGATCGTCGACACCGATGCCCCCGTGGTCCAGAGCCTGTGCACGCATGCTACAGCCTTCCGCCCGCCTTTGGTTTTGTGGCTGCGTCCCCCCTCTGACTCTACTCAATGAATCCTGCTCTCTGGGTTTTTCTTTCAGGATTTTTGACTTTTGTGCATCCCGCCATTTTGGTGTTGGTCTCCGTCGATACCCGGACCCGCCATCTTGTTTGACCTTTGTCCGTTCCCCCTTCCCTCCGGACTCCCCCTGACGACCCTCGAATGTTTTTCTCTTTCTTGCTGCACTGCCTTAACTTCATCCCCCTCTCAGGTTCCCTTCTCTCCTCTCACCTATTCTCAGTATCCTATTCTTGTCCCCCTTTGCCTTCCCTGCCCCTTATGATTTACCACTTACTTTGTAATGACTGTGCAACAAATGTTTAAATTATTGTACCTTGTAACTCGCTATGTGGTTCCTTATGTAAAGCGCTCTGATACCTCCGGGTCTAGCCAGCGCTATATAAAACTCAAATAAATAAACAAATAAAATAAATATGTTTCTTTGATATATGATACCAATTTTAAAAGGTACAGACACATGTATTCGTGTTTTCTGGAATATTGTGAGACTTTTAACAGATAGATTGAAAAGGTTGCTGCTTTGTATTTGTTTAGGTTCAACACTTTGAGTAGTTACTGAATAGTGAACCTGCAGTGCAAAACTGAGGTTTAAGACATCTTGGCAGAGGGATTAGTGATTAACTTAGGTTGTATTGGTCTGTGGAGATGTATACTTTAAATATGCCGCATAATTCTAGGTGTCTCTTTAAAATGGGAAGTGCAGTTTGTCAAGTTTAAGGGAGTTTTTAGTCTTATGACTGAGGTATGTGTCTGTGTGCACATCTATTCTCTCACGTGTTATGGCTAAACAGATGGTAGAGGTATAAAAGTCTGGTATACATATATCTATATGTTTCTTTTATATATGATGCCACTAGGAAATGTCACAGACACATGCATGCCATGTAATCCCTCAGACATTAACCATAGATTCGAGCAATCACCAAGGCACTACTATCCCACTCGAAGATTCAGTCAGGCACTATCCGTGCTCTCATCTACTTAGTAAGGTAGTACTTATGCACTCATAGAATAGGCCAAGCATTACCCTTACACTCATATTTTCTCTCAGGTACTTGCCATACACTCATAGAATCATCTAGTTACTACTACTGCAGTCATAGAATCACTCAGGCAGTACCTATGCATGTTTGTATTCTTTCAAGCATTACTGACACACTCTTGTGTTTAACCATCTGTTAGCTTTGCACTCATGGTTTGTCTAAGGTATTTCCCCTGCACTGGTCTAATCACCCATTCAGTACTACTGTTCTCATGCAATCACCCAGGCAGTACTGTTGCACTGAACTATTTACACAGGTGGTACTCATATAGTCATCCATTATCTCAAGCACTACGCACTAGCCATCTGTTTGCATGTTTCTTTCATATATGATGCCACTTTTAAAAGGTACAGACACATGCATGCATGCTCTCTGGAATATTGTGAGTCTATTAACAGACATATTGAAAAAGTTGCTGCTTTGTATTTAGCTAGGCCCAACACTCTGAGTAGTAGCTAAATAGTGAAACTGCAGCCCAAAATTAAGGTTTAAGACATGTTAGCAGAGGGATTAGTGATTTGGTGAGAAGCTGGCAGCTGGGCGGTACACAAATAGACTCAGCGGGAGTCTATAAGTACCTAGGTGTATACATTGATAAAGAAGGAACATTTACTTGACACCTAGAAGAGATTAAAAGAAAGGGGCTGGTGCTAGCATTAACCATGAAAAGCCTAACATCTAAACTACTGGGCCCAACATTGAGTCCCCTACTGAATGTAGCACAGGCTAAAATCCTACCCACAATAACTTATGGTAGTGAAGCCTTAAGAGGGAGAGATGCAAAACTGTTGGATACAACTTTAGTAAAAGCATACAGAACCACGTTTAGCCTTCCAAACTATACTTCCCCGGTGCAAATTAGGCTGGAATTCGGCCTACTGAAGCAATCATGGGCCAGATACGGCGCATACATCAACTGCTGTGACAAAATCAGACTATCGGCCCCTAAAACTCTAAATCAACTTCTATGGCAAGATCTTCAGCAGAGGGAGGATTCTCCTGCAAGAAGTTATCTTCAGGAGGCTCTAGCATGCATTGGACTCTTGGCCCTTTGGAACACACAGACCCACCATTCAGCTTTTAAGAAATTAGTTTGGAAATCCCTGAAAAAACTGGCGCTGGTGGAGGACAAAGCAGCCTTTTCAGCAAGATCGCACGCCTGGATGACTGTGAACAATTACAAAGTCCTAGCTCCCCAAAAATACTTTAATTTGGGCTATCCGAAATCACAGAAATTAAAATTCTTAAAACTTCGCCTTGGCTTGATCCCGTGCACTCAGAACCTTCCACCATGGAAGAGGGAGCCATCTTGAACATCTTGTAGTCTGTGCAAAAATGGCCAGGGCAACATTATCCATTTATTATGCTCCTTCAAGGAGCTGACACAGGAAAGGAGACAGCTGCTAAGAGTCCCCCTAAATCAAAGGAGCATTTGCTCAAGGAGACAAGCAGTTTTGGCATGCTTTGACCCAGCAACACCTCAATTAAACTGTAGACTAGTGAGATTCCTAGATGCAGCCGAGAAAAAAATGCCATTGAACACCTAAATTCCTTCCAGGCTAAGGGGTAGCCCGTTAGGCCACCAATTCATGCAGGTGGCCGGAAACCGAAATAACCAGGACTACTGTGTGCACTCTTAACTACGATACGAGACTGCCTCCAATAAGGTCGACTTGGGAAGCCTCCATATAAGCACTTGGACTGGTCTCTCAATAACGTCCCCTCTTGGTTAATAGCACTGCCCAGACAGAGTAATGAAGCCGGGTAGAACGCACAATTTATATTGAGAGCTATGTGTATGAAGAACAAAGCATTTTTAACCTGATAGTAATTTAATTATTTTAAGCTTTTACGATACATGAATTTTGCATATGTGTAATTAATATTTCATTATGATTTTATTGTCTAATTTGAAATTCGTATTGCAATGGTTTTAAGTAACTATGCAAATGTAATAAAATTCAAATTCAAATTCAAAATTCTTTAAAATGAGAAG